>VWYI01000278.1:14595-58657 GCA_013399455.1 Anthoscopus minutus | reverse complement strand
ATTTTTATATATATTATTTTTTTATGAAGGAGTACCTATTATGGGGTTGGTTTATTTTCTCATAATGAATGAACATACATGTGGTTGTAGTAGTGGGGGAATAAAAAGCAGAAGCATTCATTAAATACTAAAAAGAGAAAAATATATTCCTTCATTACTTTCTCAGCCTCTAAAATGGAAGTTTAAAGAATTACATACAAAGAATTTTATACTGGCCCCAAATTACCTGAATTAGTACTTCCTAATACTTCTGTGAAACACAAGTGTCATGAAGAATTTAAATTATCGGTTGACAAGAAGGATATATAAATAAATCTAAGATTTTCATGAATTGTTGAAAATTCCAGGAGCCTTATCAACAGCAATATAGATAAGTCCTTAAAAATTCTCTATTTTATTTTCTTCATACAGGTAAGTCTATGAAAGAGGTTGGTCTTTCCAAAGGTGTTTTTTTTACTAATGTAGCAATAAAAGGCCTGCAAGTGCCTATTTTTAAATAGAGTCCTGTCTGATCTACTCTGCATTGTTCAAGTAGTAACAATTTTGTATTTTCGGTGAGCATTAGTTCAAGTCAGTTGCTACTTTGTGTGGGATGGGATTCCAGCTCACTTGTTTTGTTCCTTGACAGTCATCCAGGCAATGAAATGTTCTTCATATTTGTTGCTAAAAATCTTTGCTCAGTAGGTGGTAAGGATTAAAATGTATGAATTTTTAATTGCTCTTTATCTAGCCTTTTAGGAGAGTTTACTAAGAATGCATTACAAGAACCAGCTAGCAGATGTACCCTCCTTCTCAATGTTGACTGACCTACTTACATATTTAATGTAGAAAACCAAACCTTAAAAGTATGTTTGTCTTTTCTAAAAATACATATGGAAGACTCTCTTCTGAACTGTAAAATTGATTTGTCAATTGTTATAAACCTTAGAATTGTAAACATTTAGATAAAAAGGATAAAAGTACTTTGTTATTGTTCAGATTCAGTAGGGTCATTCAATAGAAATTATGCCTTTCACAGTTTATATGAAATTTTAGATCCTGATTCTTCTTTAAATCTCTGAGTGAGAAAAAATACTAAACAGTTTTGCAGCTAAAAGGCTGAGACTGTAACTGAGTTATTTAGCTATGTTCCCAATGACATGATGTGAGGGCAGCTGAATTTCTCACAAAAGGCAGTTGAACATCTGCCAAATATTCCTCGAATTTTCACTTGGAGATATTAAGCCTTTATGCATGCCAACAGCATTTGTACTTTTGTCTCCCTCTGACTGTGCAATACAAAAAAAATCTGCTCTGTATCAAGCAAATTTTAGCAAGGTAGAAAATAAATAGGAATGCATTTCTTACTCTACTATACATTGAATTATAATAATTTTCCAATCCTTACCCTCTTTTCAGTGTTTACTTCTGAGCCCATTATGAGATATTTTGTAATACTGCATTTTGAGTGAGGTTTTATGGAATGAAAATTGTTTTGATAATTATGCAAAAGCACAAAAAAAAGGCAACAAGCCACAGCTTTTATACATCACATTGGGATTTGCTGTATTAATTTGTTCATCCAATTATTGTGTACAGTGTGAACCATGTTTCTTGAGAGACAAAGCATGAAAACAACTTCAGTACATGAATAATAGCTCAGATTATGATGTGTCTGGAAATCTTAAATGCCGTCTAAGGTTTTTTTCAAGTCAGGAACAATCTTGAGTTTTGCATGCCAGCATGAACGTGCAGTAGACTAAAAATTCACTTTGTGTCTTAGAGAAAGATAGAATTGCCTAGGTTGGAAGGAACCTCAAAGGTTTTCTGGTTGTAACCCCCCTGCCATGGCAAGGACACCTTACTAGACCAGGTTACTCAGAGCCACATCCAGACTTGCCTTAAGCACTTCCAGGCGTCTTCTTCAGTATTGCATCAAATCCGTAACTCTATGGTTTTCTTCGGGATATGACTGAAAGATTTGCAGCTTGATAGAGTTTAAAAGATGGAGTTGCCTAATAAATCCTAATTCCCTCATTAGTCAATACTGAGAATTCATCTTTTTGTCCTTATTTGTGTTTTCTCCACTTTAGTGTTAAACTAACCTAGCAGATTATTTTTCCTCAATACTGTTTTGTTTATGTCGTGATTCCTGTGCATGTTCTCATTTAGAAAATTATCATCTCTCCTTTCAAAAGACATCTGTGGAAGGTTTCTCCTGTAGGCTGAGCTATGAAATGGCATCCATTAATTGTTTGAGTTACATGGGAAGCAGGATAACAGTAATACATAGACATGAATGAAACACGTGAGCACAGCTGACCTTTATCAAATACTTCTGAGTTCTTTCTATTGGTTTGATGTTGCTTTGTGATTTATTTTTTATTCCCTACAATGGGAGCTTCCATTTTGCTTTTTATAAGAAGTGTGCCAGTTTGTACTCGAGGAGCCAGATTGAATCTGGGTTTTCTCTGTGATCTGAGCCGTTAAAATAAATACCACAGGGGTGTAATAATGTTGACCTCTGAAAGGGAATTTTTCCCCCCTCTGTTAAGGATTCTTCTCAGTCAGAAGTACTGTGTTATAATGAAGATTTTTATAGTTTCCCAGCAGGTTGCAAAAATGTTCTTGAAAGCTAAGTAGCAGTTTTCTTTAGTTATTACTGTAGCATAAAGCTGCTGCCAGTTTATGAAACTTTTTATATCAATGCATCTTCCCTTTCCATAGTCAAGATTCATAGTCAAGATTCCACTTTGTTCATTGTCCTATGTAGCGGGATAGCATCCTTGAACAAAGTAGTTTGTTCCAAGCTGTATTTTATAGGCTACAGGAATGTTCCTTCCCTTCAATATTCATTCAGCCAGTGAACTGCCGTGCTGGACACTGCCTCCAAGGGTGGCTGAAAAGGCTGCTATTGGATATCTACACTCCCTTTACGCCAGCAGGTTCAAGAGAAGGGCTATTCTCAGTGCTTTATTATCGAGAAAGTGAGTGGAGCATGTGGGACACAAATCCTGCATTGTCCTGGTTTCAGCTGGGGTAGAGTTAATTTTTTCTCAGCAGCTGTTACAGTGCTTTGTTTTGGATTGGAATGAGAATGGTGGTGAAGATTTTTTTTTACTAAGTCATGTCTATCCTATGTCAAAGACTTTTTTTTTTTCTTATCTTATACACTGCCAAGTGAGGAGGTACACAGAAGAAACTGGGAGGGAGCATGGCTGGGAGATGACATTGTGGAATGTCATGTCCAGCACCTAAACTGGGGACTTACCCAAAAGGGCCAAGAAGGGGTCAGGAAAGGGGTCTGGCATTGGTCAGTGGGTGGTGACCAAATTGGGTGACCAGTGGGTGGTCAACTGCATTGACCAGTGAGCAACTGCATTGTGCATCACTTGTTTTTTCCCTTATTATTATTATTGTTTACCATTATTATATTATTTTACTTTTCTTTTCAATTATTAAACTGTTCTTAGCTCAACATACGAGTTTTACTTTGATTCTCCTTCCCATTCCACTGGGATGAGAGAAGAGAGGTGGAAGGTTGAGCAAGTTGCTGAGAGGAATTTCATCTCCAGCTGGCCTTAAAACCATGACAAGTCCATTTTGGTGTCCAGCATGCACCCTAAAGGGTTGAGACAAGACAAATCCAACCAGAGTGTGTTAAAAGAAAAACATATGTGGTTCCAGAAGCCTACATTCTGAGTTTCAGTATCTTCATCCACTTCTGAATCAGTGTGTCCTCTTCTGAGGGAAGACAAACTGTGAGAAGTTTTTCCTCAAGAAGGAAAGTATTGTTGGACTCTTCTTGGGCTAATTCCAAGTTTGTCTTACTTTTTAAACCTTGTCCAAGTTCTGTAATTGCTAACAGTGTTCTATGAGAGATGGGGTCCATCTTTTTGGAAGAATAGTTGTTGTGGTCAATAAGGTTTAGGCTGCATTGACATGATCTTAAGGGCTTTCAAGGAACATATTACACACAACTCTGAGGTTTTACGCAGATTTCACATGAATTTTCACATGATTGCTGAATTGTAAGAAGTTATATACTTCAGAACAACACTTTCTGCAGCAGATGTTGACTCTTAAGATCACATGGCTGTGGATTTTTGTGATCCGGAAATTCAAATTTGCATCTACAGGGCTGGGCAGCCCAGTGAAAGTGGTTTTGTTTGCTCTTTGGTGCAGAACCTCACAGGACATTTTTAGAAGAGTCTACTACTTTAATCTGAGTGCTGCTCTAATGGCTGGAATGACAGTCTTTCACTGCTGAGGCTGTGTGCTGAACAGAGGTACTCTCTAAACTGTGTTTAACAGTTAGAGATAACAAAGGAATGCAACAGAACTGATTCTGTGCTTACATGACAAGTATGTTGTAAGGCTTGGTGCTGTAACCACTTGCCTGTGAGACTGTTCCAGTACCCAGCCACTCTCTGGATGAAGGACCTTTTCCTGATATCTAATCTAAACCTCCCCTTCATTTTGATTCAGTCCCTTCGTTTATCCAAGCTTACATTATGCCTTTTTAGGCTTTGAAAATGACAGTCCTTTTTCTTAAAAGATATCTGCAAATAGTGAGTGTGAAGTAGATACTCAAAGTCTCAATAGGGAATTGTTTACCTTCAGCTGCTCTCCAAAATTTCTAAAATTCAACAAACTAACCTGATGGATTTTTTGTTTGTTTGCACTGTTTGTTTGTTGTGGGTTTTTTTTTTCCACCAAGACAGTGGAATATCATTTCCCTGAAGTCTGTCCAACCTTATGAACCATACTTTTTGACATGTTTTTTCCTCATCATTCCAGTCTAGCCAGTTGATAAAATTTCCAGTCTTGTTTTAGAAGGTCAAGGATAATTCCAAGAGATGTCACCAGGTGAATGTGGTGGATGGTCCCCAGTAAGCTGATACAGAGCAGAATTCTGCATTGCTTCATCTTTCCAGAGGGCTGGATCAGGTTACTCATGATGTGTGTCACTGGAAAACCTCTCAAAAATGTCTGGTCTCTGCCATATCTGAACTGTTATGTATATATGAAGATACCTAACTTGTCTTTCTCAGGAGTACTATCTTTATTTTTGTCCCAATTTAGGTAAATTTCAGTTGAAACATTCTCTTGAATAGACTGAGAATTAGCTGTATATATATTGATGGTGTTTGAAAACCACAGTTGCTTCCTGGTTTTTGTGGAAGTAGAAATGCACACTATTACAAAATGCTGAAGTTGCAATTTTTGATATTGAAGGGTTTTTTTTCTACTCACTTTTTTAACTGGTTGTTTTCTTATATCCATGGGAATCGTGCTTATAGCTTTATTGTGAACTTCTTTTAAATTGCCACTTCTTTGCTTGACTTCTGTAGTTTTTTCTTCACATTTATATTCCACTGAGCACTGTTGTATCCTGATGATCATTTTACATATTCTAGTTTTATGTTCTAACAAGAATAGTTATATATATAGTTAGCAAGAATAGAAAAAGATAATAAAGTAAATTTTGTGTGTGCTTTAAAAATGTTTTAACTATTTTAATATACAAATATTCAGGATTTCAGAACCCCTTAAGCTCTGCTAATTTAAAGAGACAAATCCAGAAGTCTGTGTTTTGTTTTTTTTTCTGAGGCCTTATTACTTCATTGATTGACTTCTGCTGCTTTTATTTTTTTTTTAAATATGTCATGACATACCCACAGACATCAAGAATATGTGTGTTATTTTAACCTATTTTATAAGAAGGTTGCAATAATACAAATAATTTATCCTTACCTACGTCAGCAATGCATCTGATTCACATTCTTGCATCCCAGCCTGTTTGCTTTAATGCTCACTGCACGGAAGACCTTGAGCAATTGCAGCACAAGCTGCTGTATTCTTGAATAGACTTTTCAAACAATACAAATATCAGGAAGGATATGCTCTTATCCTTAACTCTTTGTTGAGATCCATAACTGATGTTATTAATATCTAAGATACTGATGTTACTAATATCCGAGTGCCTAAAGTTTATTGCAGTTTCTGGTAATGATTTTTAAGAAAATGTTGTGATTTGAAAAGGCAGAGAGAGGTCGTCCTTTGTGTTTTTAAAGCTCGAGCTTTTGGAAAAATACCCATCAGCAGTTTGAACAGTAACATAATACTTTTTGGGGTGGAGAGAGGAGGGCAGAGGGAGGGTGGAAAGTAAACAAGAGCGTCTGTTTCTTCAGCTCAAGTCAAATATTATTTCTTAATTTCACTGGTGTGTGATGTCATTGTAATTGCTTCTGTCTTTCAACTCCACAGATCTGCCCCCTCCTCCAGTGCCCCCTCCAGCCATAAAGTCCCCGACGGCGCAGTCCAAGTCGCAGCTGGAGGTGCGGCCAGTGATGCTGCCCAAACTGGCCTCCATGGAGGCCAGGACAGACAGATCTGCGGACAGGAAGGGAGCGAGCTACAAGGGCAGGGACGGGGCGGAGGGCAGGCAGCATCCCGACGTGCGGCCAGGCTCGGGGGAGCGCAGGGAGCCCCAGGAGCTGCAAAGCGACGGCAAACCACGAGCGAGCAAAGCACCAAAACGAGACGGCACACCAGCAAAAAGTCATCTTCTTCAAGGTCATTCTGCCTGCTCGGGCTTTGCTGGAGTGCTGGGTGTTGGTCGCTGGGAACTTTGCAGGCTGCTGATGTGGAATTAGAGCTGCTGAATTGCCACAGTTTGTCATACCTGTAGTGTTAATGTGGGTCACATTGCAGGGCCTTGTTAGGGTGAAACAAGCCTGTTACAAGCTTACAACACATCCTTTTTCTATTTTGCTGCCCTTAGACCCGTCATATATTAAAGCTAATGCTGAGGAAACAAAAAAGGAATATTCCTTAAGAGTTGTAAGGATCAGTATCCCTGCTTTTATCATACACTTTTAGTCTAGTTGTATTTAATGTATCTAGTTATAATCTGGTTCATTAGGAGACTGAGCGAAGTTAGACAGCCCTGTAAGTCAGAAACTTAGCTTTCCAACCAAAGGATCAGCACTTGGCCCATTTTGCCAATTTATAGAGGACAAAAGGTCCAGGATGATACCTGGTCCTGTTTCAAGAGTCAAAAAGCCCTGAAAAGTTGTGGATTAATTATAAATACTAACTCACATAGCCAGACCTGATCAAAGTAATGTCTCCTATATGGAAAGTGGTAAGTTTACCAATTAATGGAACATGCCAAGAGTTCACCAAGAGCAGAGATTGATACAAATGTCTGGTCCTTTCTATCTAGAAGTATTTAGGGATAACATCAGGGGTGTTGGGATATTAGGTTGGTTGAGTGGGCACATGAATAAAAGTTTGATTACAGTGGGTTGCTGTAGAGAAAAGTTATCAGAATGCTACTATAGAGGAGGATGGTGGTGAAATATTAAAGCATGGCCACTGATTGTGTCTCAAATTCAGCCTGAGAAATGCAGGGTCCATATTTAGATGGAATGAGTTTCTTGTATCATATGTGTATACTCATTTCCTCCTACTCTGTCATATTGAATATATACTAGAAAGGGTGGGGTGGGTTTTGTTTTTCATTTTCCTATAGAACATAGACCAGGGATCCTAAATTGAAGTGAAATGGACACTAATCATGAATTAGTTTTTCTGTAGAGAGCGTTACCATGTAAGGACTATAAATTTCCTTGAGAAACTCGTTTCTATAATGCTGCTATGGAAGCAGCATATTTCATGTTCTTGTCAGAAATCGCTTTAAACCTCCTGAGAATCATAAAAAGTAAATCAACTGCATGCAGAAATTTTAGGTTCACAGTATCTAAGGGCTTGTAAACATAACAATGTACGCATTTAATTATACAGAGGACATCCTGCCATATTCTAGACCAACGTTTCCAACATCAAATAATCCTAGAGATCCCAGCTCCTCCAGCTCCATGTCATCAAGAGGGTCAGGAGGCAGACAGAGGGCAGATCAGGCAAACCTAGCCCGAAGGAATGTTGCAGAAATGCAAGTACTGGGAGCCTATGAACAAGGAGAAGAGGAAGAAGAGATGGAGGTAACAGCGGTTGTAATACTGAAAGATGACTACAATAAAGCTGGTTTTGTTTTTAGACAGATGCCAGGAAAAAATGCTTTTAAACCAGAAATATTGCTGTTCAGGAAAATTAATGCATTTATTTGTCCATTAATGTTATCCCAGTCCAAGTAAACAAACTAGAAATGTGTCAAAACATAAAAAAACAAGTCATATATAGTATAATATAATTGTCACCACACTAACACTTTTGGAACAGAACTGGCAGAAATACAATGTTTTGAAGAGTGCTTTACATTACCCAGATTCTTTCAAAGTAAAGAACTAGAGCATCTAAGAACACTATGACATTGCCTTTCAAATCTGTTGACAGTTTTATCATTCTAGATTTTATTAGATATTAAGACACAAACTTTTTTCTTTACTTTTTCTGCCTAATGATATTGCTGCAATTGAAATATTGATTGTAGAAAGGGTGGCTAACATACAGTCACAGTGCTGTGCATAATTTAAAATAGTAATTATAATTTAAAGGTTGCAAATCTCTAAGAAGTATGTAATTTTAAATAATAAGGGTTAACATGTAGTAATTTCTATCCTCTTTTTTTAATACAGGAAACAGAAAGCTGAAGACAACAACATGTACTGTAACAGCCTTTTAAAATTTAATCAGAAAAAAAAAAAATAAATCACTTAAGATGCCTCAAGTCTGATGATGTTTGACGCCAGAAATAATGTTCAGTGCAATCAGAGTGTACAATTTTTCCTTTCTTCTCATGCCATCAGAATGCTAGTTTTGGTTTTACTCTTTCTTTGTAAACCCTCCTCGCTAGGAACGGCGCTTGCCTAATCCGTAACGCTGAGTACATCACCTTTGCTGCCCAAGGAGGCAGGGAAGCTGCTCTTCGAGGTGCTTGGGCCAGCTGCTGCTCCAGTATTAGAACAGAAAGGAATTCCAGGGCCTGGGATTCCGAGGTTTCTCCCCAGCCAGGGGGTGCTCAGTTTCTCCCCAGTGAGCCAGTGGGTAACACCGCAAGGGACATGGCAGTGATCACAGAGCGCACGTGCTGCAGGACATGCTCTGCTTCTCGGGGTTTCACTGCAGCCTGCAGCCAGTGCAAATGGTGTCTTGCAGTTTTAACACAGACTGTTTGTCTTGTGTTCTGCCAGTCTCTTGCTTTTGCAGATGATACAGTTTGACAAATGAAAGTAAAATTAATTTGGGACAAGATGGCTCTTGTTGTAAATATGTACTCATTTTGAACCCCTGTGGTACTTTGATTTGTCTTTCCATTTTCATTATTAAATACATTCTTATTAAAAATGTCCTTTGGGATAGGCAGGAGGTAAGCCAATGTGATTGCTATTTGCCTAATCATAGCATGAGCAAGTTTATCTGAAACTTTTTTCTAATTTTTCAACTCCAACGCTGCTTATGAAAAGAAAATCAATGGACATTTTTAATAATGATTAGGTAATATCATCAACTGCTACTGGCCCAAATCTCAGACCTCTACTTGTGTCAATTCACCTTAAAGAAGAAGTGCCACTTAAAGAAGTTTTGTTTGATCTTGGCATTGAATTTTTTTGTAATGCACTGCTTATCTTTTTTTTTTTTGGTTTTAAAAGCACAATCACTAAACTTTGTTTGTAAACCATTGTAACTATTAACCTTTTTTTTTTGTCTTATTGAAAATGTTAAGCATTTGTTTGGGATATTTTTCATTTTTTTGTCAATGCTCTATGTTTGTATTTGGAATATTTGAATGATGACAGATGGTAAAGTAACAAACGCAAATGTGGGCCATAATCAAAACACTTCTCACTTTTCCTGGACTTACAGAAAATTATCAGTTTTTCTGTGGCCTCTCTCAACATTGGATTATCATTAAAGCTGACATAGAGGCATTAGTTGCATTGAATTTGCCAAATGATGTCCTCTGTCTGTAGATTTTCTGATCTTTTTTGTAATTATAAAATTTCTTTGTCATTGGTGCTAATGGAAAAATGTGTGTTTGTTTATTGACAGCTATCAGGACTAGCCCCAATGAAAAAAAAAAAAAAGAAAAAAAAAGTGTTTTGGTGTTTACCGAGGACTGAAATTTTTCATTTAGCTAATTTTTAAAGAAAGGTTCCATAGAAAGGTTGTGCAGTACTAAAGGAAAAATCCATGTGATTAATGTTTTCATTATGTTCATGTAAGAAACCTCATATTTTAGCCATAATTTTGCATACTGAGGATCCAATAATCAGAAAAGTAATTTTTGTCACATTATTTATTAAAAATGTTCTCAAATACATTATCCTTCCTGCGTAGTTTCTTGTGTTCCCTGAAGCATAATTTTAGGGGCAACTCCAATCTTATTTCTATTGGCAAGAGCCAGGATCTGTTACACTGAAATAATGCAGCTACAGTAGCATGAGCAAAGTGGGAGAGCTGGATGCAGCCTAGGATTTTACATAATTACCAGTGATTGCCTTAAAGATCTGATTTCTGGGTGCTTCATGGACTGTGATAATGAAAACTTCTCTCAGCCTGCCAATTTCCAGAGAGAGCTGATGAAGAAAATATGTACCAACAAAAGCATTCACCTTGGGGGTGAGACACATTGGCTACGAAGGAAATACGATCCAAATAAGTGAAGGGAATGAATGTTATGAATTAATATTTGCTGGGACCTGCGCAAATGCCAGTTTCCTTACCTGCCTGCTGTCCTGTGCTGCAGCCATTCTGTGCTTGGCAGAGCCCTTCTGTGGATCTTGGTGGAGTAGGCAATGCCCTCTTTTCCACTCTTGTATTTTCATAAGCCTGTAACCATACTGATCACCCTTTCCTTATCCTCTGCCCTTCATCCCAGTTAAAATTGCTGGTTTTGACTGACACACTTCTCTGCTGTGTTGCCACAGAGCACTGCTAGAGCTTTAACAGGCACAAGTCTCAGGTACAGGTTTTTTTCATAGCACCTATGAAGATTAGGTAGAATTAAGTTAAATGTGTAGCCTTTCTGTGCTGATTTTTTTGGGATGCCTTCAATCCTCGTGCCTCAGATCAGCATGTGTTAGAGCCAGCATTATCTAGGCAGGAGCCCACAGACAACCTGGGATGTGCCACAGGAGATATCCATTGGCCTGCACCTTTCCTTTGGAGGAAGCAGGGGAGGTTTCACAGGCACAGCTGAAAGACTTTCCTGGCACCAGAAGCAGCCTTTTGTTTTGGGGTGAAGCCATTCCCACAGCAGGGTGTGGGGAACAAGGTGGAGCTCAAAGAAGTGTCCCTGAGCGTGTCAGTCCCTTGGCACAAAAGCTTAACCTGCTGCCAGAGGTGTTGTGCAGCAGCTCAGAACTGGGATCTAGTTGCAGGTGTGGTGTGCAGACCTCTGCCCAGAAACTGGTGCTGCATGCCCAAAATAACAGGTACTCACTTCATTCTCTGCTGGCATGGGGACAAACTGGAAACCACACACTTGGATCCCAGTGATACCCACCTGGATAGCTTCACTGGAAGTCAGGCTCCAGCTAGGTCCTGACCTCAGCCAGCAGTAAGTGGTAAATGTTGCCCTATGAGGTTGTTTAAGAAGTTGTTATAAATTTGTTGATGGTTGATGGTGTTCCCTAGGAGGTTTTTTGGATTGTTTTGTGATTGCATTCTCTTGTGTCTGGCAGCATCTTGAACAGCATATCACAATGTTGCTAGGCGTTCTAGCACCCACACTGAGTTCTTGTTGCACTCTGGTCTTACCAAAACCAATGTCATTAAGAGAAAATATGTACAAGGTTGATCTTGTCTATGACTACTGTTCATTGATGTTGAGACACGCCTGCTTTAAGTCTTTGCCATTGAGGGACAGTAAAATGAGGTGATTTACACAAAGCTACATTTCCTAAAGAATTATGATGGGATTGGAAAGCAAACACAACCCAAGTAGTGTTCAGCAGTTTTGAATATGCTGTATACCTGATAAAGCAAGTAGGATACTGGAAAATCCATAGCTTTTGTGTGCTGATTTAACATGTATGTAATGGATGTAGACATTTTAGTTTTCTCTTCTAATGTTTCCTGTGTTTTCTCTATGAGTTCCTGTTAAATTTGATTTTACTTGAAGTAAAATAATACTTGCTAATATACTATATAAAAGGTTTTAAATAATATTTATAACATTTTACAAAATGCCTTGCATATATACTTTAGCATTTTTTATCCAATGAGTTTATTTTCCAATAAGTAATTATTCTGATGTATAAATGTGCTTTTATTTTAGGATAATGCAAATATACCCCAGATCTGTATTTGGAAAAATTGTACAGGAGTAGGTTAGCTGCAAATGATCATGAAACCTAAGCCATAGAATTTGCCTCAACTCTTTAAATATAAAGTATCTACCACCTCACTTGTATTCCAGAACCAGCTATTTCTTAAAATAACAACCTGGATTTATTAGCATGTAAATTTTACAGAATGTTTTGCTTCTAAAATTCTCTATTTTTTTTTTTTTAATCTATTATCTTCCTTCAGTAAATGTAAGGAAGAAAGAGCTTCCCTGGGAAAACTGGAGGATCTGTCCAACGTAGCATGTGTTATGCAATCTGCTTTTTTGAAAGCTAACATTCCACTTCTGTATTCAGAGCTCCTAAAAAACTTTCTGTCAGCAACAGAACCTTCTATTAGAAACTAAAAATGCTGTATCCCCTAAGTGAAGTTTATAAATTAATTAAAGGATGTATTTACAGGTGGAGAAAATAATTTTGCACTTTGCTTATGATACAGATGAAAATTCTTTGCAGACTAAAATCTTACTGCTTATGTTTATTATAATGTGTTTTGTGTGTACACAGGAAGATTCTGGTATTTGCTAATGCAGATTTTCATGTGTATGGAATTTTATATTTGCTGAGGTTAAGGTTGGGAAATAAGTCTGTTCCAAACACTCAGATGAAAGAAGAACTTGTTTATGGTTGGTTGAGGTTTGCCCAAATGAGTAACTCCCAGTGTTGCCATGGACATCATCCTCACTGAACATGCCCTTCAACAGCTTCGTTTTGTATTGGACTGACTGAAAGTTTGAGAATTTAGGTCACGTAATGAATCTTTAAAATTGGCAACAACTGTGGATCTCAGTATGAACTGTTTACCCAGATTTGATTTTCTTCAGGGTTTTTTTCCTTGTCTGTGATGATTTTCCTGTTGCCTAGAAATATGTTCTTCATAAAAGCTGCTGCTATCTGTGGCAGTGAAATATATGAAGATTAGGATTATTGTTTCTTAAACTGCTTCTTTCTTTTTAGAAAGAATTAGCCACTGAATATTGGATCACAGAAACATGCAAACAGTTTGAGATGATGCCATGGAAATGAGGATCTTTTTGCATTTGCTGTCGATATTGTGGATGTGGAAAAAATTCATCCTATTCAGAAAAGGAAGAGGAATTGATGAAACTGGAATCCAGTCTCTATGAAAGCTACAAAGCAGGAACGCAGGCTGGAGAAGATGAATCAAGGTATATAATGAGAAAAAAAAAAAAGAGGCACTGAGGAACTCAAGTCTCATTGACACTAATGGCCAAAACATTGAATGTTGAATTAAACTCTTCTGGGAGTGAATTACCTACTTATGGAATGGCAGAGAACAACCATCACAGTGCAATGAGCATTGGAAGAGTGAAATCATTGCTGGATGCTTACATTGTTTGGAGTCTTTGCTAAATATACACCAAATGGCCTCATTTTAAGCTACTAGAAGTAAAAAATGAGTTTTTAATTCACCGTGGTTTTCACCTTGTGGCATGAGATGATGAGGATGGGATGTATTCAGTTCTAGTCTCTGTATCTGACATAAAGTGGAGCAAATTGCTTTTCAGATTTTTCTTGGAGCATGACAATCAAAGCCATGAGGATAAAAATGTGCTTATTGATTTATTTTTTTTTCAAGCCTAAGATATTTTTAGCAGAAGCAGCATCAGGAAATGTAGAAGAAAGCTACTTAGTATTTACTTCTATTCTGTGGCTTCCCACCAGTCTTAAAGCACAGATGTGGTTCAAAGTCAGCGACAAGGGATAATAGTAAAGGAGCCCTTATGGGCTTTGATCCATAGGACAAAAGCAAAATAAATGAAAAAAAAAATTAAAAGAAAAACCCTCCACTCCTTCAGCAAATGATAACTAATAGGATATTTCCGATCTCTAGCTTCTAATTTCTGTTTGGATAGCATGAAAATAATGGCCAAGGATCTTTATTTCTGTTACGTAAATTGTAACAGTATCAAAGATTTCATTATATTCCTGAAAATGATGTTTGTACAAGAAATTGCATTCTACTGAGCTGAGCAATGCAGTTCCTCATACCTAGTAAAAGCCTGAAAGAAGTGAAGCTGACCACAATGTTGTCAGCAGCCTGCCAAGTCTTTATCCCACTGATGACTCATCTTACTAATACTAATTAAAATAGAAATAAAATGTTAGTTCCTATAGTCTTTGTTAATCATACTACAAAGGTGGCAGCGATTGGTGGCTTAGGCAGTTTAAAATTTACAAACCATCATAATCCCAAAGTATGTATTTCTTGGATACAAATACCTGAAATAGTGTAACGATGCAAGGTGCCAACGGACTCCAGTCATACAGGAAACTAAATCCATTTAGGCACATGGAAACAACTAATGAGTGCCAAATGGCTATGGAGATAGATTTATCTGTCTGTTCCTGCAGCTAATTTCATTCCTATGTGTGATTCCTTTAGGAGGGACGTATATTTTTATGTTTCTGCTACTGTAGGTTGAATTCTTTGGCAAGACTTCGTAAGAATCGTCATCAGCTTTACATGCAGGAGATGTAAAGGAAAAGACTGTGCATTTGTTCATCAACCTAAATTTTTCTGCTCTTCTGTGCTTGTATTTTGACATTCTTCACTTGCACTTTACCACTTTTCCTACAAAACCCAAGTCACAGGCTGTGGCTGTCTGGTTTGCTGAAACCCTTTATGACTGTTGAGCAACTCTGTGATTTTGGCAAGTATTTTGCAAATGCTCCTCTTCAGGGGAAATTTTTAATTTTTCCATTAAAACTCTTCATACTACTAGGAAACCAAAACCACATCTTCTCTGGGAACCTAATGCTCAAGAGCTCACTTTGGCTGGCTAAAATGAATGCAGGCAGTAAATCCAGAGCACATGCTACAGCCGCCCTATCATGCCTAGGTCGCTTTTCTGAGAATTTACCAAATCACAAAGGCTAGCAGAGGGCAGGTGTTGTTTCTGAAGGACTGCATTGTTTCCCTTTTTTCCCCATCAGGAAATGTCACAAATACAAGCTCAATCCACTGATGCTTTGGGAATGCAGCACCTGCAGCTTTGCCCGCTGTGCTCCGAGGAGGAAGCTGGGATGGGCAGCAACATGAAGCTCATTTAAGGTGATGGGGACTGAAGAAACTTAATTCCAGAATATTTGTCTTGGACCATGAAAAAAATCAGGTTGTTGAACCCAAAACCATTTGATCCTCCTGCTGTGAGCAGATTGAGTGTGCAAGAGTTTGGAAAGGAGTTGGTCAGAAATATTACATGTATCAATCTAGACTTTGAACAAGGGAGGTGAAGAGGGAGGTTAAAACTGGGTTTACATGGTTTTTTGTGGTTTGTTTTGGTGGATTATTTCCCCTGGAAGAAGAGCAAGTAAAGACTGTTACATTCCTACTTCATCATATATGAAATCCCAGGAGTAATATAAAAAACATGTAACTGGTGGGATTGCCATTTTTGGCTACCACAGTAATCATCATAAAATTCTCGAATGAGACATTTCAGCCATATCCATTTTTTACAGAGTTAACAGATTAAAAAGGCTCTTATGACAAGATGCCAACAAGAACCTCTGAGCCCCATTTTAAATTGTAGGTAGGAAAAGAACCTTGGAGGAATATTCTCACTAAAATAACAAATGAGCTTAACTGTATTGCCTGCAGTAGGAGGGTGCTACACTTACCTTCTGCAGCAGATACGCCTCAGAACAATCTGAATCCCTGTGGCAATTAGAATTATGATACAATGGGATTAATGTAATGTCTGTCAAGCACTCTGAATAGGAGCGTTTCTGTATAAGCCATAAGTAGTAGGAGCACTTTTGTCAGTTTTGCTTTGCAGTCAAGCTGTTTTCTCAATAACTTTTGGAGAGCTTTTATTAAGTTTGTTAACCAGTCCACTGAAGTGCAGTATATCCACACTACAAAAACAAAGCAAACAAAAAAAGACCAAAAACCCAACCAAACAAACCAACGAAACAAACAAAAAAGCAGAAAACAGAAAGTATATTTAATGTGGATTCTCATTTTTCTTCCATGCTCACTGCTTTAACCCTTACTTTCTTGGATGCAAGCACACTGTCACTATGTTTTGACATCATGCCCACACTGGGGAAATGCAGATTCCAAGTGCCAGGAAAACACATATGTACTAATTTCAGTTGCTTTATACTTCTTGTTGACAGCAGGCTATGGAGGATGTTAGTCCAGCTAACAATGGGAAAATGTTGCTGGTATCCGTGATACACTGACAAAGTTCTTAACAAAGTGTATGGTTCAATTCATCAATTTTTAAAATAAATTAATCTCCGTATTACCATCAATTCATAGAAAGGATAAAAGAAAAACGGAGATGAAAAATATAACTGGAACTTTCCTTTAAGTGCATGCTGGTTGCAATACTTCAGCAATCAGAAGAAAACAGCTCTTCATGGATTTCTGATTGTCATCAAACCAATTTTCTGTTGGTAAAAGATGGCATGTTAATTTTTTCCCAGAAATACTGAAACTAATGTTGAAAACTATTTCTATTAGGAATTAGAATTAAAACATAATTCAAAACATCTAGAGAAGATTTGTGAAGAGCATACAAGAAATACTCTGAATATTTCTTCAAGTATAATAGGCAGCAAAGTGTCTTTATCACTTTCTCTTTTCTAATCAGCTCCTTGGAAGTTTCAATTTTCTATAAACTTTAAATCATCATTCTTGCACTTAAGTAAGATGTGGCAGGATATATTCCTCCTCTTTTAGTCTGCATGTGGCAGAAGTTGGAATTTTTAACACTTTTATATTATTAGATAATCTACAGCTACAGCATAGCAGATCCTGGCCTCTTGAGGAGTGGAATTCTGCTTTCAGCCTGTTTCCATTTGTCTGGCCAGTTCAGGGGGCTGCTCTGGACATGGGTTCTCTGTGGTGAGTCCGTAGGGGAGCAGTGCTTCAGGAGCATCCTGCCCTGAAGCAATACTACAACATAATTAGTAGTAAAATGGAAGGCCTAATGATATTCTGAGACTATCAGTGGAACCCCCCAAGGATCAGTTGTGGGACAGTCTTATTTAATATTTTCATTAAAGGACTTAGCTCAAAAGCAGGAGTCTGATAATGAAATGTGCTGATCACAGAAGTTGTGAGCAGTTGTGGAGGAGCACTGGGTCACCTTGAGGGCTGAGTATCAAAAAACCACGAAACTGATGAATTCACTATGCAAAGTCATGCTCTTAGGGACTAATAAAAATGTCCATTATATACTGGAAATCCATCAGTTGTAAACAACAGTGAGGAAAAAAACCCATGACTTGTATTTGTTGATCACTGAAAATTCTGGAAGCTCCCAGTGATATGATGTCAATAAAAATGGAGCAAAGTAAATGCAAACCTGAGATATCCAATAAAATATATTTCCAGTAGAAAGAGAGAAATGCAGGTGCCATTGTCTTAGCAAGTGTGATGCTTTGTCCAAATCTAGTTGTTTGTGGAGCTGATGCAGTGGGGAAATTATAGAAAATTGCCAAGTATCTGCTGTCTATAATCAGATTTGTTCCTTGTAAAGAGAGGGATTGTAGTAGAGTGGCTTTCGTCCATAGTATGGTGCAACTTTTCAGTAGGAGCTGTTATAAACACATGAAAAAAACATCTCAGATACATTGATGTGTGAAAAATCCAGGATAATTTCTCTTTGGTTTGCATGTAATTGGTCTAAAATTTCAGTGAAAACTCACTTTTCAGTAGCAATCTGTTGATGGCTGAACTCATCAGGAAAGTCGTGAAAGTACAGGATGCAACTTTTCCCCTGACATCTGAAACTCTGCTTCTGAAACTGGCTGAAGTGATTATCCCTTTCACTTTCAGAGCATGGCATTAATGTTAATACTTAAGTCAGGCTTTTCCATCTAAACCTTAATCTAAAGATAGAGTAAACTGAACAGTTGTGGTTTTAGAGAAATGGCAGAGCACCAATATCTTGACATAACCTATGATGGTCCACTTGGTTTCATTAGCAGACAATTAAATGGATAGATAGAAAATAATGAGCTTCATTCTAGTAGTAACTGATCTTTTGGAGATGGATCCATAGTGGAATGCTTCACCCTAATCTGAATGTAAACTAGGGATATTTTCATCTGTTTGCAAAGACAACAGCTGGGACCATCTGAACGTCTGAGATAGCTCAGAGAAAAAATGTAAGTGAAAAGGGAGATTTTCTCAGAAGGGAGAAAATGAACCCTCCAAAAGTAAAACTGAAAAAATCCCACTCGGTGGCATGATCTAGAAGACAAAAGAAGACAACTCTGAGATTTTGGAAGCCCCCAGGAATCTGAGAGAATAAAAACCATGTAAGTAACTGCCATACACAAACTGGAGAGCAGAAAAAAAGTTCCCTCCTGTGTTAGCTTAATCAAGGCACCTGGATTCCACCTGCAATTTTGTACTCTGGTGGGGGTTTTTTGCATGATGTTATGCATTGCTTTGATTCCTTTCTGTGAGACTGCTGAAGTAATTCAGTGTCTGAGAGCACATCTTTTTCACCCGAGGTATTGAGTGTGAAAAACAATTGTCAAATATACTTGAATTATTCAGAAGCCTAGGATTTAGCCCCTGAGCACATTTTACTGCATTCAAATATTTTAGGCCCCTCCACACAATGGTTGTGCAATTTTTACTGTGTCAGTGTAATTAATCTCCTCCCCAAGTATTTTAGTGTAGCAGTTGTCACTACCTGCATAGCTGAATGTCACATAGAAAGGAGAAGATTTAAAAGAGTTTACAAAAGTTTTATTGATATTGGAGTATCGTACAGTGTCATGATACTTAAATACCTGTGCAGTTGTAATCACAGTAATTTATAAGGCACTTTATAAACCAGTCTGAACTGAATATCCATTCTATGCCAAAAAAAAAATGTGTTTTGCATTTAAGTGTTTTTGAAAATTGTATTCACTATCAAAGCATCTATATGTATTTTCTTAACTATCAGGATCTCTCACTGGCTTTGGCCAGTGATGTTATGTACCAGAACAGGAAAGCTGTAGCAGGATTTTTCAGACAGTCTACCTATGAACACATCCAGGCATCCCCCTGACAGACACTGCTTCTCTTTCTCCACCTCCTAAAATTGGTTTTCGTATCAGCTTGTAGCATTGAAAGGGAATTACACCCCAAGGGCTCTGGAGCAGATCTTTGGAAAAAGTACTTCTGCTGGCAAATCTTGGAGTAATTGCCTCTCAGCAGCCTGCGCACAGTGTCTGATTTGGCAGTCTGACCTTAAACTCTAACCTGTAGGTTTTTATTATCATTATTGTCATATCTGCTCCTCTGTCATTAAGAGACTTTCTAGTTTCACTTTATTCATCTGGGAGCTTTAAACCCTCTGGCCCATAATTTCCTTTTCTTTTTTGGCATTTCTTTTTCTCAATCCTTTCATGAAACTTGTCTGCTGAGTGACATGCCCTCTGTAAAACATAAACCATAATTACTGTAGGATTGCTCATACTTGGCATAAATACTGTACTTGCAAGCATGTGGCTTATAGCAACACATGTCACATTTAATTAAATTGCAAAGCTACATCTTATGTTGTCCTTCAGGAGAAAGAAAAAACAAGGGAGAAGGCAAACTTGTCTAAAATAATTTTTCCATTCCAGCTGCTGTGCTGAGGCAACATAAACTGGGTGTATACAAGCATTGATGACACGTATCTTTCTCTATTTTAAATGCCAGGGTTAAATCCATGCTTTACAGGTAGGACAGCCATACCTGCTGCTTTTTTGTTTTTCTTCTTGTAGTCTGTCATGACCACAGCAGTCTGCACCTGAACTGGGACCAGATTTGACTCCTTATGTGGGAGAGAAAATGTTCCCTTCCCTTCTTGGTGTGACCCATTTCTTCCTAAATTCCATGTCCAAAGCAAGTCAGATAACTCATGCTCTGCCTCTGTGTTTTCCTCTTGACTGATTGTCTATGCCAGGGGCCCAGGAGGACCAGCTCAGATTTTAGTAGCTGCCCTCATGGTGACTGAACTTGGATGTGGTTCATTCCATTCCTCACATCTTGACTTTAAAAAAATAGTTCCAGTGTTAAGGTGCAAACTTCTTTTTTACCACTTTGCTTCAAAACACTCACATTTGAGCATCTCAAGTAGTTCCTTCAAAAGAACTTTGATTTACTTTTTTTGAAGCTGCTTATTTTGTCTTCATTTTTCTTAGGATAATAAGAATTACTATTCTAGAACAATGCAACAGAAGCATTAGTTAATTGAAAGGTGAAAGTTTTATGGATTCTTCTAAGGCAGTTTTTCTTGGAAAATGCTGAAATGAGTTATTTTGAATTTCTCATTTATATCAATTCTGGATTGTCACTAAATGTTAACATAGCAAAAACGAAACATTATTTGTTTGAAAGATTTCAACATTCTCTGGGTTATTAGAGGGTTTTTTTAAAATCCTGTCAGTGGAAAATTTGTGAACTAACCCTTGGTTCTTACAGGGAGCTAAAACAAACTCAAAAATAATTCCATTTCCTGTCTAGCTGTGAATTTCTTGAGACACTGAAGCTTAAAAATGCTGGCTTAGGAAAGTCTATAGTTTCAGCCAACCCTTCTGGCTTTATACAAATGCAAATACGATTGAAATCCTGATCTTGGTTGGCGGCCTCTACGCAGAGTTTTCATTCAAAATCAAGGTCTGCATAGCTCCCAGACTAATGTAAAGGCTGCTTGGATCCATATCTCTGTCTTTTAGGCTGCCCTTCAAATTGAACTGAATCATAATCTGTAATAAGGCATCAAGGACAACAGGGAGGCAGACATTTCTAACAGCAAATCTGTAGAAATTCTGTCGGTTTATTTCTGAAGAAAAACTCTACAGTGGGTAATTTTTTAGTCTCTTTAGCAAGAGTTCAAATTCCAACATTATTTTCTTGTGGAGATACTTGAGTATGACTTTGTTAAAAGTCAGTATGAACTTGGCAATTATGAGTCACACATTTTTCAATTATACATCGCCCTTAGTGACATAGACCATAACTTTTTAAATGTTCTTTAAGTGCTCAGAATATGTTTTCTCTGGGAGCTGGAAAATGAGATCCTAATGTTACTAAATTTGAATCATGTTCATAAATAATTTTGTCCCAGTTCTTGGTATCACACTAAACTGATTGTGTGAGGCTAGTTCATGAAGAGGTCATCAAAGGTACAGAAAAATTAGAGCAAATTCTTTACTTCCAGGACACTGCAAATACTCTGGTATTTCAAGCTCAGATTTCTCCCAATTCTTCACTGCTACCAAACTGTTCATAATATTTTACTCTTCTGTTCTAAAAAGGCAGTGGCTGAAATTCTATAAATCCTATCTATAAACCCTATAAATACCTATAAATCTGATATATAAACATAAAAAATGCTATCCATAACATTAAGCACTTGCTATTTTTAAGCAATCCCAACTCTCATTGCAAATCAGACTTTTCAAGTGTTTTCTCTTTGGGGCTGTTTTGCTGGTTGAGCCCTGCAATTCACATTTCAATAATTCTTTAGCATACCTGACAGTTGAAAGATTAGTGGCTACTTTTTTTTCTTTTTTTTTTTCTTTTTTTTTTGGTACAGTTTTAATATAGCTCATTTAAAGAGGCATTTGACACAGAATATGGAAAGAGCAATTTCATTGCTCAGGAGAACACATTTTCATTGCAGCTGCATCTGGCTATGGTAGTTGACCTTTAGTTGAATGTAAAAATTAATGCTTTGTCAAAATGAAAACATAGACAATTTCCCTCCGAATTACCAGTAGAGGTCTATGATAAAGAGTCACAGCACTTGAACACAAAATTACTTTGGACATCATGACAATAGGAAAGCAATATTTGTTAATATATTTCAGTAGCACATAGGCATTTCATCTGTTGACTGTGATGTTTTTAAAAAGTAGAAATTCAGTGATATTTACAGACATGCTGACATTCATTAGTCACTTTTACAGATGTGGTTTTTATTTATTTTTAATACACTTCCTGTAAGTGTATCTATTCCATAAGCATGTCTGCTAAATGCATTGACATAATATCTGTAGCTGAAAGCTGCACCAGCAAGAAAGCAGTCAACATGAAGAAAAATCTTGAGATATGTACATATTTATAACAGTACTTAATAGGTTCACTTTGCTACCTGGATATTTATTATACCTTTATTTCACAAATATTTTGCTTTTCTGGTTTTAAGAATTTTATTTTTTTTCTGCCTTTGATTGTTTTCTAGGTTGGTTATTTTCTTACTGCTGATCATTTGGTTATTTAATTTATTATTTACATATCTTCTAAGAGGTACAGAGGTTATTATATTTTATAACATGCTTTGGTGTTTTCTGCTCTGGGTAGAAAACTTGCATTTTCTGCTTGTCACTTTACGCCATGATTCTTGTATCATAACTCGGTTTGGTAACTGGGTAACAGTCCCTAGTTGTGTGCATCTTATCTTAATAATTTCCTATGTTCAGGCCATAAAAACTAATGGAAAAAAACCCTGATTACCAGTAGAAAAATTCTGACTGAACAGATCTCAGTTTGGATTCCAAGTAGTGCACAGAAGTACTCTTCTGCCCTCATGCCTTCATAATAGTAGCTCACATTGCAATCACAGCAAGGATTTGCAGTGAGGATTTCTCTCTGACAGAAACAAGCCACAGAACTGGCATTAGGAGAGCAAGATACACTCTATAGTTCCCAATTCCAGTCACAGCATGGCAAACACTCAGCCTGTGCAAACCAAGTAATATTGATTTCAGTATTAAAATAATCCTTTTGAGTCAGATACACAGCTAAATGACAAGTAATCTCTTGCTGCTAAGCTTACTCAGAATCATTCAGATTTGTACCTAGTGATGAATAAATATTATGTATTAGTGTCAAGCTATGCAGGCAGGACAAGCTTGTAGCTTCTCTACCCCTTTTTGATATCTTATTTTTTTGTCTTGTCTAGGTCTGTCTCTGTCTACAAATCTCTTGGGGTCAGAGACTCTGCTGCTCAGATATTGTCTATCTGCTTTGGTGTGGGATCACCCTGAGGCTCGAGTTACTGGAGCTAATAGCATTATCACATAGTTCAGGAAAAATGTTTCCCTCCCAAATAATTTTAAACTATTAGACCTGTTATCCCATGCACTTTCTCACTTGTATGGGTCACCTAGCAGAGATACCAAAGCAGTCTTAGAAGACAATCCTCTGCTTAGATTCAGCAGAACTTGAGCTCCAGTGGATTATCACTAATTACTGGTGGTGATGATTAGTGTTACATTTTGACATTTGGGTATTTTGGCTTTTTTTTTTCCTTTTTCTTTTTTTTTTTTTAATTTAGTAATCATGGAAACAAAGTTATTTTATCCCTAGTGATGCTTGAAGAATGCCTATGTTGCTTTTACTTTCTAGGCTTATGGCACTTCTGTGTTAAGATAGGGAGACTTTTATAGGCTGTTCTGAAGATAAAATAGCATCTTATAACATTAATAAAGCTCGTTTCAAAAGAAATAGATTTGGGCATTTTAAAACAGAATTATTTCTAGCTGTTCCGTGAAGGCCTGATACCCTCAATAATACACAAAAAAATAGCACAGAAGTAAAATATATAAGTCTGGGGAATTTGAGCCAAATTCTTCATCTCTGGTAGTATTTAATAGGAAGTTCCAGGTGGAAATGTTGGTGGAGGATTAGCCTCATAAAGTAAAGAAAATTGGAACATTATGTATCGGATTTTTTGTGAAAATNACCCTGAACAACCAGCACCATCCATGCCACTGAACTTGCCTGAAGAGAATGGGGCTGAGTGGACACAGCCTCAGCCTAGAACACCAGTGCTCAGGTAGCTCTGTAAATGGTTCCAGGTTTCCTTTTCTAATAGCAATAGGGTGCAGGAGTACAGGATTTGTGTATTGGTGCCCTAAGCCTGGTTGGACTGGAGGGACTTGGCTTTTGTTCTGAGGTGCACAGGGTAGGCAGGAATGAAGGCAGCAGAGCATGCATTGCTTAATTGTCATATCAGAAATTGGGGGGGTAGATGTGGGGGGGATTTAGCTTTGTGGGTTCCCTTTAATGTCAGCATCATGTGGCTGAATCCCTTCTATATTATATCAAACATTTAACCTACAGAGAGCAGTTGAGTCTGATGATATGGTTGTACTGACTTCTGCTCGCCCATTCTTGCTATCTGGTGGTGCAGTTCTATGGTTCTTTGTGCCACAGCATTATTTTAAGTGATTGAAATTACTATATTATTAGCAGAATAATGGCACTGTCATATTATCTTTATGAATTCTGCCTTTCAAGTTTCATAACCCAGCTCTAAAAATTTGCTCCAGGCACAAGTTTGGTGTACTGTACGAATTAATGATCAAGTAATAGTTTCATTTGTTCTGCAGAAAAGTTGAACTGGAAGTTTTGCATAGATGGATACACATTTTTCTAGTGAGTAGTGATGAAGACAGAGGAGGTTTGTATATATTCTTATTTTTTCCTACTTACCTGCAACTTAGGCACAAATGTGAGGTAAGACACTACGAGTGAATTTCCAGAACACTGCATGAACTGCAAGGATCTCCACTGCATTTTGTATCCCTGTTCCTTGAACTCCTCCTAGGGAAAGAGCTGATACAGACTTAGCAAAATATCTCTGTGCCCTTGAACATCTTAGCAGCAATGTCAAAGAATCTTTTTGTACTCACGGCAGCGATTTCTTCTCTGCTGAAAGGGGAACATGTGAATATATCCCACACCAAGTTAAAAAAAAGAAGGGATACAGGATGTGAAAGAGAAAAGATGAGAAACGGAGAAGGGAAGACAGAAGGGAAAGAGGAAAAGTGTGAGCAAAAGAACAAGAGCAAGGGAAAGGAAGAATCTTCTCTATCCATAAGGTTTAAAGATGTCACTGTACTGGAGGAGGCAAGGTCTAACCCAGTTAGCAGAGACCCTGTCACTTCTGGATTCTTTATTTCAGAGGCAATTACAGAAAATGTCCCAATGGGTTGGTCTGCCTCGTGCACCTCCATGGCCTCACTGCCCTCCAGCCCTGCTCCCCTGGGTCCTCTGAAGGGAAGACTGAACCAGCAAACTGCAGGGGCAATTCTCACTGTTTCTTCTCGTGAGCTGAGAGAAGATATTCTTCATACTTCCAAAGAGTGGGGAAAAAAAGGGTTTCTGCTCCTTTTCTTGAGGGGAAGAGTTTTGTTTTGCTTCTTATGTGCAGACTGCTGCAGGGTGTAACTAATTGATAATCACTGCAATATGAGATGAGCTAGTGGATGTTTAGCACAGGAACAAGAAAATAGGAATGAAGATCTATTTAAGACTTTGTTTACATTAGAGATTCAGTCCTTTATCCTGGCAATTGCATTTTAAGGTGTATCTTAGGGAACAAATGAGGACTGGACTGACTGAAAACCATGAAATGAGGCCCTTGTAGAAGGGCCCATGTTTTTTTTATTTTAAAATATCTGTCTGTGTGTCTTTAAAAGCAGGCCAGTTTTCCCTGTGTTTCTAAAAGGCACACATTACTAAGCCTATTAAACCACAGTATGTGTGTATGAGCGTGTTTTTTTCACAGCTTTTAATTTGTTTACTCTTCTTTATCAGAACTTTTCACTGCCTTAATGTCATTTCTAGCAGTATATTACCACTAACTGCCTTGTAGCTGAATTTTTCAGCTTCCATGCTGAGCAGAATCAGTTCTGCTTTCAGGCAAAGCTTTTCCTGTTGATTGACAGGAATGGGTGGCAAGCAAAGTTCCAATTGAGAGCTTTAGGAGCCATTAAAATGGTCACACTGATTGTTATTTTGAGTTACTAATAATGCAAAGATTTGTGTTTCATTGCTGCACTGATAGGTGGGCTTTGGGGAGCTATCAAAATACTGAAATCCCTTAGTGGTACTGCCCTGCATCTAGAGCTGAAAGATGTTTCCTTCCTCTGAGAGGCAGACAAGATAAGGGAGTTGAAAATGTTTATGTGACTTATTATCCAAAGGAGAAATTAATGTTTTGTAAAGCTAAAAATTTCCCTCTAAGAACTGGAAGCTTAGTGCAAATTTGTGTACCATGGAAAATTTAAGGAGATTTGCCTCTCTAGGTTTTCAAGACTGATGAGCTTAACTCTTTGAATCCCAAATAGAGAGCTGGGTTTTTTCTCTCCCTATTTTCAGTAAGTAATGAGGATACAGTGCCATGAGGGCTTAAACCTTGACAAACTAGGCTAGTACAGCACGAGATATGCACTGTGATTCTGAAGTGATAAAGACATCGGAAGAGAACTCTGTCTCTTTCCAAATGCTTTGGATCTACATTTTAATACTCTAAATCATGTATTTGGCTGTGCAGTACTTAGAAGTGAGATTGTGATGAAGAAAAGTCTACCACATTTAGATATACCTAAATAAAAATAATTTTAAAAAGGATAGAAAGCTGATATACCCTGAAAGGTATCTTTAAAAGTTCCCAACCATGAGCGTCTCAATGTTTTACTTAGATCAATAAACAGCTTTGTTGGTAGAGGTGAACAAAAGTTGCAGTCAATAATACATATTGACCTGCAGGAAAAGGGTCAGTTCTGTTGTTCCACCCTTTCTCAGATGAACCTAAGTAAAACATACACACACAGTACTATTTGATGCTGAAGAAAACATCTGACCTCTAGTTTAGCTATCTTTTGGCCAGGAATATTTTATACTTCTTTCTTCACAGAGAAAACAAAGAAACAAACAAACAATTGATCTGACAAATATGAAATGTAACCTTCCAGTGACCACAGACAATCTAGAAATTACAGTCAGCTGTTATTGCCCCCATCAGAGAGAGAACAGAGTAACTGTTGGCTTAATGACCCATAACCATATACTTATTTCACAGCTATGTAGTTTCTAGCACTCAGTTTGGCTGGAGAGATCTCATCTGAATAATGACTGCACAGTCATTTCTGCCAAACCATAGTACTTCTGCATCTCTCCTCACTCTGGTTTTATCATGTGAGCATGCTCCCACTGCTACTGGCTGCTTGCTGATGTGCCCACCCCACTATTGCTCCTCCATGCTCTACTGCATCCATCATCATGCCTGTCCACTTCTTTTGCAACTATTTAATTATGGTAGAGTAGTAGCATGCTGGAACTCTATAATGGAACAAGAGGGCACTTAACCTGTCCTCACAAAAAAAACCCCAACAAAACAAAACAAAAAAAAGCATAAAATGGTGTATTGAGTAAAAAGGCACCAGGAAATTGTCAGAGCAGAAATGAGGTTAAAAATCCTGAAACAGAGGTTTGTTGCCAGGATATGTCTGGGGAATTTTGCTGGTGGTAGAAAGTCAGAGCCACATAAATATTCAATAAGCAATGCAGAGATGAAAGAAAGAATAATGTTTTCTGTAGCTACTTATAAGTTTGGCTCTTAGCAAGTTTTCAGTCCTAAATGCAGCACTGCCCAATAGGCAGAGTAAGATGCTGAGCAGTTGCTCAGATGCAGTTTGGTGAATATAAAAACCCAAGAGTGTTGGAGTTGCCATCCCTTTCGCCTACCCTGGAGTCTCCAGTATTGTCACAAAAGCATGTTGTTTTTCTCCTAAAGAAACAGATTTCCTTTTTAACACAAAGCTTGCAAAGACGTCCCTGTTATGAAAGGGAGAAGTTATTTTATGTTCTGTCTGGGAAAAGCCTTTCCTGAGCTCTGACACTGTGACAGCCAGCTGTCTTGGAGATGGCATTTTAACTTTATTTCTTCTATTAATGGAGCAACAGCTACCCACAGACTCGTTTCACCTTTGGGTTGCACTTGTTTATAAGCTATTTATTTCCCTGACTTTTTGTCCTCCTTCTGCTGTCTTTCCCCTTTGCACTGCAGTTTGATCCACTTGGCTCCTGGGCCAGAGAAGATATCTGTCAAAAGACTGAATTGGTAGTCTCAGCTACTACTCTGAGTTCCTCTGAAGAAAATGATGTAGAATTCCTTGGTCCATGAACTAAAATGAACCTAAAGCAGAGGAATATGTTGCCAGAAGAAAAATAAGCACACATAAAAGAGCAGAGTAACAATGAAGGATGAAATAATAGCTGTAAGGCTGGGAACCTAATCAGCCTCCAAAGAATGTTGGATTTTTAGGCATCACTACATTACTAACAACAATTTTCAGTGGAGGTTGCTAAGAGAAAGGTTTTTGGGATGCTGTATGAGTATGTTGTAGCTGGCATAAGAAGACCCTCTAGAAGACATTTTGAAAGGAAACTGCAATTATTTTTTTCCCTTTGCCATCCTCATTCTTTTACATTTTTCCCTTTTTCCATTTTATTTTCCATTATACTATGCTCTTCCTCCTTACTTTCCTTGCCAATCCTCATTACAGTCCAGTGTTTTGTTTTTATAATGAGCCCAGTAAATTCTTTTCATATATAAAATCATACTTAATACAAATTATTCTGAATTAGAGAAGCAGCTACTGAGCTTTTATAAATCACTTAGATCCCAGACCTGCCTGGTGCCAACTATCCTTTTCTCTTAGTTATCTTGGTAGAGATGGCACTGCTTAACAGAATTAATAATGGCTGAGATTATAGCCCAAAGAGCATGCAAGGAGCTCTTTTAACTCCAAAGCTAAATGTTTTCTAGTCTGTAGCTGCATTGTCAACACAATAAGCTATGCAAGCATGTATCTGTTATGTACACCTATAACGAAACAGAAAAATTGCAGCACAACAACAAGTAAGCCTCCAGATCGGAATGGTATCCTTGTACTATTGTTGAGCAGCAATGTTCTTCTGCCTGGGAAAAGAATGATTTGTGTCTTGGACCCTGTCCCAGCAGAGCAACACATCCATGGTAAATCCTGGTACATAGTCTGGGGCATTTGCAGGATCATGGGCTTTCCTACTGTGCCAGGCTGGCCAGCGTCGCATGACAAATCATGAAACTCCAGCTGTGAAAATTATGGACTTAGTGAAACTGTCAATCCAGCCCTGAAAGACACCTGCTGGTAGAAGTAACCTTGACAAATATTTGTTCTAAATGTGGTAATGTTTGCAGTGTGCAATAGATGGATTCCTGTGGCAAGGTGCTCACGAAGCCTCTCCTACTGACACAACACACTGCTCCATCAGTGTTTGGAAAACACCCATACTCCACAGACACTGTGTGTGATGTGATGCTCACATTTTTTGACAGTTCTTGACTTTTGAGTTCAAAGACCCTTCAGTGAGGGGTAGAATGAACACTGTTATTATGCTGCACTGAATGTACCACTTTCGTAATTGAAGCTCTGCAAGAGTCCATGTTCTGTTTGAAATCCAACTTCAATTAACATAACATAGTTAATTTTCATGCTCTGTGAAGTATGATTTTTCCTTTCTTGCAGCTAAATTCATTTTAAATATATTCCAGATTTACCAGGACTTCATTTTTAATAAATACATTAATTTTTAAGAATGTGGAAGAACAATTGTTTGCATATGCTTTTCTACTAATAGGAATATAGATGAAGAACCATTTTCTTTTAAACAAAGAAAAGGAAATGGCATAGCTACAGCATAACAATGTACAACCTGAAGGAATTCTGTTTTGAAGATTCTAATGCCTGGAGTCTCCTTTTAAAATGTCAGTGAGAAACACCATGTTCAATATTTTACATTCAGTTCACTTAGCTAGCCAATATTTTTTAACCAAAAGTTACTTATCTTTTTTCAAGAAAATTTAAAAAAGCTTTTAATATTTCTAATTTGATGGATTTTGTGTAAGATTAAACTAAAAAAGGATAATTTAATCTTCTGCTTTATGCTTTCTTGATTTCTCTCTATAAAGCCATTTCTTTTTTTTATCTGTAGCAGTAGAAATAAGAAAGTGAAAGACAAAGCAATCAAATATATATGTTTCAATATTATAATGGAAATTTTATACCTACTGAAAGCATTTTCAGAACAGCCATGATTTTTTATGCTTGCTTATGTTCTTGACTCACATTCTTCCAGGGTTACTATCCAGATAGATTGTAGTTTTGTAATTTCAGACATGGCTTACAGTGCTTACTGCATGCTCAGATTTTTATTTCTGTTTCTAATTTTTTCCTATGTCTAAGAGGTGTTGCTATATTATCATGATTCTGTCAGATATGTGGAAGTTTTTCACAGCAATCTGAAGAAATTAAAATTTGTTCTGAATATGAGAATGTTCAGTGAAACTGATATCATTATTGTTAGATTATTGCACCATGTAAGGAAGAATATAGCACAGGACTCTCTACCTACACTGCCCTACTTTCTTAAGGTATGTCAGGGCTGGATGGAGACAGTAAAGAGAGAAGTCAGCTTTGAACAACATAACTTAGGAATCAAACTTCAGCCTTCACTCATAAATTATTTCAGAGCAAAGAAAAAGAGGGCATCAAATTGCATTATCATATGAAATTATTGCATTAATTTATTATTACCATCATGAAGTAACCCGTTAGATAAACTGCTGGTGGATGGAAAACATGGGCTAATTAACTTCAGAATTTTCAAGGGCCCTGACCTGGATGACAAATAAAAGTATACAGCTTGTCACAGGTGAGGAGTATGTGGGAATGGATGAAGGCTGTTTGGAAGCAATGTGAAAATTATATAGTCAGTGGAGGACTCATAGTAGATCTCACTGCCAAGGAATTCCTAAGTTTTATGCTATGGCTTCACTGATAAAATGATGTCAAAATATTATGGCTGTGAACAACCTTTTAAACACCCTGGAAGCACTGTTTGTATAGGAGCCACTATTACATTTTGTCAGGCCGTTCATAGGTGGAATGGGACAGCTGGGACCATACCTAGTCCATGTGTAATCTGTAATTATTACCTCAAATCTTTAGTCCATCTGGCAGGTTTTATTTTTTATGCACTAGATGGGTTTAATTATGAATGCATATGTACAAAAAAGCCAAACAAAGGCTTACAAAATCTGTGTTGATTACACTGTATTTTCTCTGAAGGTAATTGTTTGGATAGACTTTTTTCCTAGGTATTTAAAATGTTATGATTATGGAAATATCCCTCAGTCTTGCAGTGTTTTAATTTTATAAGGGGTTGTAAAACCTTTTGATTCTCAAAATAAAAGTTACAATACAGTAAAATCATATACTAGAAATGAAACTGCTGCCCACAGTATTTGTCATTTCAGAAAGCATTCTTTGTTAGCAATGGAGCTGTGAGGGAAAAGAGAAGAAAACAAAGAGCTGAACACAGAAATAGAAGGTCTTAACATCCTCTTCACTATTGTTCTGCACGGAGCATGTTTATTTTCACATTGCTGTTGTCCAGCATTAATTAGTGCATGATTGTAAAGCAAATTGGCAATGGAAAATGAAGAGGACAGTCCCCAAATTGTGACAAAGGTTTTGATGTTGTGAGAACTCACCCAGTAATAACCACTCCACTGCCAAGCAGTCTGGCAGTGCTGTGGGAGCTGGTGCAGGTTTGACATCTGATTCTTGCTTGGTGTGAGGAGTGTTTCTGCAGTTCTGCAGTGCTGACAGCTGCAGAGACAAATGTTGAAAGTAAGCTCCAGTCACTGGGATCTTTAATTCCTCTCTCACAGCCATGCAAATCATTTTTGGCCTTAATTATTTTAACTCATTGATCTCTGACAAGGAAGCAGCATCCCCTTGGGCTGTGCCTGTGGTTGTGTAACAGGGAGCACACCATTTGAATACATACATAAGTCCAGCTTTGGGGTTTATGTCATACTTGACTCTGGGACCAGTTTCAAGCTCTCATAAAGCCAGGCATCTCTTCCTGTAATTTTTCCAATAATGGGCCAGTGCTGGTGGCAGCAGGCAGTGAGCAGTAGTCCTGAATAACACAGATGGTGGTACATCTGACTGTGTGTTATTCTACAATAAAAAAATGGTTGTCATTTTTATGCTCGCTATTACGAAGCCACCTGTACTCAGTCTGCTCTCGGGCAATAGGAAGTCATGGGAAATATGAGTATGTTATGCTGAGTCTTGAAAATATGTGCTCTGTGTATGTGCACAGAGCTATGTGCATAGTGAAAATCAGTGTGTGTAGACAGGCAGGTTCAGAGGCACATGATGAAAAAGCATAGAGGTATTTTCCCAGGGAAAACACAATCTTTTCAATTTTGCAATTTGTGGAAGTATTTGATCATATTTATTTGTTATCGAGTTTCATTTTTAAAACACTGTGTTCTTTTCCCAGAAAAAGAATTCTTTCACTGTGCTGTTGGGGGTGGGATTCTTTAATAATTATGGTTAAAAAAAAAGGGAATTGTTCAGTATCCCACAGGGTAAGATACATGCAAAGCAGCTTGCAGCCATTAGCATGTTTGAATCCACTTTCCAGGCTAAGTACTTCTGGTAGACACAACCAACATTAGAAACAAAACTACTATGCTTGATATAATCAGTCTTGTCACTGAAAATGGTCCTCTGTGAGAGGCTCATGAGAACAGCAGGTAGCTTTCTGTGAGAGTTTCGTTCAAGGAAGATTTTGACCCTGTGCACTTAGATAATTGTGCATCACATTTGTCTGTTAAAAAGGACTGGAGTCCAACGATGTGTGTGATGTAATACTAATAGTCACAATTCCAAAGAAGTAGTTCCATTTTGGCCATTAAATAATAGTAATTAGGTACTATTTCCTGAATTAAGGGGAAAACATAAAAATGATGAGCGATCCAGAAATAAAAAACAAAACAAGATTTCAGTTATTTGGCTCAGCTGCTCTTATAGATGGACAACAATTATAAGGCAAATACAAGTTAGGCCTGGCAATCCCTCTTCAGGAAAAAATGTTTTCATCTCATGAGAATTTTGGCCCTCAAAATCAAAGCTTTTCTGGAGGAATACCTAAAAGGTTTGCAATTTACACAGGATTTGCAGGATAAGATCTCACACATTGTGCCCTTGCTAAAAAGGCCACATTTGTTCTCAGTCCAGAAAGGTTTTCTAGACTTCTTCATACAGAAAACTTCCACATGTGGGAAGCTAATATCTGGGTCCTCAGTGGGAGGTTATCTGCTGTCTTTTAAAGGTCTGGATGTCTACCTGCTCTTGCTACTTCTTGAATATTCCTCAGCCCTTGCCCCACAGGGACATTCCTGCAGGGGATGTAGCTCCCTTCTCCTGCCCACCAGCACATTTGTAGGAGAAAGGAATTCTTGGAGCTACAGAGATGCCACATGCAAATGCAGGTGAGGATCCATCCAGCCTGCCTTTTGGCCAAACACATTCTGCCCTCCCATGAAGCAAATAAAACCAGCTGCAAATAAAGCTGATGATTCTCCTGCTGCAGCTGGGACACAAGAGGGTGATGACCCCAGTGCAAATATTTTGGTCTGTTTTAGGTTTGGGGACACTGGTCCATCCTTTTTATGCTAGTAAACAGTTTCCATATCCTAAGCAGGGTAATAAGACCACAGAGCTTATTTTTTAAGACCTTCATCTGTTTTGCTGAAAAGAACATCTCTGACCAAAGTGATACAAAAAACCCTGAAAATCGAATTAAGGTCAAAAACATTTTATTTTGTAATAATTTCTGAAGATTATGAGGCTTTCACTGTGTCATGATTTCATTTTTAACCATTTAGCTGCCTGAGTATACAACGACAGCTACAGGCTTCTCTTAATTCATATTTCTGAAAATTCAGTAGCAAGAAATCGATAGAAAGAAACAAGTACATGAATTAAGATTCAGCATACAAGCCTCTACTTGTGTATTGAACTCAGGGAGGTGATAGTCACTGAGGGATTAATAGTTCTGCAGGACAACATAACTGCTTCTTTCACCTTGAACTTCACAGGAATGGCATGTTCTCCTCTTCACCCCAGGCCCTAGAAGCCTCCCAAAAGGAAATTCCTTTCACATATTAAGAAATCTACCCTTAATATTTCAGTACATTGAAAAACTCTCCACTGCAGCTGCAATGGTGCAGACATGAAGCAACATGAAGGATAAGCTTTCCATCTTAGAAATAATAATGAATTATGAAGATCTCTGTGGTCAGGAGATCGCGGTCAAGTTACTAAAATGTCTAATGACAGGATAATCAGAGGGCTCAGCCTATACACTGTAGGTTTTATAAAATTATTTTTATCATCTTGAGCCATTGATGTGACTGTGTGAGGTCATTGTTTGAAAGTCTTGTTAAAGGAAAAGTGGACACTGACAATAGTTTGCAGTAATTTTTTTCAATGACGATTCCATGTGTTGAAGAAGTGGTTTGAGTGGATATCAGTAAATTATTCAAAAGTTCCCATAAGACCTGTTCAGACACTGTAGAAAGCAACAGGATTCCTTCTTTTAGTCTTTCAAATGTGAAACTTTGATTTGGTTCTGAACTTCTTGTCTGGGGCATAGTTTGATGTATTTGAAATCTGTCATAGTGTACGTGGACATGACCAAATCTCAATAGAAAGCTAATGCTTGTCTAATGTATGGTCTAGATAACTAGACAGAATTAGAGTTCTCTGCTAATTCTATTTAATGAGTAAAGGAAGTTTTCACACAGTACTTAAAAAACTTACCACAACTGCATTTAGTATTTCCTTTCCTTAACACAGAATCACAAAATAGAGTTATTTCTAAATAAGAGTTTAAATTCTCATTTCCCTGACTCAAAGATTTTTTTTCCTTTCATTGAAATGACTTGACTTAAATTTATTCTGATACACATTGGGATTACAGTGGGATATAGCTTTATGTGTACAACGTCTACTGCTGTCGATCAAAAGTGTAAGTTCAGCTTACCTGGAAAGAAACACATATCTAACCTTTGAACCTGGCCTAAAATGGTCTGAGTGCCAGTATGTTAACTGTAGTAAGCCAGAGAGCAGAGCAAGCTATCTTCCTCTGGTTTGCCTGGTCTTTCAATTAATTCCACGTTTTGTCTCTAACCATTATCTTACCTAAGCTGGTTAGTTTAAAGGTAACTTGGATATTCCTGAAAAAGTTCCTACTGCGCCTCTATTTTTTATGTAGTATTTCTCTTTTTAATAAACCCACTAAAAGTCGTGTATTCAAAACGGTGTTTCAGTGACTGCTGTGTCTTCAGATAAGGGACTGTGCCTCTTTTCTCACACTAAACAGATTCAAACATGTTGGGCTAACCCAGAAAAAGCTGAGCACAATTCATAAATTTGAAAGTGGCTAATGCTTCATAGCTGTTTGGAGATACAAGTCTGAGGCATGCAGAAAAGAGAAACTCCACAATATCCTTGATTGAAAAAAAATACTAGAGTGTGAGCTCATAACTGCACCAGACACCAGAGAATCTACACAGGAGATGTTCATTTAAGCAGTTCCACTCCCAGAGAAAAGCTTGCATTAGAGTTTACATCATCCTAGACGTGAAAGTCGATAAAACTTAATCCAAGGAAACCAAGCCTCATTAGTTCTACTTTTTTTTTCCAGAACAGCAACCTTAGGTCAGATTTTCTAGCTACATTATTCTGTGAAAAGAGTGGTTAATAATGTATGAGATGGTAAAATAATAATTGAAGTAACATTAGTACCAAAATTACTATAAATTAAAAATGGTACAATGATTTTCTTTTTCCTAGATGTGTTTTGGGATAGGTTTGATATAACTCTGTGTCATAAGGCCATATCTAGCTTATGTTTAAATTTAAAGCTTTAATCCTGTCTGTGTTTAGCTTTAAAACATCATGGGCTAAATCTCCAAATCTTCTTATCTTCAAAATTATGTCAGCAGCTATGACAAAACGACATCTGTTCAGAAGCTGTAACAAGAACCTGCGTTCCTTGATGCTGGGTTCAGTCCTGTGGCAGAGCACTGTCTGCCTCCCACATACAAATTCAGAAGTCCTCTGCTGAATGGATGTGGTTCAGCCAGCAACCCTCCTGAGTGATGCTTAATAATTACTATCTGCTGCTTCTGGTCCAGTGAAAAATGTCAGTGTTTTGTAGGTTTGCATCAGTCTGAGCAATGTGAGGCCTTTTTCCAGAAACAGGGTGGGGCAACACTTGTTTTTTTTCCATTTGCAGAAGGTGGAGGTTGGAGAGCTGCGTGGCAAAAGCGCCTGCTATCTCTGCTTGCCATTCGTTGTGTGCATTTAGTGTGTCAGAAACGCTCTGCTGCTGCAGCTAATGCTGAGCAGAGATTGATTGCAGGCTGTTGTTCCGCAAGGCATGGCTGAGGCAAATTAATAGCTCCTTGCTTCTGAGAGGAGGTGGGGGCCTCATTCCCACCTTTCCTATTCCCCTTGGTAACCCTGGGCCTGGGCTCCTCTCCTTAATTTGTCTGGGGAATTAACCCCGTGGTTTCCTCAGAACCCCCCAGCCACATATCTTTCTTAAGGGAGCAATCCCCACAAAATCCTGGATAGATCCCTGGGGAAGGGGAGGAATGAGAGCAGGAGGGGCCCTTCCCCTCGTGGGAGCCATGTGCGTGGATGAGCTAAGCTGTCCCTGGAGCTGCAGCCCCAGCCGCCCATGACACATCTGGCCAATGGTCCCTCTGAATCAGGGGGAGGGATGTCTTTGCTTTGTGCCTGCTGGCTCTGGTGTAATCCTAACAGCACAACAGCTCCAGCAGTTCAGCTCCAATGGTTCAGCTCCAGCAGTGGCTTTCTGTAGGTGCAGCTTCCCACTCCTGCTTTCTGCAGGCAAACATGGTGACAGTAACATGACAGCCGAACGGAGAACAGGATTTCACAAGCGCGTTCCCCCCCATAAACCAGGAATGTTCTCACTGCCTCTGAAGTGCCACATGTTGCTCCACAGACATTTCTGTTTCTCCATGGACTCCAGCAGTATTATTTTTCTGGTCTCTCCAAGCCCTGAGGGCAAGCAGTGTCTGTCTGTTGTGCCTGACAGAATGGCAGGAGCATCACTGCTGGTTTTCCCTGCTATGTCCCACTGTGGAAAGGGGTATTTGCTTTTTGCAAGAGTAGCTGTGAGACTGGTACAGCAATCCATGGGCCTCAATACTGTCCGTGAGCTCAGAACTACTCACTGTCTTTTTTTGAGAACTAATGAAAGCTTCTTCACCTCCAAATCACAGTGAAAGTTTTTTCTTGTACATCCATAAGTCTCTAGGACTTCTCACATAAGTGCAGACATTCTTATTTTACCATTTCTGTCAAACCAGATGTTATCAGCTTCAACCTGTATTTTGCCAGTCCCAAACTGTAATCTAGCACTGCTAAATATGGAGAAAAGTCTGGCTTTAGAGTGGTTTTCCAAGTTTTGTATTTAGATTTTCAGTAGCTTCTGTCAGAACATGTAATTTGCTGAAAATTGCATAGTCATACCCACTCTTTCAGAGATAGTTGGTAGCAAAAATAACTTGATTTGAAGTATTGTCTAGTAAGGCTGACTAAAAGAAGTGAGTCTAAGTAGTTTTGGACAAGGACATACTCTGACAATTAATATAAAAATGTCAACCACTACCTTCTATTTTTCTTCTAAAAGAAAAGCATCGTTCATTATTCATTTTTTGCTGTAAAATATCTTTTGTATATTTTAAATGAGCACAGATCCTTGTAGCCTTCCTTTCATGGTTTTCATTTGTTTCAGTCTCAAATAGACTTCAGAATTTCTTGTCAACATCTTTATTTTCTGTCTTTATTTAGGATCATCTGACTTATCCTCTTAAAGAGAATTCATTTGCTATTTCATGGTCTCACCCTTTGTGCTTCTTAGGACATTCCTGACACTCAAGGTGTCAGAAAAAAATCCATTTCAGTTTTATGCTTTTGGCTATTTATCTATACCTATAATAAGCAAGTTTTTATTATGTATTTTATACTTTATCAATCTCCCCACATTTTAGTGATCATGGTGGGTACTGAGTTTCTTGATCCTTGTCTTTATTTTCTGTTTCTTGAAGCTTCAAGAAAAAGGAGAACTTGCCCATTGATTTAGCACTTAGTTCTGCACATCTCTTCAATAATTTGTTAAGATGATTTCTATGCCTTTCTGATATTTTTTCCAGTGGCTTTATTTCACCTTGCAAATTCTAGTAGACTAAGGACTGGCATGTTCTTAACCCACAAAAGCATGTTTTCTCCTTTGAGATGATTCTGAGTTTTATCTTTTCTTATTCCTTTTCAGGAATGTCATGCATAATCTGCTTTAATGGTCATGAACTCTGCCCTTGGTATATTTAACAAATTCCTGCTGTGCGGAAAAAAATTATGCAGCTCTTTCTTTTCACCAAGGGATATTGCCTTGGCATGTTCCTTTTGCAGCAGCATGTGCAATCTTTTACAGACTCCAGCTTTGCACAGCATATGAGATTCTTTTCATCAGATGCCTCATCTTGTAGCATTTTAGATGAATTATTTTATTTCTGAGCTCTTCCTATCAGCTGTTCCTGGTTGATTCACTCAGAAAGACTTCCTGCTTTGTCAAGTTGGGCCTTTTTTTTTTGGATGGAATTGTAGTTTAAGATTCAGTACGGTTTCTCACTTTTTTTTTCCCCCTTGGTTCTGAAATGGTTTTTAAGATATTCAGACATTCAAGTGCTTTTAATCAGAGAAACAACATGGTGGGGAAAAACAAGTCAAAACTCAAGTTACTTTGCTTTATACTGAGCAAGTATTTATTTTTGGGTTTTTTCATAAGTTACTTCCATTCTTAGTCTCTTTTGCTTGTATTAACTAGAAAACTTTTAAGGACATTCAAGTATGTCAGGAAAGTCATAGCTGCTACCAGAAAGAATATCTCATTTCTCTAATAAGAGACTGTGCAACTTGAACAAAGTCCTGCTAACAGCAATGCTGTACAGACTGTTATGGTTTGAGGAGCTTTCCAGAAGGATAAAGAAAAAGACACTGTAGGGATAAAACATAGCAAATTGTTAGAAAGTATATTTTAGTAGCCAGTTGCTCAGGAGTCTATGGAGTGGACTCTGTCAATCATTACAGAGTTGAGAGCAGCTGGTAAAAGTCTTTTCCAGGAAAATGTCACCACTGAGAGTGAGACTTTGCTGTGACAACAATTTTGGGCAACACCCAATCTTCCAAAATATTATGGCACCATTTTGCAAACTTTGTAATTACCCAGCATTGTAAAGGAAAAAAAGTGCACTGAAATGATTTCTATATGTAAGTACAAAGTTTAATATTATGCTTTACAGATGCCTGAATGTTTTCTTTGTACATAACATAGAGTCTTGTCACCAGTGACTTCCAAAATAAATGTCAGTATTTCCCAAATATTTTCCAAATATTGTGATAATTAATATGTAACAAATCAAAATATACCAGGCAGTTTTAATAACTGAGATTTAGTGTCCTGTAATTGCAGCAATGTTTCTTACTCATTTCATATCTTCTAGTATGTACAACATATAGTTTGTCTTTCCTTCTGGATGTGAGCTGCAGCCCATTGATTCATGCAAAACAGAATCTCAGGAGGAAAAGCTCTGCCTAAATTAAAAGTATAAAGGGAGGATTTAACACAAAATAGTTGTTTTTATTGAGAGCATTCTGTTTCCTTGAACAGCCTATTAATTCTGAAGGCCATTTGGGTTAGGATTCTTGATCTGAATTATGTTGTTATTCATGGCCTCATTTTGTGTCTTTTCATCATCTTCTTTGTCTGATGGCTATTTTAAAGGGGGTTTTTAAGAACAGGATGGATGGCAACAAAAGAATGTGTTTACTTTATCCATCATTGTGGCCTCATTCCACTATACTTACCCCCATTGAGGCATGCATTAGATTTCAAGTGTCTCATTCTTCCCAGTGAAACTAATTGCAGAGCAAAATAGGCCAAATGTGAATGAGGATTCAAAGAATCCAGTTTGTAGTAATTATGGAAGTAAATAAATGCATTTTGTTTTGGTGACTTCTCCTCTAATGCATAATGGCTGGATGTGAGTGCTGCGTCGAGTCACTGGGCTCTTGAATAAGAAGGGCTATAGAAAAGATGTGATTTGGCAAAAACGCTGAGCTGATCAGAGAGGATGAGACCTTATGATATTGGAGTTGAAATTCCTTGATGTGCTAAACACAGCCTAATGTATTGTCTCTCTTCAGTAACAGGAAACATTTTTAGAGTGAAAATATTTAAAATAGCTTTTTTTTTTGCTTTTCATGGGGGTATATATATGGAAAACCTGGGTAAATTGGAAGTTTCCCCTCTAGAAATTATTGAGAAGCTTAGTTTTCTGTCCTGTAAGTTTTTAGTCAGAGACAGATAATATCTGTAGTAGACTGACACTGATAATAGAGTTATCAGAGGAGGTGAACTTCCTAGCACACCTTACAGGTTCAAAATAGAAACAGAAAACTTCAAATATAAGCTGTGTTTAACTAGATGATTCTCAGTTAGACCAGGAGATAAAAAATAATTAGGTCTGTTAGAAGTGGAGAGTGGGTTTGAACTTGAAGACATTTGTACAAAAGCATGATGCTGGGAAAATTTTTAAACAACTGTATGAGCTATGAAATTTTCAGAAGATCTACAAAAACTTTAGCTTCCAAGTTCATGTCTAGAAATGTTTTTACACATTCCTCTTGAGATCATGGCTGGGAGTTCACTGAGAGAGTGGCTGCTCTGTGGAAAATACTCTCATTTGAGTCACTTGGGCTCTCTGTACTTTAATAATCTCCTGGGAGTTCATTTTAGCGTGTTACCGTCTTGATGAAGCCTTCTGGTGCACTTGGAAATGCAGCTGTCAGACCTTGGGTTCCGATGTCTCTGTTTGAGGGATATTTATTATGATTATTTTAAAGGTGTGTCAGCAAGTTTGCCAAAATTTATGGTCTGAAGTTATTCAGCACATGTCACATTGTGACATCCTCCTTCTATCCATAAATGTGGTCAGACCCATGAAGAGCTTGCAGTCTAAAAGGCTGAGGCAGGCAAATACTGCACTAGTATAACTCAGTTTCCTTCTTCTGTCCTGAGTAAAATACAGCCTGTGCAGTGTAAAACCAGGCACAGAAACAAAAGCTGGCTCTGAGCAAGGCAGCAGGTCGATGTGGAATGTTTGCTGTGCTGTGCAGATGAAAACCAGCCACTTTGTAATGTAGTAATTACTCAAGAGTGGCATTACACTATGTGGCCAAACTGTCTTTAGTCCCAGGATGCCCCTGAGCATCCTCCCTGTGCCTGATTTACCTTGTTGTACTCACTCTGCACCTCCTGCAAGGGAGATCTTTGTCTGGACAGGACTGATGGCCACTTTTCAATTAAATACTTGAGCAAGGAGCTCTTCTAAAGGGAAGTAATCAGCACAAGAGAAAGTCTCAGCCACAACTGATGTAAAATGGATTGTCTCCATCTGGTTTGGACTCTCCCTTGGTGTTTTGTGTCTGACTTCTATTATCTGTGTCTGATTTAGGGGATAAACACCCCAGGGCAGTGTTTGCACAGGACCACATGCTGTGACAGCACTCAATAAATTACAGTAGAAGGTGGTCACACAGGACTGTTCCCAGCTTCCCATCCCTGAATCCACTATCCATAGATCCCAAGCAGTGCAAGAGAACGCTGTTTTCTGAGTAGCACTGCTCTACATTTGAACACATTTCTCCTAGAATGAGTGTTTTTCTGCTAAGGCACATTAAAACATATTCCTTTATAATTTAATGAGGGCTTGTTTTGCTAGTTATTCATGCCTTAATAATTCAAATCTTTTCCAGACATTAAGACACCTAGGATTGTTGTAGGCAGTCAGACAATAAAAGGAAAAGAAAACAAACCTTAAGCAATTCCCTCATTCTACCTCAAACGACTCAAAATTACTTTTTTCCTCCCTCTTGTTATCTTTTTTCTCCCTCCACTTAGCACCCCCTTTTCTTTTATTGCACCCCTTTTTCTTTTATTGCGCCCCCTTTTCGTGTCGATTCCCCCCCAAAACCAAGCTTCTCGTGCAGTTTTTATTCTTCTTGAGTGACACAGATATCCATAATCATCACCTTCAATATTTGAAAATGCTTAGGCACGACTATAACACAAAAGAAACCATTAATTGGCTAGGTTATGCTCTTAATTTTAGCTTATTCAAGCTCTCTTGCAGAAGCCTGATTTTTACACTTTCTGCATATTTATTATTCTTCCTTGGGCATTAATGAAGGACAAAATAGTGTTTACTTTTAAAGGACAGAATGCACAGGGTCAATGAAGACTCTGTCCTGTACAATTATTTTAACCTTTTTTTCCTACTGGCCCCTTGGGTTTTATGGCATCTTGTGTTGTTTTCTTCCATTTCCCTAACAAGCACAAAATAAATACAGCAAGAAAAGCTGATTTTTCTCACCACCCTTCCCCCTTCTAAATAGCAAACAACACAACCAATCTATCTGTATGGCTATATTAAATGCTTGCAAATTATTAGGCATGATGTCTAATAAGTATGCTTCCTGTCTTAAATGTATAGATTCCTTTAAACCACAAGTTAAACTCTTAGCATTGCTGAAATACTCGTTCTCTGGCTTTCAGGGAGACTAGGATTGAATGTCTTTCTCCTTACTCTGCAGTTCCCATTAATGCTAACAGGCATATTTTTTTTTGCTTCCCTTGGAGTCGACTTGATACACATGTGGGATCCTTTGATAACCTCTTAAAAAGACACCCTTCTGCTTTACATGAGCTTTAGAGCTTTAATGAGCTCATGGTGCTTCTTTGTGTCTCTGTGGCCAAAATGTTATCTAATACTTCTTGTAAATAATACAAGATAGCTTTTTACTCTGTAAGTGACCTCTGTAGCATGTGCTAACTGCCTATTTGAATATATTTGCCCACAGGGTGTTTTGCTGGAGTCAGAGGAAACCATTAGGAAAGCAAAGCAGAGACGCCATTCCTTTGCTTTTCCATAGCCCTAAAACAACTGTTTCTATTCAACTACTGGGCCAGACAAAACCTGAGAGAAGGAAAGGTGAAAGAAGGAGGAGCCACTACCCTTATCTTTGCTTTCCAGTTCATCAATGCAAAGCCATGTAGGAGCAAGAAATTTCTCCTGGGGAGCCTCTGAGTAATTCCTGTTGCAATGGAGATTTTTTATGTCTGCTTCAAAGGCCACTGTAAACACAAAATGGTGAATTGTAATGTCTCTGCATGTATATTTGGTGCTACTTCTATTTATAGATACAGCATTTAAACCTTTGTGCCCTTAGCTCACATCAATACCAACAGGTTTTTGAGCATATTTTCTGTAAATAGCATGAAATCAGAGCTTTGAATTATTTTTTCTTGCCATGTTTTAGGTGCATAGGAAGTGTTAAACAACTGTTGAAATTCAGCTTTATGTGCAGAGCTTTGTGATCTAAAGGTATTCAAAGGAGTGGGTTGCAAGGCTTTGAAGTCCCAGTGCGCACATGCGCATCACACAGTTCAGAACGGCTTTCCTTGTGAACATTAGGAGTTCTGCCATCTGTGGATCACTTGAGCAGGATGGCTTTAGCAGTAGGTCATGGGTGGGCTCATCTGCTCACGCTCTGGCTTTGGCCCTGTTGTGGGTTTAGAGCTAGCCAAAACTCACTAGCTCACTTATGTTCCGTTGTGAGATATGATTTTAGAGGAAAGGAAAACGCAGGCTTAAACTTAAGACTATAAGGGAAATTTATTAACAAAACAAACTAAAAAGGAAATAACAAGGAAAAGTCCAAATGAAACCTCTAGAACACTTCCCTCCCCCACCCACTCATCTCTTTTCCACCTGACAACACAAAAACGAAATCTGGGATTTTTAAAATCAGTTATCACTTCTACAACAATCTTTCTCTATTTCACATAGGGCAAGGAGTCTTCTTGTTCAACACTCTGGAGATATGTCCACAAGAACAGTTCTCTGTGGCTTGCATCTTCACAAAACAGCAGCTGCCCGGTT
>VWYI01000278.1:404-14126 GCA_013399455.1 Anthoscopus minutus | reverse complement strand
TCAGGCCCGGCCCAGGCCGGGCTTCCCTCCACTCACAGCTCTGTCACCTTCAGCCGCCGGAAACCAAAGAGAGCAAGTTCAGAGTTTCCCGGGCTTCACAATGGTATTCACGGGGGTGGAACTTAGCTCTGAATAGCTTACAGAGCTGTCAGTTCTCAGAACTGGACAGTCACTGGCTATCTCTGAAACTCCCAAGCGTCTCTCTCAGGAGAACCATTTCTGGGGATGTTTTACTTCCTTCTTTTCCAATACCAACCAAGGTCAAACCAGCACAGGCCCCCACCCCAGGAGCACTTGGAGAACAGCCCCATACCCTCAGCTTTGGCCATCAGCTGCTCTGCATGACAGCACAAAATGCAAGAGAGACAAAGTAAAGGGATAAAAAGCTTCCCTCCCCTCCCTGAAGGCCTGAAAGCACATCCCTGTGGTGGGATCCAGGCAGGACAGGGCATTCATCCTCCTTCTACACTCCTGAGCCTCCCACTCCCAGAACTCTCTTTGGCCAAAGGCAGTGGTGGTCAAGCTGCAGGATCTGCTGAGTAACTCTGAATGCTCTGCCCTGTACTGGTGGCTGTTTCCCATCTGCCAGCACTGGAACAGATTGCCTGGTCAGTTAAATAAGCCAGGAGGGTGATGGGCATAACTCAGATCCGGGTTCTGATGGAGGAGACTAGAAAGGATGGTGCCTGCCACTCATCCCTTTGCGTGAAGCTCATGGAAAGAGCTCTAAACACACACACGTGCCTTTGGAGTCTCAAAGTTCTCAGGCTTTGTTTGATGCCAGTAGGAAGTGTGAAAATCTAAAATAACTGATCATCTGTAACATCAGAAAGCAGAGCAGCGAGCTTCACTCCAGTCCTCCAAATATAGATTCTGTTCTGTTCCTTCTCACTGCAGCTGGCCAGATAATTTGCATCTTTTTTCCATTTTCTGTGCTTCTGGGAGTGTCCTTGAAAGACTTGAATCAACTAAATGCTGAGGTTACAAACTCACAGCTTCACTCAGATCTTGTTTCCTCTCTCTACCCTGTGCAAAACTATTAGTGCATTCAGGACAAATAAGGTTATTAAAAATATGCTCGCCATTTCTGATACTTAGAGCAATCCCAGTAAGAACTCTGTTTTAATAGTTGTCAAATTTTGGTGTTTTGAGGGTTTTTTTCATAGATGTTGGTGTACTTAGGCACTGCATTATGATGAATATTAATTTTGGTTGCATTTCACTTCCCCATCAAGAAGAGATTAACTAAAACAATATTTTATTTCCTACTTTAATGGTGAGTACATAGCATTAATTATATTATTAATCCAAGTAGAAACTCTTGTACAAAGCTATTTCAAGCCATTAGTTGCCCTGTTGTAATTGATGGATTACTGCATTACTATTTAATTTAGTATTGTTTTCAAGGAATTACATTCTGTTTCATTTAAGTTAATTGTATGGCCAAATAAGGAAAAAAACTTGCTTTGTGAGCATGAGTGATGCAAGCTTGGATTCTTCTGATTTCAGAGGTATAATGGGATGTGATCCATAGAGCAATTCTGTACAAGGCCTTCCAGTTAACATTACCTTGCAATTTATGGAAACAAGAAATGAAGGAATGGACCAGAAGATTGCATGGCATTTGGATTCAACATTGTGATAGTCTTCCCTGCAAATGGAAATTAACATCAATTATTCAAATCTAGTTTGCTTTCAGCCCTCTTAATTGCAAAGTGTTTTCCATTCAGTGATCAACACCAATTCCCTAAACATAATAGCAATTATAACTGTTGCTATTTAGAGGAATCCAGAGGAATCCTCTGAATAGCATCCAGAGGACAATATACTCTCTTTGGCCCAGTTTTCAGCTCTGATATGACCTCTTTGTGCCGCTTTTTACACAGAGGGGTTGTTAAGATGGAGCAACTGTTTATTTTTTTGCATAAAACATATCCCAGGGCTGTTGAGGAGTGTGAACTATAATCTCATTTACTGATCCAGCATAAAAATGGGGAAAATATAATGGGTGGGATTCTCCTGCCAGAATACAACCCCAACAAAATACAACAAAACTAGACATAAGTGTGTAGACACACTTCTATTTTAGATAGAAGCCCTTAGGTACCTGAGACACCTTCACAAGGGCAGAGAATGTGGACTGGGGAAGCTCCATGGCAGCTGGAGGCAAGGCACTACTCAAGGGTATCTAAGATAGCACAGTGAGTGCATGAGTGACCCTGATTTTTCCTGGCAACTGGGACGGTTCTCCTGGGCTATGAAAAGCTAAATGGAAATTATATTATTCTTGGAGTTGAAAATTGTTCCATGCAATGACTCGTATAAGGGCATAATGAAGCTTCTTTCTCCTCAGTTCAATTCTCATTTTTTATTAGAATAAATTCATGCCACTCTTGTCTATCTTCTAGCTTCTTTTGTGTGTAGAAATGATGGTTCTGTTGCACTGTTTGCATGTTTAGACCATAGCTGTTAGTGCAAGTAAACAACAATGCATAGTGTGTGTGTCTCAAACCATGGTCAGATCTTTACCGAATGGACAATAAACAACAAGGCTAAATAAAAAATTTCAGTCCTCTGGTTAACCACAGTAAGAACTTGTTCCAAATATGCCATGTCTCCTTCTTAGGCACCTTCCCAGATTATATTTCTGTAACACGAGAGTAGAAAGACCAGGAGGCAGCTCGTGATATGTTTGGCACAGAGAAGGTGTCTCAGGGTTATAGGGGACAATTCCAGTTAAAAGAATAAATTTCAATTTATTTTTTTGTCTTTAGTACACAGTTGCGTGAAACATCAAAAATCACTGGCATGTCTACTGGCAGGAAAGAAAACAGTAATTGTTTTAAACCAAAAGTAGCAATATTCTATATATTATATATAGAATGTATTCTCTATATTATATTCAGAATTCTTTAGGATTCAAATCTAGGTTTCATTCTCCTTGCTTACCATTATTTCCTTCAGGTATCTAATCTACAGCTCTCGTTCTTTAGGTTTTACCGTTTGTGTTTTTGAGAATCAGATTATTTTCTTGCTGCCTTTTCAATTTCCTGATGTGATTTTTTTGATTCTTCTGACAACAAAAACAAACAAACTCATTCACTCATGACTAATTAGATTTCAGCCAGTACTTGTTGGCCTGCATTTGGGCAGTAATTCCTGCTTCAGCTCTCTCTGGCAGAGAAATTCGGTTTATATCTTTGTTCTAAACAAAGGTCTGTTGCTTTTCCAACCTCCTTCAACTAAATAGGAAAGAGGTTCCTAGTAGAACAGTGCAGCAGGATGATTAGTCAGTGTCAGGGATGGGCTTCAATCAGAAAAGGTAGGATCCTTACTGTGAAACTCCTTTGTGGTGGTTCTTGGATAGGAGATTTTATTGGATACACTTTTCCCTTCTAAAGCAGAAAGACTCTTCTTAAATGTATCAGAGGTGGGAACAAGGACCTGTCTTGTCTCCAAAAACAATCTGCAGAAAGTGGTGAAGCTGCCATGGTTGGTGTCACTTTTTCCTTGTGTTCAGAGATGGTCCTTCACTTCCAGCAGATTAGCCCAAAGTCTGTGAAACCTCTCCTGCAGTGTAAGCTTCATATGGAGGGATCAAGGAAGATTTCATTTGTGCCCACAGGATTTATGTTTTGTTTCTCTACAGAGGCATGGTTTTCAAGATGTGAAAGAGCTGGAAATGCCACTTGCCAGAAGGAAGCCTGAATACCATACTAACACTTGTGCAGAATCCATTCCTTTCACAAAAGACTGCTGTCCATGTGTGCTGAAAGCTTTGTTTTGTATAACTCTACAGGTGCACAAGATGGGATGTTCTGTTATAATTTGAGCCTAGATGTAATGATAGAGATAGTGAGATTATAGTTTGTCTCTTCTTATTACTTGCCACAGGGTGTATTTCTGGTGGAGCATATTACTGGTATCTGGGCACTGTTCCATGAGGAATGAGATGAAACAACTGCACTGATAAGACTGTTGTCCCAAAACCCATTCAGTACAGCATGATCTGCTCATTTTAATAGATGCCTCTTTCACTTGTTATTAGTTTAAAATGAATGTCTCATTCAAGGAAAAGAAAAAAAAATAAGGGAAAAAACCCTGAAACACAAAGAAATTACTCTAGTGGCAGTAACACTCAGAAACATTTGCCATGGGCATTGATTGGAGTAGTTGTCATATATTTATGTCATGATAAAATGGCACACTGTAGGCTATTCTTATATGCATTCTCATTCTGAACTCATTTGTCACTTGTCTCTGTAAATTCAACATCTTCCTCATCTAGGGGAGTTTATATATCTCCTTGCAGTTGACTGTAAACAAATTGCAAGTGCTGCTTGGCAGCTGACAGATAGATCCAGCTGGTTAGGTAAGGCTGCTGCAGTCTCAGTGCAAGATGAAAAATTTACACATTTGAGAAATTCCAGGCTGCTGCTTTCTAGTGTAAAATTTTGGATATGACAGCAGATGTCAGATTTAAAAAGGAGAAGAATGAGATTCTGTGGGGGACTGCAGTAGCTTGTTTCATTCTTATGAAGAAGAAGTGTAGACACTTAGCTGCCTTGCTGCTGTAATTGGTTGCTTTATGCTCACCGTGTGAAGTGAGCCCGTATGTGGGTACTGTGCTGCTCCTCTTTGCTAAAACTCAGGCTGATTTCTGATCTCCAACGTGTCACAGCCCCTGAGCCTTTACAAGCCAAGGCTTCCATCAGGAATGGCTGGATTGGGGTGCTCAGACCCCTCCCAGCTGCAGCGAGTTTGCAAACACATTCAGCATAGAGCTCGCTGCAGCCCTGAGGCCTCAGCCTATCTCTGCCCTGGATGATGGAAAACTTTAATAACACGTGCAAAATTAATTTGGACCTTCTCCTAGCACAAGTCTTTGAAGTCAGTGGGAAGCACTGAGGGGTTTTGGCATGGCAGTCTTTATTTCTGTGTATTCAACTACTACACTGAGTGACTTCAGTGGGTGTGAGTCACATTGTTTCTGTAAGCACCTCTGTTAATATGCAAAAGCCATATGTATTTGTTTCTTCTCGTTGAGCAGCCTCTCACCTCTCAGTTGTGGTGAAAGGTGCTATACAAAAAGAATAAATTGGTGGCAAAGCTCTTTGTGCCTTGCTAAGATAAGACACCAGCCATATGGCTCAGTGCTGGGCACAGAGAATGCAGCTGAGAGCCCAGAGGCCCGCTGAGTTTGTTTGGTTGATTTGTTTTTATTAGGCAATTCTCTTAATTATTTCTTTTTTTCTTTCTTTCTTGTGGCCACTTAGAGATGAGACCTTGTGGTTCCACATGTAATTGTGTTAGCTTTTATTCAGGAGAAACCATATGGTGGTCTATAAGAGCACAGGAAAGGCTCCTGGGGCTGTCAGGGGCAGACACAGCCTGCCTTGTGCTGTCTAATGACATTCACATGTTTGCTGAATTCCCTTTCCAGTCAGACTCCTTGTGCTGCCTATTACTGCTACTAGAAATCTGCTTTAAAACTTCACTCTTCTGGAATTCTCCTCATTTTCAGAGCAAGCTTATTCCTGACCAGGCTTTCTTCCTCTTTGTTCATGTGCCAAAGGCTACACTGTCTTTTAGTGTAAATAGCTTTTCTTTTGAATGTTTATCCCCCTCTGCCCCTAACACATGCACAGCCACACATTTGCAATATATACATATCTGCTTACATGAACAGTAATTGTGTTCTCTAAACAGAACAAAGGAAGATCTTTTAGTCTTCCTATAAACTGGAAATACTTCTTTCTGTTCCAGTATGAAGCTGTCTTCCTTGAATGTACGTGACTGGAACTATGCAAAGTATCAATCACTACAATATTCCACATAGATTGCTGTCAAAACCTTATAGAATAGGCTTAATATTGCATCTCCCTGAGGAGATATTTAGTTTACATTGTTATACAATCATGTTAGCCTTTTTAAACTAAGAAATGTGCCGCTCATGGCCATTCTACTTATACATTTAATCAATTAATCTAGTTTATGTAACTAATATACCCATATTTTCTCCACAGTCATTTAGAAACACTGATTGTGCATAGTAAGTTATAAAACAATGTAGATGAACAATAGAAAAATATGTAATCCAGTGTATAGAGTTGGAGACTCTAGCACCTAGCCCCAGCCATTTTTTTCCCCAAAGCATGTAGAAAATGACTCTTCCAGCTGCTTTTTGAAAATGCAAATTGTAGTTCAGGTTAACAGGTTAACCATTTTTAATACGATTGCATAGCTGGCAGGAACCAACCTAATTCTTACTTCATTAGTTGGGAAAAAAGTTAATAACTGCATTGTATATTACTTTGAAATATTTTGCAGGTCAAAACAAAGGACATTTTTATCAGTGATCACTCTGTGTCAGCATTCCAGTGCAAATATGCAAGAATATTTGTGCTACAGATGAAAAGGTATTAGAGATTTACTTATAAATGATGTTATTGTTGCAGAATCCATCTATTCTTGCTAGTATCATCTGTTCATTTCAATAATGTGGGTAATTGTATTTTTTGTAAGAATTACTTGCATCCTGAATTTATTTTACATCTTAACCTTTACCAAATATTATTCATAAACTCAAAGGTATACAGCTCTTTGGTGCAATAGTCACACCAATCTCTGTATTAATTTTGTCCCCTTTGCTTATATCAAATCTGTTAAAATAGAGTTTCATTATGATTTTGAATTACCATACATATGCTTTGAACAGATCCTTTATAACCATCCCATTTGCATATCATTCAGCAATGCATTCTTAGCATGAAAAAAACCCACACAGACAAAAAAATCCCTGTAATACCCTCAATCCCTTTTTTTCATTCTCTTCTTGTAAGTTTGAAACCTCTGCAAATCAGTGTTGTTTTAAGGTGCTGACCATTTCTCTTGGTGAGAAAGTGCATATCTGTGTGCATATATCCAGATAAATAAGGGCAGCTACCCAAAGGTACAGACTGGCTATGGATACATTATTTATTATGAGGAACGGATGATCTTATACTTCATGAGTGACAGAACAAAACAGAATGATGAGCTGGTATGAAAGCTCATCAATAACTTGAAGTAATAAATAATGCATTTGTCTTCTGCCAATTGAATATATTTTTTATGCTCTATTAGTAGTTTTCCATATGTTTAATAATTATTTTGGAATGAGATAGGGAATTGCATCACCCAGATCCAAGGAAGTATTTCTATAAAATCTCATTTTGTTCTGTGGCACACTTTTATTTTTGTTTAAATTATACAGATGCATACTGGGGATATGCAACTAGTCTCGATGAATAATTTATTTGAATTTAACCTCCTTTTCTACTGCTGGAATATTCAAACAATAAGCCACAACTTATTTGAATTCATATGTTATTAAAATTTTATTTGACAGATGTCTTCTTGAGTTTTTATTTTATCTTGACAGTGACTATTTGAAAATGCAGCTATGTACAATAATTCCATTGAAATAAATGGAATGCTTTTTATCTGATCCTTGATTAGCTGCAATTGGCCTCATGAATCCCATGGCACTTTGTGCCCTGCCTGCATGAGAATACAAGCAATTCTTACGTGAGCATTTTATGTACAAGCATAAAAGCCTGCTTCTGCCAATTAGGTGAATAACTCTGAAGCTGCTCCCAAAGAATATATTGGTCAACTGTGAAAAGCTACTGCAGATACAGAATGAAATAACTTTCTCTAAAATTACAAGCATCTTTTCCCTTCAGGTTTTTAACTTAGTTCACCACAGAAACTTAATGTTGTGCATAATTTTCTGTACTCATTATGTTGTGATCTGCTTTTTCTTCATGTTCACATGCCCTGTCCTGAGATGATTATCTTCCAGTACCTGCTGCTTTCACTGTGGAGTGAAGGTGAAACCAAAGGTCACAGGTGAACCGCAAAAAACAATTAGTTGCTACAGTACTTCATCTGCTCTTGTTCTTTGTGTGCTTTCTATAAAGACAGATCATTACATTAGCATATACAAGTTATATAATCCTTGAATCCCTGTTGCACAGAAATGTACTGATGCTTTCCACCTAATTCCAGACACTTAACTGAGAATTTTACATGAGCCTCCAGAGGTAAGCCTCCCTCTAAAAAATGTTTATTCCATGATAACCAACAGTTTTGGTTTCTTTTTCATTCAGTGGAGAGAGAGGCAATAACCACACAGTGACAATTTGGATCACAAATGCTCTGGATTTCTCTTTAGAGGCCTTTGCTCACTCTCATTGCTTATTGCAGGTGAAGACCAGGAGGCCAAATCCAGGATTTTCTACCTGAAATGTAGAGGACCCAGTAAATTGGGCATTTCTAGACAATGCTCTTTTTTATCCCAAAGTGGTGCAGTTCCATGGGAAATTTCTACATTGCTGGTGTCTGAATTGAGGTTAAGTGAATAAGTACATCAGAATTTTTTTTTAAATGAAGAATATGTGAGTCCGGATAGTAACAATAAGGACCCAATTCTACCTGGAGAAGCATAACTAATGTTGCCTCACTGGGTAAGCTTTGCTACTTAACTCATTCCTGCTTATGAGAGTTTTAATTGCACTTGCAGGTAAGATAAATTCCTGGTCTGAAGTCCAGGCCAAATTTCTGATTTGTTTTTAACTCAAAACTTCCTAAAATGACCCCATGCTGGCTCCCTGATCCAGGGTGTATCCTCTTGGTACTTGACAGTTCCCAGGCTCTCTTGATATGCCCCTGCTGCATGAGGGCATTTGTTCACAATTAATACAAAGTAATACAAATGATCTCATAAAATTTTTTTGGAGATATGCCTCCTTTGCACAGACTCCCACAAATGGTTTGAGAAGACATATTTTTTGGATTTTTAATAACAAGTAATGTCATTTTATTTTGTGACAGAAAGAATTTGTGGAATCTCAGAGGCAGACTCCCATCTAGCATAATTTGCCATCTCTGCCTTGGATTGCCACTGTTTTATTGCATCTCAAGAATCTGGCCATGACTCCTGTTCCACTCTGACTTTTGTGATTCCTATGTGCCCCATATATCCCCATTTTATGAAACCATTCTGATAAGGAGGGGTAGCTTTCCTTTGTGCCACTCCAGAAATACAAAACAACTTAATTGGCCAGAGCAGGCAGTTTTACAGCTGCTTTATGTTGACAAAAAGGCACAAAGGAGCCAGACAGTATGACTGAAACGAGGTCTGTAGCTCATAGTGGCAAGATGTATAAAGCAGTGTATGAATTGTAAATACATTTAGATTTGACAATGAGTCTTCTCATGGCTCTTTCCTAGAGCTAGATGCTCATATTCACTGGAATTTAAAAAAAAACATTTCTCTGGGGAAAAGTTCTGCTCTGAATTGACATAGAGTTCTGCTCTCTGCCATGTGATCCAAATTGATCCCTCTCCATCCCTGGAGGAGCTGGGAAGTCAGAGAGTCTATAGTAATACCCTGGTCAGTGTATTTTTGAATTGTGTAATTTGATGGTCAGTTCCTGCAGCAGTTTGAGGCAGCTGAAAGATGCTGTTCTGAAGAGTTTAAACCACTTAGAGACACTGAATGCTCCTTCCAGAAGCCCTGCTCTCTTTAAGGGCCTTTTTCTTGGAGGAAGCCCTTTTAATTGGGCTTTGCTCCAATTCTCAGACATTACATTTCAAAATACTGAAAATTAGTATTTGGACAATCAGATGTATATCACTTCAATATTTTCTTTATTCATAGAACTGCTGAAACCCAAACAATTAATAATAATAACAATTTGCAGCAAATAAGCTAGTAGAATTATGGGAAGAACTTTGTAAGCACTTATAATTTATTTTTCATGACACTATTTGTTGATATTCTCTCCTTCCAGTCCGTCCACCTAACCCTCAAAGGAAAAAGGAGTGAAGGAGGGAGAATGAGGAGGAGTTCATAAGCAAATTAACCTCTATATCTTCAAAAGACTACAGTTGGTGAGGTTACAAATCACAAACACAAAGTCCACAAGCAACAAGGGGGATGCATATGCCATCAGCAGCAGTGGGGTTAATAAAAATATACTCTTCTGTATCTAGCTTATTTTATAGATATCTGTGCTTTTTCAAAATTTCTGTAATGAGCATGTTGTGCCTGTCAGGGGTTGGTTTCCTCAGTGAAACCTTCAGAGACACTTTCATCCCCAAAGTCTCAAACTTCTTGTCAAAATCTATAATTACCTCCCAGAGTCAAACCTGTCATTAATCATCTCAGAAAGACCTTTGCTAAACCTTAGCACTAAGAGTGCTGAAAATGAGGAGGGACCTCCTGCATCTGTGCCACTTCTCTGGACTCTGTTGTCCTGTTCTGGCAAAACGGAGATTTAGCTAAAATAAGCTTTGCTGAAATAACAAAGCTTTCCAACAATAATACTGTTAAATGTGAAGGTAATCCAGATGTCTTTCTTCCCTTTTTACTCCTTCCTTTATTTCATCAAAGGAAGACAAGTGCTTTGCTATAATATAGCTATAACAATTAGAGGGGGCAAAATGTGGGAAACATTTTTCCCAGTGTCTACATTTTGTGGAAAAGACTGAGTCAAAAGACTAAAAAGATTGTATATTTTTTTCCTGCTGTATTATTAAAAATAAAACAAAAAATATCAGTGTAAAAACTGTTATAAATGTCAGGTAGCCTGCATAGTAACATAAAAATAAATGTAGTAATTTTAATGAATATCAAAGAAGAACACTCCCTTCCCTGTATCCTTAACCCCAGTGTATGCACTGAATTAAAATCACAGTAAAAGACAGTAACATTTTGGTTTTATAAGTATTCATCTATCCATTGTGGATCATTTGCTATCATAGAAAAAAGAACAATGTAGACCACTAATGTCATTTTCAGGGCATCTGCAGACTGAGAGCTCCATGGTCATGCCTACACCATGATCATGATATGAACAAAGGGCAGTGATAAAAAACTAAAAGGAGCCTCGATGATTCTCCCTTTCCACCTAGCTTTTTTTTTAGCACCTAGTAAATGCAGTTGATTTGACTAGATTAGATTAAAGGCAAAGTTCAATGTTTTTCTATTTTTCAGTATGGGAGGTTTTGGGGGCATTTTTGATGTTTTTTCTTCTTTTGTTTGTTTTTTTTTGTTTGTTCGGTTTTGGTTTGTTTTGTTTTGGTTTTTTGTTTTTTGGAAGAAGTGATCTAAGCTCCAGGGAGGATATTTATATTTGAGGCATTTATCAGGATCTTTTTCCTCAAGTGTATTTGAAACTACTATCAGCATTCTGGTTGGTAAAACCAAAATGAAAATATGTGATGGAGGAGCAAGGGTACAGTATGGATGATCAAGCTCTAGAATAGGCAAAAAAAGGTTATCTGTCTCAAGTAGGGAATTCCCAATGCTGAAATTCTCCAAGTGTATTTCTAAGCTGTTCTTATCCCATTAAACACATGGGAATTTCAAAGCTTTAAAATGCAAGGTGGTGCCATCATTTTGGAACGTCCGGACCTGAATGAAAATGATCTGATGTTTCCCTGAAATTCAGAACTCATTGGAAGCTTTATTTCCAAATCCATCTCTATCTCTGGTTTCTGAGACATTGGTTAGAAAAATGATGTAAAAACTTCATTTTCCAAGGGGCTGAAGAGTTTGTAGCCTATTGTGGGTAGCTCTGAGGAAGGGGATGTATGCAGTGAAGGAAGGAAAGGATGGGGTTATGTCATGAGCCAAGATGGACACTGTGGAAGTTCTGCCAGAACACAGTTAAAAGATTAGTAGTGTTTGGACAGCCAAATAAGAAAGAAACGTAAGCTTAATTGGAAAATGATTGTTCAGCACAGGCCAAATTCTAGTGAAGATAATGAGAAGGTTGATTAGTGATTTGAAAGAAACGAGAAGGATGAACCTGAAGCCCATTTTGATTTCTGAAATGAACAGCATATGGGAAATATGCAGCTGCAAATGGTTTAGAAATTCCTACTAACTGGTGATAAGTGAAGCAAAAGAAGAAAATAGCATTTATGTAGGGAAAAATCATGAGTATGTGCCGGGGTCACAGTGTGTACAATTTCAAGCATTTTTATCATGAAAATGATCTCATTTTGTGTTGAATCCTGTAAAAACCCCCATGATTTTATGCAGGCTTTTTATCCTACCCATAAAGGTAACGTCCTTCCAATTCCAGCTGTCTTTGCACTCTTCCACTGCCTGAGACAGCTCCCAGTTACTGCCTTACTTTGGTGATTGGGATATTTTTCTCTCTCCATACCCTGACTCCATCACTGGTGCATTGCATCCTGAGAGATGCACCCCCATTTTTCAATGACTCTCTGATCTAAAATCTAATTAAACTGTCTTCTGATCTCCTTTTCTCTGTCTGTCTGATCTATCAACACCCATTTTCCACTTGAAAGGGTAAACAGATATCCATCTCTACCAACAGCAAGGAAGAATCATAAGTCTGTAACTACAAACCCTGCAATTCAACTAAGGAAGTCAGGGAGAATTTAGCATGGTCATCAAATTAAATTCTGAAGCTGTTATTCAAATTCTTTTCTGTTGGGTGTATGCCTCTTGCCAATATTTTTCTGTGCACTTGTATTATGCTTTTCTCTTTTGTATACTTTTTATATGTATAATTTTTTAAGCAAAATACATTAAAAATAATTTTACAAAGAAATATAATATGAAGAATACAGAATCTGCCAAAGGGTTAAGTAAATTAAAGCAGTAGGTAAGTGAACTGGTTAGGAAGAACATTGATTTGTGAAAAGAAATATTATGGCTGACACAGAAATCTGTATAGGAATTAGAGCCATGAAATGGTAAGTTGATTCTAGGATGAGAGTTTACATTTCTAGGGTAGTTAAAATAAAATAACACAAGATCAGCAAATATTTTTATATATTGGAGGTTTGTATAACAAGGCAGGGTGTTTGATACTGGCAGAGCTTTAATTATTCAGATGTTGACTTGGATGCCACTCAATTAAAAAAAAATGAAGAGGACGAGCACATTTTAAGAGGCATTTCAGGATTGTTTTCTTCCACAGCTTATTGAAGCATTCAGATGGTTAGAGGCTATTTTGGACCAAGTCCTGGGATATATACCAAGTATGATTAATAGGACTGAAGCAAGAAAACACCCAGTTATTACAGTATCATTAGTTCAACTTAACCTTGGGAGCTGGTGGAAGCCAAGTGAACATTCTGGACCACAAGAAAGTTGACTTTGAGAAAACATTCATTCCCCAGCAGGTTTTGGTTATTATTTTGTTGGTCAAGATTGTATTTTGCAGAGGGAGTCTAGTGGAGACTTTAGGAAGTGTTTTAGAAACAGTTGGTGATGCAATTAAAATCCATCCTGGATCAGTCTAGAGGGAAAAAAGGCAACAGATGCAAGTTTGTTTAAGCAGCAATGTAAAAATAATTATAAACAGAAGGCTTCTTTAAAAATATGTACAAAAAGCAGTGAGTGGTGGATTGGGAAATCTCTAAAAATAAGCATAAGTAAGTCGAGAACATAATTAGCAGTACTGAACGTCGAATTGTAAAGGGTATTTCAAACAGCAAAGAATTCTGCTGTTGTGTTTACAGTAAATGAAAAAGTAAATGAGAAAGTGATCTAGTTAAAATGGAGACTGAAGAACCAAAAATAAAAAGAAACAGGTTTTGAGAAGAGACAGGAGATGGCAAGCTGCTCAGAGTCAGGATTACATTTCCTAATTAAAGCAATTATGAATACTTAACGTTGCATTGAATGAATAA
>VWYI01000277.1:546-23178 GCA_013399455.1 Anthoscopus minutus | reverse complement strand
TGAGGTTTCTTTTGCACATTTTGTACTGCATATATATATATATATATTTATATATTCATATGCATATATTTTTGTATATTTTTTTATTATGTAGCAGGATATATGCTTCAAGGGCAGATATTTATTCTCTATATTCCAGCTTGACATGGGGTCTCCCATGCACATATAAAAGAATGCAGAGAGGTTTTGAGCATTAGTACTCCTCAGTTGCTCTCCAGCACTGCAGCTCATTTCCTTTCACTTTCAGATGCCCAGTCTGTGAATGGACAGCCAAACTCATATTGTGTTTGTCTTCTTTTTTTGCAGACTGCTCTTGCTCCAACAGAATTGTGAGAACTGTGGCCAAAATTCTGATAGCTCTATCACATCTTTTGACACAGGACTGAATTTTTGCAAACCTTGGTTTTGCCAGCCTGAGGAAAGATTAAATGGTCATGCAATTTTAAAATGACTGAACTAGAACTTACATGAATATAGCCTAATACCTGGGATATGTTTTATGACATCCTAGACTTAGGGCAAGTAAATCCTGTGCTTTCAGTAGCCTGGTTTGATGTCATCATCTGGCATAAATGGGCTAATCTGTATCTCTACATTAAAATTCCAGGTATGATGGTGTTTTCTTCTGCATACATTTAAGGCAGAAAAGTACCGGTAGGGATTTCATTAACATAAATGACAATGACACAAGAAAAATTAGAGCCTGCTGTCAAAGTAAAGACAGTACTGCAGGGAGAAATAATTTTGGAACCTACCTGTATAGGATTAATGTTTATAAACCTATCATAATTATCTTCACTGTGAACTTGTTTTTTTCAGATCAGCATCTTATTTTAGGATATACAGGCATGCATAAAAATTAATCCAAGTAAAATATGTAAAATATGTATTATTATGGCTCATTAGTGCTTGATGCTCCTTCTAAATACAGAAGTTGCCATCATCCTGCTTCTGAGATCCAAAAGAAGTTTGGGCAGAAAAGAGAGAAAGTAGAAACAGAACAGTCTGTGAATGACTCATCATCTCCTTGATCACTCCTGTGGACCATCATTTACACTTCAAATCTGAGAGCTTAAAACCTTAGCACATAAGAAAATCTGTGTTTCCTGCTGCTTCACCACGGGTGCAAAATTTCCACAACCCCCAAGAGAGCCAGGGTCAGATCACAGCACTTGTTCCTGAGCTGTCCATTTAAAATTCTCCAATCCTGTGTGGAAATGGTATATTCTTGCTCTGTGCAGTGTACATGATCACCTGTGCTCACAAGAAATGGCAAAGTGCCTACAGCAGGTTCCCTTTTGTACAAGCTCCAGCCCTCGTATCACTTCCTACTGCTGATTTTCAGCTTTAGCCTCGAGCCTTGTCATCAGGTACAAAGGAAACCAGCATTTTTCTTGACTGACAAATTCAGCTGTAAGGGAGTAAAATGATGGTAACTAGCATAAGAATATATTTAAAACTACTGTAGCTGATATTAAAAAGTTACTTGCAGTTTTTCTTTCTAGCCTAATTATTATTTTGAAGATTCTTGTAATAATTCAAAGTGTTTCTCCATTAACTATTGTTTTTTAAGACCAAGACTTGACTTTATTATTCTGTCTAAAATAAATTGGATCTTGTTGGCAGATGACTTCTTCACTGTCAAGAAAGTTTAACCTTCAAGAGATAAGGTTGAACTTAGTACAGGTGCATATATATAAATTTTGGCTGGAAGAATATAAACCTTGAACAAAGCACTCCTCAGTCTACCAAGGAACAATTGGGGAAAAAAAAGACCCCCAAAAAATAATGAAATCCTGATTCACCTATTCTAGCAAGGATTTATGATTTATCTTGGAAGCATATGACAGAATAAGGGGTCTTAAATTCCATTTGTGTTTTATTTGCTTTAAGCATAACCATGTGACCTAATGTATGAAAGTAAAAAGGATACACAAGTTCAGCCCAGTCAAGCCACAAAAGTACATCTGAGTTTTATGCATCTGCACTTTTAAATTTATTTTTCATGTTGCCATTTTCAAAATGAAAAAAGTGTTGTACAACACAAAATTAATTATCCCATATATTTAGCTGCATTAGCACTCTTAAAGGTGTCTCTCTGAATAGAAATACAATAAATTATCAAGGCACCACTGTGTGTTTGAGCTTCTTATTTTCTAATAATCTAAAAATAATTCAGAAAAAGAAATATTATAAAGTATTTTGATATCTCCAATATATTTATTACATTATACATTTTTTCCAGACTGTTCTTGTTGCCTTTTGGCTTAATATTTTCTTGAAGGTTGAAAGGACAAGAAAAACCATACTGTAAATCTGTTGGCTCTTACTTGATACATTATCAAAATCTTCTGATCTTTTGATCTTGAAACAACATAACCTAAAAGCCTTTTCCTTTTGGCTGGAATCCCAGACTCCAAATGCCATTCAAAGGATGCATTTTCATGATAAACTATTTGATATTCCACATGCTTGTATAAATTTGGATTTTTTGTATTTTATTTGTCATGTAGATTCTTACCATGAGCTTTCTCATATTCAACTTCAATTATTTAATTAGGGCTATACAAGACTGGATATTTTAAACAAAATTTAAAAGCTTTTTCCAAAAACTAATACTAGAACAAGAGAAGGTGAAATTTAAAGTGGAGATAATCTTTTTCCATTGTAAAATGAAACCAAATAATTTTGAAATAAGCATGTGCTATGATGCTATGTCTGAGAAGAGAGATGTTTGAGAGAAAGAAGGGAAGAACAGTTAGGAATTACTAGAAAAACTGTCTTGCTCAGGATTACTTGAGTAGAGACCCATAACCAAAAATCAGATTTTCATTTCTTTTCATTTCTCTTTATGGCTTATTATCCACATCTAATTTTCTTTTTTAAAAGAAATTTTACAGTTGAAAGCAAACCACATTTCTTTTGCAATAGTGGAACACATACTGTGNCTAAACATATATATATATATATATATATAAAATCCATGTCATCCAGTATGTCTTTACATGTAAGTAAAAACATTTTCTCTACAGTCAACTTTAATTTAATGGGAAGAGTAAGAAATTGATTAACTACAAATTGTTTTAATATTACCGCATAATACAGCCTTTCAAAATTGTCGTGAAAATTTACTGGTATGGATGAAATTATTTATTTCTTTGCCTTTTTTTATCAGTAATCAATCATGGTGGTGAATAAATAAATTTTTTTCACTTCATTGCATAATATTCAGTACAGCAAGTTGAATGAGCAAAAATTTGCCGAAGCGCTATACTATAAATACATATTTCCATATAATCATCTTCTGTAAATAAATTGTGTGTTGTAACTCTATAGCTTTCTTGTGTGTTGGGGATTTAATCAACATCTAAATTGAAATAGAATGCAGGAGGGTTACATAAAAATGACAATTGTCAATGGCACAAACTTTTTTAGTTTATTTTATTTTAATTGTAGAAACCTTATAAGCATAAGATTAATATTAGCTACATGATATAGGGCATGTAACATTTGTATTGTAGAGAAATATCTTTAGCACTTTAATAACAGGTTTATAGCATTTTCCTCATGAATTACATGATGATATTTAAGCTCTAGGTCCTGTCAGTGGTGCAGTAGTAATAATTCACACATCTCTCTGTGAATGCTTGCACAGGAGGTGTGGGACCAACAGGTGGGTTTGGATTTCATGGAGAAAAGATTGACAGTGATTTTGCTGGTCTAACAGTTTGATTTGAAAACATCAATCTATCTCTTTTGCCATTGTTTTATTTATTTGGATATTGGCCTCATGATTCAAGCTGGATGTCGAAGCAGTGATGTTCTGTAGATTTTGGGTTCTGTACTGAGTTCAGCACAGCTTGAAATGGAGAAAGTTTCTGGTTATGAAAACCAGCCCTCATCAAGCACTTCTGTGCACTTGGGTGGTTCAGCTCTGTGATGTTCTGGACCTGGAGTGGCACTGCAAAGAACCAGGAACCTAGAAAACTAGGTCTCCATTCCTTCTGTGCCTTTATCCAGTAATGATGACATTATTGCATTATTGAAAGAGTCCTGTATCTCACCAAAATTAACATGAAAATCTAGTTTAATGCCAAATTATGTTTTTTTATTAATTCATCATTCAGTGGTGTAGAGCTGGTTGAGATGCTGGATGGGAATTCTGTTGTTGGAAGGGCCCTGTCAGCAACAGGGCATTGAGCTGGGTGAGAAAGTTTTGGTTTCTTAAGAGAGAGAACTGAAAGTAGGAAAACTGAGCTGGAGGAAATAGAGGGAAATTTTCAAAAAGTACTTAGTGGTCCTGGAGTTCATGAGACTGTTCAATGAATGTTAAAATTAATGATGAAAATTAAATCACTGTAAGTAATATACTCTGTAAGGGAATGAGCTAGTTTTACTATTAAGGAGGCAGGGAAAGAAGAGCAGCAAAACCAACCTCTTATTTGCACAAACAGAAAACATTTTTGTTGCAGAATAAAAGTCAATGAGTGAGAAAATAATGAAGGCATCTGTATGAGAGTTTATGACAGCAGTTGCATCTGCCAAAAGGTGGAATATTTTTCTATGTTCAGGTGGGTGATTCCAGAACTGAAGATTAACTTTTGACCAGGGATATATTGTATAATTTTTCTTTTTGGCATTGTTGATTTAAATATATGAATTGAGCTATGCTAGGGTGGGAAGCAGATAAACTATCATTACCATCGTTCTAGTAACACCAGCTGCAGTGAATACCAAGCAGGTTTATACTTAGCAGGAGAAAGTAAATGTAGCTGCACTGAGACTTGAACATCTATTAACAGCTTGTCCTGTGGCTGAGATTAGAGCAGTCTCCTGTCACTTGATACTTTTCACTCACAAAGTGTTCTGCTTAACATTAAGATAATCACTGTTTATGAAAAGACAAAAATCAAAAATACATACAATAAATCACACTTCCCAATAGGATCCTAGGTCCATGCCTGATCATATATATAATTTATTATTTCCTTCCTCAACACACAAGATTGAACTTTCAACGGATCCGGCATTTAAACCTAAAATTTAGAGTGTGCAATTGCCAAATAGTCTCTTGCTACTGTGGAAAGCGTTTCAGCTAGTGATGCAAAAGATAAAACCTCTTCTAAATTTCCCACAAAACAAAGAAAAAGGTACATTTTCCAGAATCTACAGCCAGGGTAAGACACCTATGTATTTTTCAGTATGAACCAATGTACAGTACATACATGAGCTGGTAATGTAATTTCAGCCATTCTAGTACCATTTTTTATTGCATTTGGAGGATTTTGGGATTAGTTTTTTTTAGGCTTTGGTCACTACTTACAGCATTGAGTGGTTTAGATTCAGGGTAACCTCTCTGTTTTATTGCTCCTATCTCATGTGTGGGTGCAGGACAGTGTCACTGTCCCTTAATTAATGAACAATTGTGTAGTTCAGAGTGGAGCATGGTCTGGTTTTCATCCCAGCTTTATGAGTGAGAGTTGCTCTGGACTAGAATATAGGTGAGTGCCACCGATTAGGAGCTGTGCTGAGCAGTGGAAAACTGACTGAAATATTTGCAAATTCTGACCTAATGGAAATCTGAAGCCAAGACATGCAGAAATCAAGCATTCAGAAAAACATTGAAAGTATATACTTAAACACAACTTATTTCTTTGTTATTTAAAAGTCTGCTTAATGTGCTTCCCTCAATACCAGCTTTGAGTTTCACTGATTTAAAAAGAAGCTGAAGGTGTTAATTGCTTTCTGTGATTTTGCCACTAATTACAGTGTTGGAGAATTTGTGGATATTTTCTCACAGGAAAGCAAAAAATCCAATCTCCTTCCTGGATGTTTCTTCAGCTGCAATAGAAGTAAACTGAACTTGAGCTTTTCAGAGGCTGTCATTAAACAGGTATTGACTTCTCTGATTCAGAGTGTGATATTTATATACCTGGTGGAAAAAAATATAGTTCTGACTTTGGCTCCATTGGACAACGGAATCAGATGTTGAATATAGTCACAGAAATTCAAGTAACTCTGAGTTTGCTCAGATATCAGTCAACACATGGTAATTAATTAGAAATCTGCTCTAAGAAATGTGTTCTAACCCCTTATTTCACATGGATCAGCTGCAGTAGTGGAATGCTGTGACAACTAAATCAGTTCTAAGAATTATATTTGTCAAGCAAAACATCTTTTAAACACATAACAGAGATGGACACAAATTAAATTATCGTCTCAGCTGCTTCATAAGACTAGGATAATATATACTGGCTTCAGGCATATTTATTTTATAAAGAAAACAATTAGATGCTTCTGTCACTAAAATCTTAATAACTTTCTGGACCCTGTCATTTGTTTAATTGACTGATTGCTATTATTGGAATGGCACACCAAGTACATCACATCACATTTTTCTGTTTTTCTTCTCTAGAGGCCTTTGGAAATTAAAAATTATTTAGCTCAGAAATTCTGTTATCTCTGAAAAGAACAAAGAAAAATGTATTTAAAAGTGAGTCTTCTCTATGCATTAGTTCTGGATATAATCTTGAGAAACTTTATATAATAAGAAGAGGAAAGTGGCATTTAGTGTAGAATTCATATCAAACTGACTTAGCTTAATGTAAACACATTATATAGGTGAAATTGGAAAAGAAGATTGTTCAAGTCCTTTTGTTGTTTCAGGATATAAGTAAAACAACTTGTCTCTGGCTTTTGAGAGTTTGAGGGGTTGTAAACTACAGGCTTCTTTCCCAAGCATGATGGAAACTGTCAGCTGTTCCAGCAGATGCACATCATCATACACACATCTGGGCTAGCAGAACAATTTTGAGAAGAGTTGATGCTTAACTGGAGCCATTATGGAACTGTTGAATCTTTGGATCATGAAAAGTTCCCTTAAAGAAGAGTAAGCTGTAAATTGTCATAGGAATAAAAGATGTTGCACTTGCAAGAACAGTAATTATGGTCCTTCTTGTATCTCTGAAAGACCAATAAGAACGGTCTTCATCACACTTCACAGTCTTGACTTGTAAAAGTGATATTAATAAGAAATATATCTAATAATATATAAATTTGATATTTCTTGCCATGTCATATATTTACCTCCCTTCCAGGAAAACCTGGTAGAGAGGAATAAAAAGAGATAAAAAGTGTAAGTGCCATGTTCAATCTCTGATGGAGACAGGAATATAAAAACCTTCTCTCATCTCTGTAAAAGTGAGTGGAGTTGCTTGTTCTCCAGTGTTAAATTTAACATTTGAAACACTGCTGAAACAAGTGTATTGTGCCTTGAAAAATGACTCAGCCTTACTTACAAGTAACTTTTCATCTGCTTCAGTCACCAGTTCACTTCTGTCATGGGATTAAAGCAGAAATATGAAAGTAAGATTGTTGCTTTTATCATTCTTCAGCTGAAGAATTTTCTCATTTTTCTGAGCATTTTGCATATTGGCTGGATAGATGAGCCAGGGACCATGGTCAATGTGTCTGTGTCCAGGCTGAGACTGGTGAGGAGTGCTGTCCCTCAGGGTGCCTCGATGTCCTTATCGGTGACATAGTGATATCCAGGGCACCCTCAGCAAGTTTGCAGGGGACCCCAAGCTGAGAAGTGCAGTTGGCACCAGAGAAGGAAGGGATTTCATGATTTCCCATGTGCAGGGCACTGCCTGTAGCAAAGCTCTGGTTGATACAAAGCTCCACAGCTCCAGGTCCCCAGCCATAGTCAGTGACAAGGCTGAGCATGTGTTACTGAATGCACATTTACCTGGCCATCTGGAGTGCAGAACTTCTGCCACAGCAGTGAGCACCCACACAATAAAAACCCAAAGATTTATTATGCTTTGTAAAGCTATATTTGGAAAAAAAAATAATACAGGCACTAGAAATAGTTACATGAATTATTTGAGCTGTGAATAGAGGACCCAACACTTTTCTGTTGCACCGGTGAATCTGCAGAAAGGACACAAGTAAAAGGCAGTGTTCCAGAGCTGACATTTATCAAGCTGATAAGTTACAGGCTTCACCTACATCACATCTCAGAGTAACCTCTTCTTGTTCTGGTCATCTGTAGATACTGGACACCAATAACATCCAGGGAGACAAATGTATGATTTTTAATGTGATGATTTTCTGTATTGTGTTTTTTTTGTTGTCTCATCACCTAAGAACTGTCTGGGATGTGTATTACAAGGCTGCACAGGCTTGCATTTTGGAAACAGAGTAGAAAGCCTCTATTAAGACTGCCAGTTGCAAAATAAATTACTTGTAAGCACATTATTTAAAATAGCTAAACTTTTTGATATAAAATCTAAGTGATTTCTCCATTAGAAAAGGATAAAAAATTGACAAGAAAGATCTAACTGGCAAGACTAGAAGATAGTAAAGTAGGCCTTCCTCATTAAAATAAAATAACAGCAACAAAAATTCTGCAAATTAACCGGCATAAATGATTTCTGGAATCTCTTTTCTCTGCAGATGATAGTGATTATACTAATTATAGTTATATTTTTTGCAGAAGTTTACGAATAATGCATGAAATTAAAATATTGTTTCAGGTTTTCTTTGTCAGATGTTAAAATTACAGAGACAAAGACTTTAAGTGAACTTTTTGAGAGCAGTAATCTCAGGAAATGGGCAATCCAAGTTCAGCATTGTTTTGGCATTACATTCCCCTCACAGTAAAATGCTGAACAGATGTATCTGATAGCAGTTGTAACCTATTCAGGAGGAAGCCTGCCAGTGCTAACCTACCACTGGTAGAAAGCAATAAAAAGTCTCTGGAACCTGTTCACTACATATGGTTTGCCCGAGGTTACTGTCTTGCCTTTCTTACAATGTTACCCAATAAATCACAGAAAATATGGATTCATTTTGAACTTAAATGAAATAAGACAGGAACAAAACCCACCCAAACCAAAGAGCAGATTGTGAAGAGTGTTAGATATTTTCCTTTCAGACATGAAATCAGCTATTTATAAGACTAAGCTATTTTAAAAATCCCTAAAATAGTGCTAAAATATTTCTATTCTGGCTTAATATACTTATTTTATTTTCAGTCAGAAATGCTATCACAGCCTACACTTATACAACATCTGCTGTGTTAATTATCAGTATATTACTAAGCCCTCAATTTCCTTACTCAAACATAATTCTTTGAAACGTTATGAGAAACAATGGATTTAGGAGTATATCACTTGGGGATTTGATGTACTGCTCAACTTAGATTCCTTCATTCTGGCCAGATGGAGTTCATAAGAAGTTGTGGGGGAGGAAATCTCTAAACCATTGCCAAAAAATCTTTACTGCACATGCAAGATTTGCAGAAATGGTGAAAGAGCAGGTTATCCAACAAATCAGCAGCCTGTAGGGAGAAAAAGCATAGGTTTTACATATAAATCAGTTATGTCCTTAACGCAAAATCAAAGTAACTCTGTTTCAGACTGGAGAAAGCCTGTTCTCATATACTGCAGCTTCTATTTGAAACCAGCCATTTGCTTTATCTGTGCCCATATCAGTTTCCACAAAGAGTGGAAAAGAGTTTGTTGAAAAGATAGAGTCTTCCTAAGACATGTATCAAAAACTAGGACTTTGAAAGATAAAGCCAGGAAGAAATACACAATCAAAAATTCTGCATGTTCAATTTTAAATTACTTACATTTGGAAGGGGGAAAAAAAAGAGTATATTTCCAGATACCTTAAGTACGATTTGGATCATCTGCATCCCAGCCTGGCACCTTGACCTGCTTTTAAGACAAAAGAGATGAACTGCCACCTTTAGTAAGCCAGCTAACTTGTAGTTATGATTTCTGTGCATGAGGAGAGCTGCTGATGTTTCTGTTTTCCTCCTGATGCTGCAGGCAGCCTGAGAGGCAGGTTCAGTGTTTGCACTGGCCAGTGTCGTCCTTCCCCCACGTGCCAAGGCACAGAGCACACACCAGAGACAGTGCACTTCACTGCTTTCCTAATTTGATTTCTTCATTTACTCTGCTCAGTATCCTCTTCTGAGAGGGTAAACTGTGCTGGAATTCAGCAGCCAGCAGCCAGGCCTAGGCCAAATGGCATAGATGTTCATTTGGGTAATGATTTACAGAGAGGCTCAGCTTTGGCTCTAGGTGTGCTCGGGGTAGGTGAAGTCTGGACCATCACTCGCCTGCTTATTAGACACACCTTGTGTGGAGGAGTCCTTTGGATGTGCAGAGATTTGGTATGAATTAATAGGCCTTAAGGTCAAAGAGGTTTATTTTTTCTCTCAGGAAATAAATTAATTTATTGCAATATATTCTATGTAGTAGGACACTGTTTAAAATATGTATGACATTCTTTAGGCATTCAAAAATGTTTATTTAAAAAGGATTGACTATAAAAATAAATTTAGAGAAAATATGAATTTATCAAATGCTGCAATTAAGGTTCCTTTGCTTTTCTTGGCGATTATTCCTGAGGAACAAAATTTTTGCTCTTTTAGAGCAAGGGGCCTCATTCCTACTGGTCATAAATCAAGTCAAAGTAGCTTGAGGGATTTATACCAGAGAATGATCTGCACCACCAGGTAAAATTATTCCCAAAGGAAGATTCTTGGTGCAATTCCAATGAATTCACTGAATAAATGTGTCTCTTTAATCATACATGAAATAATCCTGCTTCCTCATATGCAATGTCACTGGCTTGCAGAAAGAGATTTCTATTATGCTATTTCCTATCTATTCACTGGCTGAATTAAAACTAAACATCCTCTCAGCTGATTTCCTTCTCTTACACAGACAATATCACTGCTTTGATATTTTATGCTACTTTTAAAATGGGGAGTAAATATTTTGACAGTAAATAAAGATTAGGTAGCCTCAGTATATTTAAAATCTTTACAAGACTTTATTAGAAAATATATAAACCTGTACCAAAGAGTTGTAAATGCAATCTGTAGGGTAGCTCAACAAAGTTATGTTCTTTACCTCTTAAATTATCATTTCTGTGTGTTAACCTAATATTTACAAAGAGATGGGAAAACCATAAGCCTTTGGAACAAAATAAGATATATGTTAGGAATTAATTTGGTCTTTCTTTTTCTAGTTCTCTGAAGGAAACAGAATATATTATAAACACAGTCTTGAATTTTTGTAGGGCTTGAAACTGCTGATGTTGTTCAGAAGCATGCTTCTTCTATTTCTGCAGCTTTGAATTGTTGCAACAGTAATAATTTTTTCTTGAAAGATACGATCTTATTTATACAAAGAAACTGAAGCCTGAACAGAGCATTTACAGTCATATGTCAAACTCTATAGAAATATTTACTATAAGCTATTTGCCCTGCATCAAAAAATAAAATTATAAGATAGATCTACAGATACAATAAATAACAATTATGATAAAGAAACACAATTTCTCCAACAAAAATAGATTTTGCTATTTTCTCCTAAATATTTATTTTGATCACATGTAGTTTATAAATGAAATACCTGTGTTTGAAAGCAGATGTTTGCTTCCACAATTTAGTAGGAAATTAAGATTTACTGAGAACTTTCATTTGAAGAAAATGTGGTGAAAGTCAAATGCACGGCATAGACAAAATTCATGCAGGTTTTTTTCAAAACTATTTTCAAAAGGTTCTTATTTTACTGTTGATTCATTTCAGTAAAAGGTTAATATACAATTAAACTCACCCTGTGTTTAAGGAACATGAAGGTTTTTACGCAAACTGACAACAGAAAGGAAATTTAAAGTTAAGGCTATAACTCTAGTTTTAAGTCATGTCATGGAAAAACAGAGAGCATTATAGATAGAGTGTCAGCCTTAGGATTCAATTTCCTGGCTTTTGTCACAATGTTAGTTATGTTTAACATAACTTTTGGATTTAATTTCCTTGTCTGTTTTTCTTTAACTTCTTGTTGCTGTTGTTGTTACAGGGGATAAATAAATTTTATTACAACTAAGAAGCTACATGTCATTTTTCCTTATTTTTTTTTCAAGTTGTGCTGGTTTTAACTGGGAATGTGTTACCTTTCCTCATAGTGGCTGATATGGGGCTGTGTTTTTAAATTTGTGCTGGAAGCAGTTGATAACACAAGGATGATTTATTTTTTGCTGAGCAGTCAAGGCCTTTTGTGCCTTTTAAACCACCCACCAGTGAATGGGCTGGGAGTGCAATAAGAGTTTGGAGGGGCAGAGTCAGGACAGCTGACCCCAAAGGACCCAAGGAATCTCCCATATCATGCTCAGCAATAAAATCATGTGAATAAGAAGGAAGAGGGGTCACTGGCAGAAATGGCATCTGCCTTTCAAAAATCGCTGCTCTGTGTGATGGAGCCCCACTTTCCTGGGGATGACTGAACCCCTGCTTGCTGGTGGGAAGCAGTGAATGGCTCCTTGCTTTGCCTCACTTCCTGTGCAGCTTTTGCTTTACCTTTGAACCTGTCTTTGTATCAACCTGTGAGTTTTCGAACTTCTACACACCCAGCTCCCTCTGTGGGGCAGTGAGCATCTGCATGGGACTGAGCTGCCACAAAAAACTTACATCTTTCTCAAAGCCATGATGCATAACTTGGAAAGCCTATTCTTATACATCTCATTATTGCTAATTTAGAATTGCCATGATAAGTTTGTTTTACCTATCTCTAGAAAACAGAGGTTTCTGTATTTTTACAAAATCCATTTGCATAATTTAAAAAATGGCACTAAACCTATTTGAATAGTACACAAATTTGCAGCCTACCACAGTTTTAAGAACGTAATAGATATTCTAGATCAAGAAAATGATAGTTTCTTAGGTGTTATGATAGTTTATAATGAGTAAGTCATGCTCTGCAACATAGAATTTAAGGGTTCCAGCCAACACTCTCTCATTACAAAAGACAGAAAATTGTACCAAGAAAGGAGTCTGGCCTTGCAGTATGTGCTGAAGTTCCTGGGGATGCTGATGTTGAATGTACAAGAGCAAATTTTTGTCTTGTGAATTGTTACTAGTAGGGGAAAATACTTCCACACTGCTGACATAATTTCATCTTTTATGGTGTTTAATTCTCTGTTGAGTTCCATATTCCATTGGAAAAGAGAACCATTAGTTTTAGAGTGCTTTTCATTACCAAAACATAGGTGTACTTATTTATGTCTTTATTTAAATTATGCAGTACATAAGGATATTTGATTAAGAACAATTGATTTTTACCTAAAGAGGAAGTCCCTAGGTGCTTGGCATCAATCTAATCTCACTCTTTGAAGTGTTATATCTAGCTTGGATCTGAAGTCTTGTATCACAGTATCCTTGGAAACCTGAATGCAACACATTGACTTTCAAAGCACTTATTCCCAGCTTGCAGGATCTTCAGGAGCTTATGTTTGGTGTGACTGATGAGAAGCCTTCAGATCTGAATTTTAACAGCGAAATTAGAATAGGAATCTTTTAGGTATGTAAACAAGTAAATTTCCAAACAATAAAAATTGATAACAGACTTTTTTCAGTCCAGTATTTTGTTACAATTGAATGGGACTTTTCTGCTTTACTTACTGAAGCTGGACAGGCCAAGGTAACATTCCTTGAAGAGCAGCAGATGTTGCATCACTGGTCTTGGTTAGAGATTTTACTTCCTGCTGAATATTCATGCCTAGTTTTGCTCCTCCTGTTCAGCATGAAAATGTATCAATAAATCAAACTTATATATATGGCCAGCTTTTTCTCCACTAATACAGGTTTTTAAAATTACAGACAATTTCAGGTGCAATCTGTATGCACTGCAAAACTTCAAGCTATGTTTTTTGTAGTTTTCAATCCCTCAAACAGGCAAAAAAATCCCCTCTGTGTACATAGGTTTCCTAGAAAATCAGGAACAAATATGTAAAAACAGTAAACTACTTAAATGAATTTAGTTGGCCTAAGTTTGAATTTTTCCTCACATAGCTGGCAAAAAAAAAATACACAGAATAAACTGTACTTGCAGGTATTGGAAACAGTTTGGTATAGAAGGTCAGCCAGCTTAATTGATCTCCTTATTATTAAATACCTTTCAGAATATGTTTTTAATGGCTAAAGCATTACCGGGTTTTAAAAAAAGTTTTGTTGATCCTTAATTAGTTTTTGCTTTTTGATAATGCCTTGTGATTTTACTCAACTTCAGTTTAGTGAAATAGTTAGGAATCATACATGCAGGTTACGATCCCCACTATATTCACTATTAGGATATGAATAAATGACCACTAAAGTCAAAGGAAGTCTTTCTGTAGAACACAGTGTGCTTTAGCTCACATCTCAAATTAATTTTTTGTGTTCATCCCTACTTTTTGCATGCACCAGTGTAACTTGATGTCCTAGTTTTAGGTTGAGGGTTTTACTGCTTTATTGTTGTTTTACCTTCACACATACATTGACTCTTAATTTCCTTGCATTTGTAGTATTTTTATTTCTGATTGCTTTTTAAGTGGTCCCAGGAATATAAGATATTCATAAGAAAAGGCACGACTTTTATAGGGAATAAAAATTTGACTGTTAAGTTTATGTGAAAGTATCATTACATAAAAAAAATTAAATTTTTCCTTTTTTTTTTTTTATAACTGATAATAAAGCTCTCCGATGAGCTGTTAAAGTACTGGTGTGGAAAACTACTTCTTAGTCACCACTGTACAGTATTTTCTAGAGAGCTATTCACTGAAACAGCAATTTTTATAGTTTATCTGTTTCTTTTCAATGTTGCCTTTTTTCAGTAACCTAGGACCTGTATGTTTAAAAATTAAACATTTCTCTATAAATGTTTTAGAATGTGATCTCACATGTTCTAGACTAAAATGCTTATTTTATTTTACAGTTTCTTTTTATTATCAAGATAGACCCATGGCTCAAAAGAGGAAGCTGTGCCAGTTGACTGTTCTATTTTATGCCACCAGCCTTTCTCCTTATTAGTCTTTTAAAATTCCTTATTTACCACATGCAGCAGGGCTGAGCTCCTGCAATAAAAGCTGCAGCTGTTTCTGCTTTTTCCTTTCTCCTTTTGCCTTCTGCTGACTGTGTCCCAAATACAGCCAACAATGGTCTGTCTACCCAGGGAACCAACATCAAAAGTTCTTTTGTTTTAGTACATTCCTCCTTTGCTGCCCCAAGAGCAGCAGCTTTTATGGCATTTGTGGCACGTCAGCAGCAGTTGTGAGGAAGACTGTGGGCCATAATCTCTCATTAATTCTTCTGACCAGAAGCTCTCTGGGGTGGCTCCAGCCTCCAGTGCCAGCAGCGCCAGCTGGCCCAGCATCCCTGTGGGAGGGTGTCTGCTTTTTTTCCACTTCTTTTATAGAGTTGCTGTTAGGCCAAGAGGTCCTGAGGAGTCCCAAGCTGTCCTGCTGCATTGCCTGGAAGGAGACAGAGGAGTTGGCTCTCGCTGGGCATTTATTTGGTGGCACAGACCTTTCCAGAGGCTCATGGCTGTGGCTGCACTCTCCGACATGTGAGTTGACACTGGGAGGACACCAGCCCCTGGCATCTGTTGGTAGATGTGCTGCTGCTCATCAGGTTCTGGTTAGAATCCAGGAGTCATTACAGTTGAATAAAAACCTCCAAGGTCACCAAGTCCAACTTTTGACTGAGTACCAACATGTGAGCTAAACAATAGCACCACCTGCTACACTGAGTCATTTCTCCAATATCCCAAGGGTAATGACTCCACCACCTCCCTGGGCAGCCCATTACAATTCTTGGCTTGGTGGACTGCAGGTAAATTCCTGATACAAACAAGAAAACAAGAAACAGACCTAGGTTCAGTACTCAGGAGAGGCCACCCAATGCTTGCTTTTCTTCTGTATAGTGTTACTTGTTTTATAGTGACAACAAAAGGAACTTCTAAAGCCTGGCTTCCCTTTGACGACCTGAGAATGAATTATTAAAACAACACTTTGTGAACCATATATTCTGTCTCACATGTATATTGTCTCAAGATGATCTACCTTTTTGTATTGTGACATGAGAAGGAGAAGCTGCTTTGATTACAGAGAAAATGTAAATTACAAAAAAAAAAAAGAAAAAAAGAAAAAAAGAAAAAAGAACAATCTGGCACTCCCTTTGTTGTATAGACAGGAATTCCAAGAGACAAATTAAGCTGTTTTCTACTCATGCAGCCTTGATGTGGCCAATAAATGATTTTGCTATCACACCTTCTGCCTGTGGTTTAACCCCAGACAACAAACAATGCACCGCCCAACCACACGCTCTGCATTGATTTGGGGGAAAAAAATCAAGAAGATGCAAGTGCAGAAACCCACAGGCTGTTAGAGACAGTTTAATAGGGAAAGCAAAGGTTATGCAAAAGCAAAGAAAAACAAAGAATTCATTCACCAGTTCCCACGGGCAGACAATAGTTCAGACATTCATCTTTGTATGCTGAGCATGATGCTACATGCTATGGAATATCCCTTTGCTCAGTTTACATGATAAAATATAATTCATCTACTGAAATGTCCAATTGTAGAGGGCAGCTGAAACTGAGAAAATATTGAACTCTTGGTTTGTAGAGAAATGAGGTGAAAACAAACTCCTATTGACTTCAAAAATATTACTTATGAGTCCTCACTATGACAAATCCTTCTAAATCTAATCCTGGTTGCTCTGAAGCCCAATGATCTATTCCAGGCTGAAAACTTAAATTTCAACAGTTAGATATTAGACAAAACCAAATATTTGATAGCTTTTATAGTTTAAAATGAAGAAAATGCTTTGCATACTCATTGCTTGATTATTCTTTTCAGTGGTGGTCATAAAAGTATCACTTGTTACATTTTCAGGACTCTTCTAATGAAAAACACTAAGTATTTGCTTTAAGTAAAAAATTCTGTGCTATATTACTGTTTTTTAAACTATAAACCTGCATTTATGACATGCAGCAATGATGATATATTCTTTTATATATTCCAGGCTTCAGAATTTGCCAGTACCTGTGAAGCATTTGTTATCTCATAGTAATATCTCTCTTATCTGTCTTATTATTTAATAGCACCATTTCCCAGCTGAATAACCTTGATCAATCTAAACTGATTGTGAAATTTCCCATATCCCTAATGGAGAGGGCTCCATTAGATCCCTCTTTAAATTGAGGGATCTTTAAATGGTGTGTTCATCACTCAGTCTCTACCAGAAGATTGGTACCTAGAAACCAATCATATGAACACATGATGGTTAATAAATTGGTAAAAAACTACTTAGATTCATAACCTTTGGTCAGTTTACACAATAAAATGTACTTAATCTTCTGAAATGTCCAGTTCTAGATGGTAGAAATACAGTACTGTATGTATATGTTCTGTAAGAAACTTGCACTGAAATGTAGATGTTAATCAGAGCATAAAGAAGCACCTCAAGGTTTGATGGGCTGTTTTCTATCATAGAGCTTTTTATAAAAAGGATAATTTCTTTGCAGATATTCTTAGGTATGTATGTGGTTTTAAAATGAGGAGCACAATGGGTTATTTGAAAAGAAAAAGGTTATGGGTAATATTTGATTATAAACATGGCGTTTTTCTACATTGTAAGTTGCTCTTGTAATTTTATGACACATTTTGAGGAAAAAATTTAGAGTCTTTGCCAAAGTAAACCAGCCAATCTTTAATTTCACTGAACTTGCTCCATTTCAGAGGACTCAGACTCACTGTGGAGAAGTCTGCATAATCTGTAAGAAAGAATAAAGCAGCAAAAATTCTCCACCTAGACTTGGGCTGTGATACAAAAAAAAAGGATTATGATTTTACCCACTAATTTTTACCACAAAAATAATGAGTCAAAATTTGGTTCAATTCTAAAACCAGGTTGCTTTAATTTGTGATGGTATTTATTTTTTGTACTTTTGATGGTGAGCATATAAAGTATTGAGAAAGTTCTTTTCTGCAGGCTTTAGCTTTCAGCATTAGCACATTTGGTGTCTTTTTCTTTGTGTATAAAATAGGTGTCATTGCAGTGAATCTCTCAGTAAATTTCTCTTAAATCTTTATGCTTTTCCTTATGACATGGGATTTGCAGTATGAGCCCACATTTTCCTTTTAAAAATATAAAATCAAGATAAAAAAACTTGCAAAAAGTTATACCAGGAAAGCATGTAATAATGATTCTTTTTAGAATTATTTTAAAAAGTTACCTCCAGCCACTTCTTTTTTCACAAGCGCTGCCAGTATGATTGTCTTGTATGAACTGATTGAAAACTTTTTTCAGTTTTCTAAGCAGGAAAGAACTGGGATTTGCAAAAGGGAACGAGACTGGCAGAACTGTAATAAAGGATGGTAAGTAGCCCTACTACATAAAGCTGAAAGGTGGGGAAGGATGTGAAACTGAGAACCTTGCTTTGGCAAATGAGAACACTTTGTATGTAGAAATAAGAATCTATTCATAAAGGTAATTAAAATTGTATCATATTGATCAAAAAAATCACAGTACTTATAGTTACTTTCAGTCCAATTGCAATCACACTGAAACCTGCAACCAAATTATCGAATTAATGCAGAAAAATGATAACAAAGTTTAAATTTTTATGCAAAAATTTGCTAATCCCCACCCTTTTCTTCTGCTTTTGTGACCACCCTGGAATTCCCCTTCTGGCCCCAAAGGATCAGCCAGACAGGGCATAAGGGGTTTCAAAAAATGCCACAGCAGCTGGCAGTGGGTTACTGTCACCACAACCTGACACATCTGGATGAGCCCTTGCAAGCCCTGTGGCCCTGTGGTGTCAGGGAATAAAATAAAAAGTCTGGGTTTTGTCATTAAGAAATGCAAAACCTTGCAACTACTGGGCTACAAGAAGCCTTCAAATTGTCCCTTTTAGTATTGACAGGGTGGAGGTCAAACAGCTGGGGCCTTCAGTGTGCCATTTCTGAAAGGGTTTCAATTTAGAGAAAAAGGGAATTGTAATGATTTTTTGGTGATCCTTAACTGATATCCTTTCCCTCCTTTGAAAGCTCCCATTTCATTCATATATTTGGCACAGAAATCAATCTAGTAGAGATGCAGCACGGCTTCATAATCTGCTATTGCAAAACAGATTGAGCCTGGCATCAGAGGAGAAGAGGAATTTCACTGTTTTGTGCAATTTAACTGGAGACTCCAAGATGCTCAGATATTAGTTGTCCAGCTCTAGTGCCCCTTTTCCCTTCTTGTTTTACAATCTAGCAGCCAATATGAAGTCACACAATGGAAAAAAATATCAACTTTATTATTTAACTCTTATTTCTTTCAACTTATTTTTTTCCTTCTGGGTTTTGATTAAAACCAACACAGAATTTAATAAAGACCAAGGTGCTACCCATGCTTGCTTTTTCCTTCCCTCTCATTAATTATAACATGTATATATTTTAAATTTCATTAGCAGTGAGCAGGTTTGGTCTGCAGCCTGGTAACAATTTTTAGAATCCACAGGTGCAATTAAGAATCTGTGTTTTGTGTGAAAAATTGTCTGTGTGCCACTCTTTCTAGCTTGACTACTGTAGATGGAATTTTACAATAAGACCTTCCAAGCAACAATGAGCACAACAATAATCCTAGACTGAAATACTTTCTACTTATTGGTTCTTAATGTAAAGATGCAAAGATGAGAACTTTGAGAATGACCACAGTATAATGACCATAGTATAACAATGTGAGCCTTTCAAATTCTCAATGGTGTTTTGTGCAACTGGGATTAATGTGTAAATGAGGAAGGAAAGTGCACATATCCTCATATATAACTTTGTAGCTGGAAAAAGAAACACATTGGCTCATTTAATTCACTGGTTCATGATCACATGCAGAAAAGTCTACCATGGCATTTTGTTAGGAGAGCAGATTCATTTAATAATGTGTAATATTGGTTATTGGAAATCCTGGTGATGTTGAATGGCTAAAATATCATAAGTACAATTTGAGAACAATTTGTCTGATCCAAATATGTAATTCAGACAATATGAGATGCAGGCCTGTGGAGGAAATGGTAATGCTCCTAAGAAATAAGATAATGGCCTCAATGGGGAAATCTTTACTTACTATATCCTAACTACTGATTAGTCAGCAAGGCTGGCATATGGAAAAAAAATTAAGGTTTTTCCTGACATTCAAGGCTTCAAAAAACTCAAGGTAGTTTAATTGCTGTATTACATAATCAGGAAAATCAAAGTGAGATTGGTGCTGCCCTGATCTTGAAGTATTTTGTATTAGAAGCACATTGGGGGAAGAGATCCAAGGTACAAATTATCTTATGTTTTTGTTTGCTACAAGAGAAAGCTTTTTTTAAGCACTAGGAACCCTGAAGACTTGAAAAATTTCTCTTGTACACAAACATTTTACAACCACTGTGTCCCTTTTTTTTTTTTTTNTTTTTTTTTTTTTTTTTAAGTGATTCACTGTAGATTCCTGAAATATTTCATGCAAAAGACACCTGAGCTGGGAAAACCAGTGACACAGAGCTCCTCCAGTAAGAGGTGATATTTCTATGAGTGACCAAATGTCTAGGCCATAGAACATTTCTGCAGCAGCAGATGACAGTGAAAGGCTTTCAGAAGTCACAAAGGAAAAGATAATTGTGCCAAATGAATCTTTGTAATGAACCTAGTTCTTCTGCTTTGTGCTCTCTTGCTCAAAAAAATAAAGCTAAATGCCTTTTCCAGTGACTGTTTTGGCACTATTATGTCTTCTCTTCACCCTTTAGGAGAGCTTTTACCTTTAATTTTGGTGTATCCTGCTGTGGCTATGCTATTACTTAGCTATGACAAGAGTTTTAAAATTACAAACATGTGGGGCTGGGGTTGCTGCATTTTGCTTTAGCCTTTCAAAGTGGCTTGTTGATGTTAATATACAGCACCCCTGCTGTGCTATTTTTTCTTATTCTGACTTTCTTTTTTTGTTGCATTTTGCATGTGGAGCCTGAGTGATTAATATTTCATCAGTTCTTTAGTGCAGAATGCCACAAGGATATGTTGCATTTGGCTTTTCTGGAGCTCTGTTGCCACTGAATTGTGACTAATAGGTGGAACTGGAACTCTAATGGCTTCATGGGATCACCATCAAGTAGAAACAAACAACTGTTTGCCACATTGTTAATCTATAAGAAGTTCATTAAATATTTTCCTCTGTATTTTAAATGTTACCTTCTCTACAGTATGTCATAAATTATTCTGATAATGTATACCCCTGACTTAATTCAATGTTTAATGTAAAATTCAATGTACAGTAACACAATTTCATTAGTAAAGTGGTCTGTTGAACAAAAAAGGGTTACAAAATTTTATGAAAAACAATGTTTATTTGTATATTTTGACTAGAGATGACATAAGGAAATGTATTTGAAACTTTTTCAATTTTAAAACTCCTAAATATAAAATGTATGTATGTGCACACGTGTATATACATAAATACCAGATGCTGGCAACACAACCACTTCATCTAGAAAATATATTTGTTTTCATAAGTTAAATTGAATGCAGTTTTTCGTGTTTAGCTTGAAATCATCTTGTGTTTGTATTAACAAACATCAGGAAGAAACAACATATTTTTCCCCAAAATTTTTTATTACAAGCACTGGATGATTATATGACTGAGTAATTGCAAGTTCATTCCTTTCTAAAATGAATGCATGCTTTACAGGCATGTTGGTGTGTGATTCTTGACATCAGTTTTTCACATGCACATCAGATTTCAGACTTGTAAAACAGTGACAATGGTGATGGTGGGTGGTAACCCAGGGAGAGACTAGTATGCCAGGATTACACAAGAGAAAAACAGGACTTGAAAGTGGGAGGATATAATCAGCTTAGCTAAATCTGCAAGAAACTCAGGCTGGAGAGCTCTTTGGTTAGATTTCTACCAGATAACCTGTTTGAGCTGCAATATAAGTGGATAATCCACATAAGTGCTCTTATCAGAAGGCTTTGACTCTATAGAGTGATCTCAGTAGGATACAATTCTTGTACCAAAACCTCAGTGATCTCATTAATAACTTAAAAAACCCCAGTTAACATTAGCTTTTTAAGCTATATGTAAAAAGAATTAATTTTCTAGTTTGCCCCTGTTTTGGTTAATTTTTGAATAATGTTGTAGATCTTTCTGCTTGTTATTTTCAAAACCTAAATAGGGAGTGCTTAACAGCAGACCTGGTACCCAGGCTTAGCTGAGGAAGACATACAAATGAACAAATCAAACTGTTCTCATAGAGAGTATTGAGCACAAATATATGGAAGGAATGTAGTGTATGTTCTAGAAAAATAAAAAACATTGAAAAATGAAGGGCAAAAGCTGTTATGAGTCTCATCTCAGAACTTTTAACTTCATACCAGTACAACGATAAGGATTCATTACTGGTTTGGCTCTGATCTATGAAGCAGAATGAAGAGGATTCTTTTGATTATTATTTCACTGAAGCCATTTCTAGTGTAGATAAATTTTCCTCCAAAATTCTCAAAGGAAAATGTATTGTGGGAAATGAAGATCAGATTGTGTCACCGGCCTATTGGCATAGAAGGCAAGCAGAGCCCTGTCCATGGTGATTCTGGGTGGTTATTGCATGGTTGCCTGGTGGTAAAGTCTCTTCTACTTCCCATTGCATCTAACTTTGGTCATGTAACATGCTACTGGAGGGAAAACCTAGCATTCTGTGATGACAGCTCACATTTGAATAATTTTCTTCTTTACAGCATTTCTTAGTGGTTTTATTTTTTTCTTTTTTTTAATCTCTC
>VWYI01000269.1:0-20636 GCA_013399455.1 Anthoscopus minutus | reverse complement strand
GTGAGAATAATCTATCACTCCCCTGTATCAAGTTCCTTATAGTGCAAAAAGTTACCATGCCTGCCCTCTGAAAAGTTCTTTATTGGATGAATAACTGGGCCTGGGGATACCATTGCAATCTTAGATTGGTCACAGAGGTCACCTGAAATGCAGGAGCTGGACATATACCTTTTTTCACATCACAAAGCTATCAGTTTGACATCAATGTCTTTCAAACACTGGCTGCTGAGACCTACCACTGCCACATGCAACTTATGCAGGTTTCCAGAATTAGCATGCATCCCTAAAGACATCAGTGAAATTTCTGCTTCTTAATGGACCTGATATTTTTTGAAAAATAAGCCCAGTTTAGTTGTCCTGTGTTTTCCAGACAGCAAATTTGCAATCAAATGTCTTAGTATGTGAGAAGTCTATGATGTAGCATAACGTCAGTGTTATGGAAATTGCTAACAAATTGATATTTCTAATATGTTATGACTTCTTACTTTTTTAGAATATTTTTTTTTTGAGACAGATTTCCTACACAGTGTTAGTTCTTGGACAGCTAAAGCAGCAAACACCTTTGAAACCTCCTCCCTAACCTTTACTGACTTCCTAGCAAAGGAAATGTGATATCAAGGGGTAAAAAAGCAGGTGGAGGAGGCACAACAAGTCTTCCAGTACTTTAAAACAGGAAATGTATGAATAGGAATTATTTTTTGTTTTAATGTTTACAGCTTTAGAAATGAAAACTGCTGGAAAACAGCCTTATCTCGTTTTATCATATTAAGGGTAGTGATTCCAGTAAGAAAACACACTTTCTGCAGCCAATAGAAAGAAAATGGGGAGGGAAGAAGATGCCCCTTACTTTGAAGTGAGTTTCTAGTAATTTGCTATTTTCAGAGAAAAAAAAATGGAATGTTTTTCCCCGCTTATAATTTTCCAAGATACAGACATAAAGAAATCATAAGTGTTAAACATTAGAATGTTAAGAGACTGTGGCAGAAGGTCATTTTTGGAACCACAGTGCTAAGTAGTTATATCTTATTTCACAGAATTCTCAAAAATAAAAAGACTTCCAAATCTGCCAGAGCTATCTTGATCGTATTCATGAAATGCATCAATATGAAGTTATTCACTTCCATCATGGCTGCTAGCAAGACGTAATGCTGTTCAGTAGGAGGTTCAAAGCATCTGCTGTGAAAAGCACAGGAGCTGATAAGCAGTGACAATTTATACTCCCATTGATTTTGTATAAATCAGAAAAGAAAAAGAAAGAAGCATTTTCATTCAAGATAGCAGGAGGATGAAAAATAGAATATATGAATCACAATTACTGTTTCTGAAACACTATAATTAGAAAAATTGGTTTGGATGACCTGTAACTATCCTGTGGATATTAATTAAACACACAGTAGATAGATCACACTAAATGAAAGCAAAAAAAACCCAGAAGCCATGAAAGAGAACTACTATGTCATAACAGTCAATATTTTCAAGTGAAAAGTGCAAACCTTAAGGAGATCCACGATTTCATAATCATCCCTATTCTTCCTTATCATGTAATCAAGCACCTCCAAAAATTCAAAACTGAAAATATCTTTTAATTTTCCTCCTGAACTTCAAATTTTCTTGAAACTCTAAATAAATTTTTAAAGTTGTCATAACCCAAAGAGGGAACACAATATCCTGAAATGACAAGTTCACAGGTATGGTCACAGAAACTAAGCAGCATGCTGTTTCACACCAATAAGGAAAAATACATATGATTTGTGAGCTTTTAACATTCTTGTGCCACTGTCTGTGATGACAGCTGGGTACCACTAAAGGGGAAAAAGGCTGAACACATGGCATTTAACATGGGGGTGGGGGGTAAGTAGTGTTAGCTGTTGTAATCACACTATTAATCACACCATTTTGAGTGGCTATTGGTCATTCAACTGCTTATCATATGAACAATGAGGACAGAGTTTATCAATAACAAATTCTTTCAATACACTTTGTTCTCTGCTTCTTTTTTTTTTTTTCCTCTAATAAGAATTTAGGGATTTTGGATTTCACACAGTTTCTTCAGGCAACATCATTGGGTAACAATGACGTATTTTGATTCCTTGGTCAAACTGTTCAATTTACTTGTTTTAAGAGGCAAAATAATGCATTTCAGAATTTTTTTAAAAGCAGATCTTCAATTTCTAAGTGTAAAACGTCCTAAACAGTTTGAATCAGAGAGTAAAAGTATTGATTTTACCTTCAGGAAAAAAATCCACACTAAACCAAAACAAAACAGAAAAACTGACCTGCCCTGTACTTTCCTATTCTATCTTTCATTCACAAATAATAAAATTCAACTTAAGAAGGTGCTGTAATCAAATACTAATCTATTTATCTATAAACATAAGTGTGTATATACATGGAGCACATATATCCTCTTTTAATGTTCTCATGACTTTATACTGTGCATCTAGATCAAGTCAAGACCATAAACAATTCAAAGCTGCATTCTATCTAAATGGGTCACTTATAATGAGAAAGCATAACATTTACATGTAGGAAGTAGACTGATCAGGGAGTAGAAAAACAGAATATGGCATCAGTGCAGAAAAATATGCCTTTACAGGCAATTTATGTTAATTATTTGGCAACTTCCTATATCCTCCTCAAAAATGGAAGAGAATTCAAAAAATGTAAAATGAAAAGAATAAACATGTAACATAGCAGATATGCTATGTTAGGATTACCCTTTGTACTAGCAGTAAAGAAAAATGAAAAAAGCCTTGGTTCCTTTCACTACCGTTATGTCACTTGTACAGAATAATACTTAAGTGAAAAGACTGAAAACACCATATCTCCCACACGTTAATTAATTGTCTACAATCACTTTAAATTGGACCTTTAAGTGCTAACATATCCCACAACATTTAGTTGTTTTCAACCAGAAGCCGTGGAACAGAAATGCTCTGAACATGCTCTGTACATCTTGCAACAGCAATTTCAGCTGCAGCCTGCAAAATTAATTTCTGCAAAATGCAAATCTGTGCCATGCAAATATTAGAATGATAGCAAGTCTGCTGGAACACATTACAAAACCAAAGGGGCAAAAAGGCAGAGAGAAAATTCAATACTGCCTAAGATACAAAAAATATACCCCATGTCTTTGTTCAGTCTGGATTTTCATTCAAGGTGTAAATACAGATTACATTGTTAGATATCCAACTGCAACCAGCTCCAAATATTGTGTGAGTAGCTCTCTCACAGTTCACACTAGACTCCCTTGACCCAGCTAGACAAGCGTGAAAACGTGAAATAAATGAACATTAACAAAGAATGGTCTGGAAAGCAGGCTGCATTAAATGCTCGCAACATTGTTCGTACAGATGCAAAATTTGCCAGCTAAGATTCTTTTTATACTAGATATCAGCTGGCAGTCACTATATTAATGCTATGTGCTACTGCAGAGAGAAAAATGAAGAAAATTATATCAAAATAATATGTTTTTACCCATCTGTCACACATGTATATTCCCCAACCTTACAGCATGCTGCTAAGGCAAATAAAGAACAGCAAAATAATTATCTCCATGCAAAGAAAAAGCATTTTTAACACAATACCTTTCTGTGTTTGTCCCTCTTCCATATTCTCTTCCATGGCTACCTTTCTTCACTAGAAACAGCTACAGAGAATTAATCAAAAGCTTCAGTCAGATGTAGGAAAAAGTGTGGATTTTTTTTTCCCTGGGAAGCTCCAACAGCAGAGGCTTAGGCAAGTCCTCAGAGCTTAGCTAAGGCTCCCTCACTCTCCTTGTTTGCTTGGAGACAGGCTGTCAAGTGTAATTTCATTCAAATTACTCTTCCGTGAAGATTATCAATTTTTCTTCTCAAAGCTGCCCATTGTGTACCACTGTAAGCAGGTATTCAAATGAACAGCCTGTGAATTTTTGGGGGAAATTTGGTCTGAGCCCTTATGGCAATGACACCTATTCATAAGCCTCACTTTGCATATAAAATGGAGTAAAGAAATTGAGGTTTGTATTGAAATCTGTGTTTAAATTGAACACAGGCTGTACTGAAAACAGATGGAGGGGTGTCCTCCTAAGGGGAAGCAGACCACCAACCCATAATTCCCCCTATTTGNCTCTTCATTTCCCTTCTTCTCATATATCTATATCATCAGGAACAAACAACAAATATACACCATTTTTCTCACAGTAGTCTAAAAAATACCTTTATAGCAATACAATTCGTGTGTATGTATATGTGTTTACACACAAGCACAATTTAGCACACAATATTAATCGCTGCAAATTTCATGCACTTTACACATTCTCATTGACGCAGTAAACAGGAATGTCGAGGCAGTTCAGAGGTTTAAAACAGTTCTTGGATCAATTCTTTTTCTGATTACTCATACCTCAATTTAGCTTTCTTCAAAGCTCTTTTAAAATAACCAGATCTTAAAATGGTGAAGCACCACATGTGGGTATGTACATGAGGAAGCACATACAAACATACACTGCTAGGAGTTTGCTCTGGAAAAACATAGGTTAAACACACTGTGAGGGCACCTACTAATTTGGGGAGCTCTGCAGTCTGATTTGGAATGCAAATTGGACGCTGCAGTCTAGCAATAAATTAGCATTTTTGTACCTTAATCTACAGAGCAATATATCATCATTTTAAGCCTTTCAGTATTTCACCGAAAGTGCAAATTGAACACAGTTCCAATTTTTATTTGCAGTTTTAACGTCTCATCCTTCTGGGGAAAGTGACTAAAACTTAAACAAAAATAAAAACTACTATGGCTGGAAATTCCTATTAATATATGATAAATAGCGCATCCATTTACTTTATGCTATCTGAATGGCAAACACATTTGTGGCCTTTTGAGCCACAAAAAAAAAACTTGTTTACTTTGGCTGGTTGGATTTTGTTTGGGGTTTTGCATAGGGAGGGGCTTTTTGGGGGGGGGTTATTGTCAGGTTTTTTTACCTTCTTTGCATATAAATCTGTTCACATCTGGTTCACATCAGAATAATTATCATGTACAAAGTTAAATGCATACATAATTAAATAACTGAAACATTATTTATAACTCAACACATTTCCTACCTTTTTTTCCCTTTTAATTCATGTTTCCAGGGCTCCATTTTCTGAAACAACTGAAAAAAATTATCAGTTGTTTTAGTTCTCAGATCTAATTGATCATTTAAAATCAACACGTTGAGAAGGTCTATACATATAAAAGTGCTGCAAACACCATAGGATCTAAGCATCTTCCATCTTTCTAGGAATTATTCTTTTAGACAGTTTTTTAAGAGAGGCATATCTCCTTTAAAACAGATCTCTTGTGTAAGTCTCCTCTGCTATTCTTTCTCTTCTAAATCTTTTCTTACATAAGCATTAACAAATCTTCATATTTCAAAAGGAATCTTGCAAATCTTTTACCTAGGCTGGCAAATTGCTTTTAAGATGTGTTTCTCAATAGCACCAAATATTTGAGGTGACAAACAGTGATGTTTTCAACAATGGAATATATAGGTCACTGATGAAACCAAATTGCCTTGTTCTTTGAAACAAACATGCCAACTTATTTTTCAAATATAACAGGAAACAAAAAGAAAAAAAGACTGGAATGAGATAATTGAGAGAAGACAAAATAAAACTGGCACAATCTTGAATGACATAAAAATGTCAAGAAACAACTAGTTCAATAAAGGGAGAGGCCTGCAAAACAAGTAGGCCCAGAAGTACACAAACGCCTATTACACAATGTGTATTTAAGTTGTGGAAACTTGTTGTAGCAGGCTGTTGTAGAGGGGGAAAAGAACCCAACAAAATAACAAGGAAAATCTGAATCACAAAGATTCATGGATATGAGATCCCTGAGATGAAAATTACCGGGGAGTAGAGGAATATTTTGTGAAAAAGCTTTAGCCATTTCTTATACTACTTCCAAGGCAGACTGTTTTTGGCACAAATATATGAGATGTGGAGCTGAAAGAATCCTTGATCTACTTCCCACTATGGTCATTTTCACACCAGGTTCACACACACCCTAATTGTAAGGACAGGATTTTTTACTTCCTAAAAAGCCTACTACACTCACATGCTAAAGGTTAAGATGAAATCACTGTAATTGAAGCAAAGCATAGCATTGACAAAAAATGTCTTTAAGCTTTACCCCTCATCCCAACAATTATCTATTTTTCTTTGTAAATATTATTGTTATGGAGATACTGACGGCTCCTCCTGTTAAACAGCAACTCCTCCAAACTACGTAAGTACTAAAGCTCCTTGTTCCAAGAACTCTGCTTCATTTCAGATGCTATTAAGTGGGCATCCACACAGCTTATGTGAGAGTGAGCAATAGAGAGAATGTGAAAGAGATTTCATGTAAGCTTCTTTCATATTTAACTGCACTTTATTAACAAGGTTGAAACATAAATCTGCTTCCTTGATGTTTCTTTAGAGCTGCTCCAAGGACCTTTCATGATTAAATTATGAATAGATGTTAATCCTAAAGCCAAAGAACAGAAAAGCTCTGCAAGTTTAGCACAGAATAACGCAGAAAATGCCAACTGTATGTGACTTTCTAACCAGCAACCACAGAGGCTTTCTTTCTTCAGTGTACTGGGAAACATATCTACCACCAGTGATACATAACTACTTTAAAACTGTGCTGAGAAACTACACAAGCTTCTGCTTCTGGAAACACTTCTAGCACAGAAAAGAGCTATATTAGTGGGAACTACATTCAACTGCCTAAGAGTCCCTTTAATGTGAAATGAGATTATTGGTGCAAGTGATCATTGGACAACCATGCCAATTGTAAATGGCAAGGCAAGACAGAACATCCAACTGTATAATGAGACTAAATAAACAGTTAATCAAGAGAATAATTGGAAGCTGATGACATTAAGGGATCCCCTGGTGTCCATTATGATATTATGAAATGTAGTGGAGCACTTACAGCTTTAAACAGCATGACAAACACCTGACTTTTACTCCCAGTTTTGTATGGCCTTCAAATCAGTTTACCATTCCATCCTTCAGTCCTATTGATTTTCAACTACATAATAATGATAATGTTGTGGTGCAGTGATGTCTTGATCATGACAACATAATGAACTTGATTATGAATAAATAATTTAAAAGCACAAAATTATTTATGTTGCTAATACTGCTACCTCGATAACCAAGTAAGAAAAATCAAAAGCCAGCTCAGATTACTTCAGCTATTTTGCCTATGACTACAAGAGGAAGTTGTGATGGATATGGAGAGTGAAGCAATACGTGTTCTTTGTGCTTCAAGGGAATTCACTTTGGACTAATTCCAGTCAGATCCCACAGACGGACTGCCCTTCAGGAGCTGGAGTAGTGTACAGTTCACTCCTGGAAAGCATGCTGTGGTTTCATTATATGAAAAAATATAATGCTTATATGAAAACATCTATAAAAACATCAATTATAAAAAAGTTTATGTTCTTAGAGAATATTCTATGATGCAAACCAAAATATAGCAGGCAAGGAAAAGTGGGATATGCATTTTAAAAGTTCACTCTTAAAATCACCTAATTTAAACACTAATGTAGATGCACAGGTAGTAATTATTTTATGTAAATTAGGCATCAGATTATAGAAATCTGGGAAACATACACAGAAAATTAAAACTGATGCTCCAATTTTCTATTTAGAGTGTTCCAAATATATATTTTATATTCAAAATTGAAGTGTAACTATAAAATAATGGCATGTCATATTTCATTTTTAGAATATCCCAACAGAGGGGTGTTAAAGGAAGCATTTGGAAGCTTTAAGACTTCCAAAATGTCTCTAAATGTCTGCTCTGGGATATATATTTCATATCTACAACTTCATGAGATACTTACAGAATAATAAACCAAGAGCACATGGCCCTGAGTTTAACTCATAGCAGACACTCGTACAAGTGTCCAGGGAAAGGACGAATGCTTAATGACATGAAAATTACCAGAATTAGTGGGAAAATGGAATGTTAAGAGAGGAAGGAAGAAAGTAAAAGGCAAAATGTAACATTAGTAGAATATTGTTGCTTACCCCATTGACAGGATTTGTGTAGTTCTACTAATTCCCAATAGTTATTTTTCCTGAGGAAATTATATTCTTCTAGAGGGACAAAATACCAGTTTAAAATGGGCAGCTATCAAAAGATAGCAGGATAGTCATGTAGCCTAAAGAAATTTCAGTAGTGGGCTTCACCTGATTGAAGTATCTTGCTATTTTATAATGGATGTTACTTTTGACAGAATAATAATGGACATCCTTTCCTTCATTACCTCAATTTATTCTCATTTCTTTCTACATTCTTTTGTATTCTAAACAGAAATTTATTGAATAGGAGAGTGAGAATACAACTTCTTTGCATATAGCCTCATTATGTTACCTACTAACAAACACTAACATCATCGTATGCAGAAAATTATCCTTTGTGAAAGTCTAATCTGGTTTAAAAATCCTTCACTGAGAAAATCTCTCACCACTGCATATGGTATTCAGACTCAAAACACTAGAGATAAGAAGTAACCTGCTCATATCAGTAGCCAAATATATATTTCATATACGCTATATTGATCAAGAGGAGAAAGATAATAAAAAATGATTAACAGTATTTCTGATTCAGAACACCAATCTTAATATACTTCCAGACTATTATCTGGAGCTACTGTAAGTATCTGTAATTTAAAACCTTCAGTCTGACTGGATATGTTACATGAGTCATACTGGTTTTACTTTTGAAAATCAGTAAAATTTTCTAGAGTAATATTAGTTAGCAATGTCAATATAATTCTCTAAAATTCTGAAGAACTTCAATCATTTTGAAACTTCAGACTAAGAAAATTATGCCTTTTCTATCTTGGGATCAAAATTAATTGTCCATATTCCCAAAGGATACTGATACTCATTCAGTAAGGTTAAACTGAAAAGATGCTCCTGGTTGACGGATTAATGAAGAACAATCAACTGAACATGCATGCCAGTATAATTGAGGGAGATGCCAAATAATACATTTCTACATACAGATATCTAAATATTATGGCTAGATTCTCTATTTGGATACTCTAGACCTCAGCAGTAAGCTTATAAGTATATTTAAAGCCCAACAACAGATAGCTATTCACATCCCTTTTCAAAACCGGATGCCATGACATAAGCACAGCATTGAGATCATCCTGCCAAGACTTCTTCACCCCAGATAGTGCTATATTAATAAATACCCATATAGAAACATATCAGATCAAGTGATTATAAAAAGAACATTTCACAGGGTAGTGTATTCAACACATACAGTTCTAGCAAACTCTGCTTTTATGGGGGGACTTGGACTGCACTGTTCTCGGAGGTCTTCTATAAACCAAATCACAATGATTGTATTCTAAGATTTGCTACAGGTATAACTGTCACTGAAATATTCCATATAATTTTTGGTGCCATCAATGCAAAATTGTTGCTGAAAAACGGAAGTACTTCAAAACTGCTCACAGGCACACCTTCAATTTAAAAATGTAAAGTGTTAAAATGGTAAATTTAAGAATAAAGGTAAGGGGCACTTACATTACACCAGAATAGCTGCAAGAAAACAGATCTAATGGGAAGCTGTTAAAGTTAATTCAGTGTTAGTGGGATTTGAAACTAGATATCAGAGAACAGAAATTATATCCTAATTATTTCTTCCAAACACTAGAAAAATTAGCTGAGATTGGATTCTTGGACACACACATACACACAAAACTAAATCATAATCTGTATTTTCCTAGTTAAACTTTAAATTAATTAGGCCATAGGAATTCTTTGATTAATACTTGCATTATGCAGGAGTTTGGAGTAAATGACCACATTAGAACCTTCTGGGTTTTAATCACTTAATTATTTAAAGCTGTATTTGCTGAGAGATTTCATACCTTTAAGTACTCTGAGATTCCCTTGACTTTTGTGGTCTTTGTACACCAAAGTATTCATTCAAATATCTTCAAAATGTTGGAGTCTGATGAATGGAAGAAATTATTTACAGCCAAACCCCATTTTCTCTTTCCTTCCCACGAGTATTATGGAGCTGAAAAAATGTGATTAAAAATATTATCTATCCTACATGCAACAACAGTATGTGTATTTCCCTGTGTGCCTCTGTTCCATTGGAGGTTATTGGTCTATTAAAGCATTCAAGTCTCTCTTTGGCTCTGTAGAGTTTCTGTCTTGTTTCAAAGTCTGAGGAATGTCTAAAAGCACCTTCTGATGATTTCAAAAGGTGGTACATGGTGAAGTCCTTTGTTTTGAAAAGGACTCCTAACTTAGTAGCAAAGAAGGCAGCTGGGCACACAAGAATACACAACACACATATAACATAAAATAACTTTAAGAAAATAATATAGCAGTATGGAAATAAAGTAGGAGAAGGGCTAAAGATAAAAATGTACGGAAAAGAATGCTTCAAAACAGTTCTATCAGTCATATTTTGCCCCTATTTAATAGAAAGAGTGCTTCACCATTCCTGTTGGGAATCAAAACTGTCACATAGGACAACTGAATTCATGATCCCTCATTTTTATCACAGTTCACCATGTGCAACTGTAAGGGACTAAATGAAATGTGTCATTAAAACACTATTATGGTTAAATCTTATCTTAAGGTTCACTATTTGTTACCCACACCATGCCTACAAGGTGCAGATGAAGGACTTGATTAACACTTCATTAGGGGTATGTCTATAATTCATCCATTTCTTCTGCTTTACACTTCAGATTCTACAGTTTCTCCACAGAAATCAAAACACAGAACAAATAGCCAAGTTCCTGCATGTATACAGCACATAAACCACAGAATAACTTCTCCAACTGTCTACCTGCAATAGCCAAGCTGTTTAATTTAAAGTTATCCCTCCATTATTCTAGTTTAGGCATTGGCTTTGTTCATTATTTGACACAAAACAATATTTGCAGGTAAGACTTTTAGACAACATGAGACATAGGATCAGAATATCTTCTGTTGGAAAGGATCCACAAGGATCATCAAGTCCATCTCCTGTCCCTGCACACAACGGCCCCAAGACACAAGCCATGTGCCTGAGAGCATTGTTCAAATGCTTCTTGAAGTCTGTCAGGTTTTTGCTGTGACCACTTCCCTGGGGAGCCTGTTCCAGTGCCCAAACATCCCCTGGGTGAAGAACCTATGCCTAATTCCAACCTAAAACTCTTGTGACAACTGCAGACCATTTCCTCAGGTTCCATCACTTGTCACAAGGAAGCTGGAAACTGCAACGAGGTTTCCCCTCAGTCTCCTATTACCTAAGCTGAACAGATCAAGTGACCTCAGACGCTCCCCTCAGGGCCCTTAAGGCTTCCCCTCGAGGCCCTTCACCAGCTTTGTAGACCTCCTTTGAATGCTCTCTAATAACTGTAAACCCCTCTTACACTGAGGCACCCAAAACTGCCATCTGCACTCAAGGTAAGGCTGCCCCAGCTCAGAGCAGAGCAGGACAATCCCGTTCCTTGCCCAGCCATGCTGTGCCTGATGCCCCCAGGACTGGGTTGGCTCTCCTGGCTGCCAGGGCACTGCTGACTTAGATTCAACTTGTCATTGACAATGATAAGTCAAGATGATCTGACCCTCAGATCTCTCTTCATGGTGCTGCTCTCCAGCCTCTCATTTCCCAGTTTGTATGTACATCTACAGCTGACACCTCTAAGGTGCAGGATCTGGCTTTGTCTTCCTTAAAATCCCAATTTACTAGCATCTGCACTTTTAGTACTCTTTTGAGTCCTGACTCCAAGGCATTATTGAAGATGTTGCCAGTCTGATGTCAGTCACTCCATTCACTGTAACCCTTTGCACCTGGCCCACTAGCCAGGTTGTATTGATGTCCTTATCCAGCTGTGTGCTTGATATTTTGTCCAGAAGGATCCTGTGAGAGACAGTATCAAAAGCCTTATGGAAATACAAAAAGATTTTATCTACTGGCTTCCCTTCTACAGCGGGTGGACTACCTTGTCATAAAAGGATGTCATCAGGTTTGATAAGCAGGACTTTTCCCTCATGAACCTGTACTGGCTGCAGCAGATGACGATGTTTTTCAGTAATGCCCAGAATTATCTCCTCCATGGTGTTACCAGGCACCAAAGTGAGGCATAGGGACCAGTTACAGTAGATTCTTTGTGTAGATGCCAACTACATTTTTGCTAACACTTGACTTTTCTCCAACTGCATCCATTTCATCCAAGCTCTGAAAAGAGTAAGAAAGGAAAAACAAGCCAAAAAATGGAGATTAGCAGTTGAGGGAAAAAAAAAGAATAAACAAAAGACTGCTGGGTGGGTCCTCCCATTGGCATTGAAAGCTTATGATTTATGGAGAATTGTCAAGCTGAAAAAATCATAGATGTTTAATGATTATTATAATGACAATTTTAGTTGCCTTATTTTTTAAAACTTGAGAGATCACAAATATGCAATTTGTAAAATAATAGAAGTTATACTCTGCTTATAACAGTTTACCAGCAAGCTTTTTACTTCTTAGCATACTGTCTAATGAGCAATGCATGCCTGTCTCTTATAGCTTAAATGCAACAAATGTAAGGAATCTAAAACAGGCATCATTTTCATTCTTAGAGAAACTGTTGTGCCAAAGAAAAACCCAAACTTTTTTTTTCTGAAGAAAAATTGCAGACTTCTAACATTGTTCAGTGCTCTAGAGATGAAGGGCACCTAGATATATAAATATGTATGTGTGTGTATATGCGTATGTGTATGTATATATACACGTAGATTTATGCATATAACACACCCATACACATATATATTCCTATGTAGGTCTATTCAGATGCAAACTGTCCAACAAATGAGACCTTTATGTAAGGTGCATGCCCCTCGACAAAAGGCATGGAAATCATGTCCTGACAACATACACTGAGTGTTCCACTGCATCCCACACCTCAGCCTTTTATCATTCCTAGGAAATCAGAGAAAGAGATTTAAAAACCTTAACTGAAACTGAGTGTTCAATTATAGGCTACAAAAGAACAGTTTATAAATATCTTCCATGAGCACTGGTTTAATGATGCTGGTTCAGTGAACTCCCTGGATCCTGTAATCCCTTTTTTAATCTCTGTTACTTACTAACTGCCTTTGAAAGATTCAAAGTAGCATTCAATATTCTTATAACAGAGCAACATTACAACAGGACAAATTGGGGGAAATAAAGATTAGCAAAACATTTTTTGTTTTTTTGAAACAGCACATTTTGGTAGTATTCAAGCTAAGATTCTATTACAAATTCTAATTGCAATCTCTTAATACAACATAATTAGAGGATCTTCCTAATCTGGAAAACTAAATCACATAAATGGATTACAGATCAGTTTTCAGATGACCAAAAGGAAAAAACGGTTCCCACAAAAAGAGTAAAAGCTCAGATGGTTAAAACATGGCAAACCAAACCACATTTTCTGAATCATCACTTTTACTCTTACAGAAGTAAATTGATTACTGGTTTGGATATGTTTTAAATATCAGATTTCTCTGAGCCTTCTTTGCACATATTAAAATGTACACCCTACACTGTAGAAATTTAAAAAAATAAAAGTATCATCAAATATTTTCTTCCATTAATCCTTCTATAAATATAATAATTATAAAGCCAGCATTTACTCTGTAATAGATTCTCAGAAAGTTTTCTAGTCTCTCTCTCAGACTATGGTCCAAATAATGGAAAAATCTGGGCTGAATAAAATCAGGACTTTTTTTAATGTTGTTACGCTCACAGTAACACATTTGTTCTCTTATAGTTATTCTTCTATTATTCTACCATTAAGAATTCAAGTGTGCATGACAGTAAAATGAACACTCTTTTATGAATTGCATAATGCCCTATATCTATGAAGGTATTTTGTCCTTCTAAATCTATCTGCTAATGATATAGATCATAAAAATTCATATCTACTCCTAAAACTATGCTCTTATCACTTCAAAAATATTTTTTATACTTACCACATAAAACCCAAAAGTAATCTCAGATGTTTAGGTGTGAATTAACCCTCTGCATAATTTTTTGAAGGATATGTTTAATAAAGTACTAACTTGCTATGTACCTTTTTTAATTATCCTGCACTAACAAGATATTTTTCTTTTTTTAAAAAACATTTTGTTGATACCTGTAATAATAAGCATCAAAATATCATATTTTTGTTTATTTTTAAAGAGAAAGAGCAACATATCAAAATGCAAATATATCGAAATGCAAACATATCAAAATGCAAATATAGTTCTGCCCCAAGTGAAGACACTGATAAAATGAGTACATCAATACAGAGGGAAAGCAATCGGTGAGACACTGAGGTATTAGATTTCAAAATACACAGCAACACACAGAAAAGCTATGACAAAACAGAGAAAAAGAAAAGACTGTATCAATCATTGTTTTACTAAAGTTAATATGAGGATTGTTAAAAATAAGGAAACTTGTTAAAAGATAAATGGCCAAAACTAAGTACTCGGAGATGGGATAAAAGCCCAGAAAGTGATGATACTGGAGGCACCACATGTAATTAAAGATTTGAGAAAGAGTGGAATCTTGCTTAGATACACATGGGTTTTGTAGATTTTTCCCCACATTCTTCATGTTCTTAGCAGACTATAGTACCTTACAATAGTTTACAAGAGCTGCCTCTTAGGAACCCAGCTGCAGCTGCTATTCACTGCATACCTATTTCATTTTAATGTGAACTTTGGAAGGAAGGATGAAATATCATATTAGAGCAAAAACAATGGTAGTTGTAAAAGGAAGGTTCTCCCATGAAAGAAAACCCTGTGCAAAAGAGATGATACTTGCTTCTCAAGTATCATCTCTTAACCTTGTCCACTTTTTCTTGGAAGCAAGGAACCTATCTCTTCAGAGAAGAAGCTCAAATTATTCACAACCATGAATCATGCTTTCTCTCTGTCTCTGAATCAGCACAAAAATGTTTCTGCGCTCATTTTTACAGATATCACTTGCTTACTGTGCTTCAGCTCATTTGAATATACACTTACAGAAAAACTGCCATGGGGGAACCATTCTGGAGACATAATGAGGAATTAGTGATCCTGAGCTATATGCTGACCCAGCTAAGCCTCCCCAGCTAGTACCCATATGTCATCCCAAGTGGCCGCTGAATGACCCCATGCTCTGTCCTGTCATGGTGGCTTGCAGGTGTTACAGAAGGATGTACAGATGTTACAGGAGGATGTACAGATGGTCCTGTCTGATGTTATAACATGTATTGCGTGTCCTTCATGGACATTTCACTCTCATTAGATCATACATTATTTGTTTTATTGTGATGAAACAGACTATTTTTAACTGATAAATTTAATGGTGAGGAAGAAAATAATAAAAGCATGGCAGGTGGTAAAGTATGTTGAACCTCACCATGGATGAAAATTCTGTTCAGCATGTCATGGACATCTTGAGGATGTCTGTCTGATGCTGACATGCTTCAGGGGTTCCTGACATCAGAACTGACAGAGGATTAACTCATTAATGTCACTTTCTAATTATTCTGTAGATAGAATTAACTGCTTTTATGTTTGAATCATTTTTCTTATCAAGCTCCAGAAAAAACAAGTATGAAAGATCTGTAAACAACATGACACTGTATTTAAGCACAAAGGAAAAAAACTTCCTGTTCAGTCAATAGCAGAAGACACAGTAAAAATGGATTGCTTTCATGGCCTCCATTAGTAACATTGCAACTCATATCTGTATAAGATAGAAAGTGCTAAGAATATCTAGTATTTAGTCCAATCCAATTTTTAACTTTACCATTGCATGCTTCATTGCAATTACACCTTCTTTCTCCTGCCAGATTGAGACTCTGCTCCTATAAGGCGAAGTACATGCCCAATATCTTATCTCCCAATATTTGTTTCTTCGTTGAGGGATTAGCCATCAAACTCTAGTGGACATAAAAGGGAAGATAAAGGATGACAAAGGAAGTATAACTTTTCTTTTATGAAGCACAAAGCTACCAGTACTGCCAGTACAAAGCTAAACTTATAAAAGGAAGGCTATAAAAAGCAAAAGCAGAACAAATAAACCTACAAAAAAAATTCCTCATTTCCATGACAACAGAAACACATCATTTATGGCCACTAAACTTCAGAACGTTTTTCTCTAACAGATATCACATTAACTGTATTTTTTCTTTTTAAGTGGAGGAGTTCCTCCTCTGGACTCTTCCCATAAACAAACTGATAAAGGAACACACATAGTTGGTCTTGATATGTAAGAAAGAAAACCTCACTAAGTGGTACCTATAGGAAAGAAACAGAGCTATTGTGTGCAATTATGAGTATATTTTCTCTCAGAAGTCCGAAACTTAATTATAAAACTATCACAAAGCTACAAAATTCTCACACAGACATTTTATTTGGCTTTATCAAGTTCATTTACAAAACAAGTCCATATACTTTTGTTCCTCAGGAGCTGTTCTACCTTGTTATTTATATATACGTGTGTGTGTGTGTGCGCGCATGTGTATATATATATAAAATTCCTTCCTTTTTTATGATTATGTGCAAGCAGCCACAACCATTTCATGGTAGCCCCCCAATATTTTATACATTTATTTAAGTACACACTTACACTATAAAGATGGAAACAGAATCAGTCTCTCCTAACAAGCAAAATATACCAGTCTTCTTGTCACTGTAATGGTATCTAAACTGTCCCTTTACAGAGATCCCTGTTCTGAGCAAAATTAACATTCTAGCTTTACCTATTGAAACACATGATCCCTTACTTAACATTGTGTAGAAAAATAAAATAAACAAAATCAACTTCTTCTTAATGATATTTCCATCTTGTTATTCTCCCCAGCTTCTCTTAGCTTAACAAAGTTCCAGAGTTTCAGCTATATGTCAGGTTCATTAGCTGGACAGCATTACCTGGACCCAAGCTACCTAATATATATTTCCAATACCACAGTTTCAGGACCCAATCCAACTTTGTCATTTACAGCACCTCTTTGCACCTTACCAATGTCATCCACAAAAAACTTATTTCACAACTTTCTCATTTCTTGCACTTTCATTTTCTATCATATCAATCAGTGTTTCCAGAATTCATGCCTATCTCTGCCTTGTGAGGTGGCTATTTTAAATCTTTTCCCCCTTTCTTGATTTTTGTCCTAATTTCAAAAATAAAATTCACTTCTTCAGCTATCTTAAAATAATAATAAGTGATCATAAAATGCAGAAACTGTAAAAAAATGCTGGGAAGGTACACTCTAAATTTGAGAAATTATGTACTGTAGGTCAGAGTTGTTATCATACTCCATTTGAGCATGATCAACAATGACTTGATACATGATAATTTTCAGAAACAAAGCATCTTATTGCTACATCATTATTATATATTGCTATATTATATTAAAAAATCTGCTCAAGCCCTAACAAAACATCAGAGTCATTAGCTGAATATTTTTTAGCTGATTACATATTCTATCTAATTAGAAAAAAGTCATACCTCATCTTTCCAAATGGCCTGAACAGGATGAGCAATGCTACAGCAGAATGAAGACTGAAATAGCTTCCTAACTAAATTATAATTAAGAGATTCAGACAGAGTTAAAGAAAAGAATGTTTGAAACTGATTATTAAGACAAAATTATTTTGGAACATAATAAAATCAGCAGATTCACATAACCTTCCATAAAGATAGCCCAAAGATACAGGGTTGCTGAGGAACTGAATCCTCAACCTGAAAACGATCATCTAATAGCACATCAGCTAGAATTTAGTGTGTGAAAATAATTTCTACAGCTGATCCAACACAGAGATAGGCTTAAGTCTATTATAACAGTTTCAATGTTTAAATAAATGTTGCAAATCCCTATTTAGATATTTTTTAAATTGATTATTTCACTATTTCTACTTTTCAAAAATATTCTATTATTTTACATGTATGTGTTTTATTTTTTTACACATATGCAACCAACATAGTTGTAAAATAAGACGAAAGAAACTACAGAGCTCCTTCTTTATTATCTTTTATTCAAAGTGTTTGTGTGAGTGAGCTATGGGAGTTTCTTCAGGGCATTTTTTCTGCTTCACATTTGTATGGACAGTCCAATATCTGCTTCCTTTTTTTCTCTCTAAAACACAGTCCCAATTTTGTTGACTGACTAGCACAGTGCCTGCAGCTATCTTTCTTTACTGAAAAATCATCAAAACAAGCTATCTAGTGACTCTGAAAAACTTCTTTGTAATGCAGTATTTTGTGAAATGCTCTTAGCAATACTATTTTAGTAGCAAACTTCTTTTCTAGCTGTCCAGCTTGCCCTAGTTCTCGGGCAAAACAGGCCTCTTCCTACATGCTCAGTATCCAGAGTCGTGTTCTTTCTAAGCAGCCATTCATTTCAATAATGTCCTGTTGGGCCCAATGACATCCCATTCTGGAAGCTTCTGTCCTGTTTAGGACACTGTCAAGAATTGTGATGGATGCATGCACTTCATTAGTACTGTAAGCAGTATTTTTTTATTATGGCTGAGCTGCTGAAGAAGGGTTAATTGCTTTGCTTGTGCTGCTGCTAATGATGACAAATGCAAGTTTTTGAGGAGCAAAACGATGTTTTCAAAGAGCAGCTCCTCACCTCCATTTGGAAAAAGCTTATAGAAGGCAGCTAGGAAAACAAACAAAAAAAAGCATACCTGGGGAAGGAACACACCACACACCATAAACCCCACAAATTTTCCCAGGGAACCTAATAAGGACTGAATTGATTATTATAATCAAGAATGCTGGTGAAAGATGCTGGACTAAAAAGTGAAGAAGAAAAAAGGATTAATCACCTTAACATTTAACAGACAAGAGGTCTGAATTTCTACTTCAAAAGTAACCATATTTCAGTTTTGTCCCAGTCAATTATAATTTTAACTTTGTAAAGTGTCCATACTTTAAGTGGTACTCTGTCAGAATCCTGTCAAATGAACAAGACGAGAATATGCAATGCAAAGATGTCTCAATCTCCCACATTCCAGTAAAGCCTGAATGCACACATGTTTTCCTCTGCTAGAAGTGGAGGAGGGAATGGAGCTATGGGGGAAAAAGTAACAAACAAAAACCCAAACAAAACAAAACATCCAAAAACCAAACAAGAACAAACAAACAAAACAGCCAACAAAAACCTTAGAATAAATATCTTCAACACAAATATTTATGTTTGAGTCTTATTAAGTATCAAATAAACAAAAAAAATTTCACACATTTTCTATAAAACTTATTTTGGTTCTTAAATCATAATGATTTATAATATTTGGGATCAATTTTCTACTAAATCTTTTTTCTACCTGTTACAAAAAATAAGCAATAGCAAATTCTGCAGATTTATGAATTTCAAAAGGGTTAACAGGACAGTAACTTGATGTCCTCCCACAAATTTTTCTCAAAGATTACATGAAAAGAAATAGAAGACTATACTAGAAAACATATAAGTTTAACCTGAGACCATAAATAAAAACTACAAAGTTTTGGTTCCATCAGCATATTATTTCCCCATCTGGTCATTGGAAAAGATGTCACTAAAAGTGGTGTAACAAATACATTGAGAGAGAACTGCCGAAGCTTTGTCAATTATTACTTTACGAAACACAACCCTGAAGACTGGGGAGCACTGCTGTGAGAAATGAATAAATATCCTTTTGCTCCTTCTCCCTGACATCAAGCAGGAATGAGAAAGGGAAGTCAACAGAGGTCACACACAAATGTGAAGAGCTCTGTTGAAGCATCGTTGGATTATAATCTGGATTGACAGCTATCCTATTCTTTACTAGTGTTATGTATAATGGACACATAACTCTTGGTTCAAAGTCAGAATAACCTTCTGGTTAAATGTTTTAAAGACAAAAATAGTAGGCCTCATTCCAGCCTTCTGAACCAAAGTACACAAGAATCAACAATCTGCTTGGGCAAGTAGTAGTTCAAGATAATATGCCAAAAAATACAGCAAAAATTTCCCAAAGTAGATTGAATTATTTATGCAATTCTAAGAGCATTAGCACATCTATTACACATATGACCTTAGGGAAATTATTAATATTAATATTAATGTATACATTTATACTGTTGGGACATTGTAATATGTGGATCACAAAGAAAAGGAAGGCAACCTTCCACCAAATGGAGAAATTATTTTCTATACGTGTTTAATTGGCTTGGATACTTAATTTAACTGTAATTTATATAATCACATATTTTACTTTCACAATATCAATAAGATGCGTATCTATTTCTAAAGCTGATTTTCTATTAGTTCTCGGAGAAGAACACTGCCACTAATCAAGTAAGAGGTAAGATTTCTAAAACAGCATATAGGTAATGTTGCAGAACCCTTAAAATGAATGGAAAAGCACTTTGGGTCCTTTTGGGTCTCAGAACAAGAAAGGTCTCCAGGCCCTTTCTCACTGGAGCTGGAGAAAGAAATGGCAAAAATAGTCCTCCTGGAGAAAGAAGAAAGGCATCATTGCAAGAATAACATTTCTAGGGACTTCAAAACTCTCCTTTGGTGGTGCCCTATGGTGGTATGGTCTTGTGCAAAGGGGAGAGAAATAATGAGTAACAGATGAAACAAGGAACAATTTACGCTAGAAGAATGTGAT
>VWYI01000262.1:1059-26485 GCA_013399455.1 Anthoscopus minutus | reverse complement strand
AAGTGGGGAAGCCATCTAAGAGAAATTCTCATAGGTTCCAGCCAAAGAATATCTGAAAGAAAAGTAGTGCAAATATCATGATAAACCAGAGCACCTCAATCTATAAGTGTAACTCGTGGTATAACTTTGATGAAATATGAGAAACAGTCACTCTTAAAGAGCAGGCTAAGGAGGTTGATACACACTGCATTCCAGCAAAATTATTATAGAACAGGTCTTGGAAAAGAGATAATGTGCCAGATTTCAGTCTGCCACATAAAAGCAGCATAGATGTGATTGCTACAGCTAAATTACCAGAGAATTGCCAAAGGTTTTCAAAGGTGTATATAATATATTGCACATGTACATCCATATATATGAGGTCTGTATTTATGTTTAGCACTTTACAAACAAAAAAAAAATCTTTGTCTGACTTAGCAAGCTCTCAGTCTCACTAGCAGGGCATGATTGGAAGCCTAGATGCTTTTGACCATGTGTTTTGTACTTCCACATCTCAAATTAGATCCAGGAGAGTACCAGACCTTTTGTAGTGAATTTATATTCCTTATAATCTGTTCAGATGAGTCAGCATGGAAATAGGCATAGAGATATGGTCAAGTCTTCCCTTATAAAGCCCGTTACCAAGTTTCATTAGAAACTCTATTTGCTTATTTTAAGTTTATTTTAAATTTCAAAACTTCTGCTAAAACTGTGTTCTCTTTAATGAACTTACACTGGACAAGTCAGAAAAGCAGCCTTGTGATGAGTATGGCAATAGCACAGGGTAGGAGAGTGAACAGCTGTATCTTGTCTTTGAACTTCTTTTTTTCTTTTGCTATGAGAAACATATCAAATAATTAATTTGACAGCCTTCCATTAAAAATAAATTAATTTATTGCAAAGTCTACATTTGTTTAGTATCAAGTATCACTCTCAGTTGTTGTTCCAACACCAGCTGTTGTACTCTAACCTACCTAAATATTTTGTACTCTACCTAAATATTTTGCTGTTTAACCTCTATGTTGAAGCAGCTTGTGGCTTGCTCTGCCCTGTTGGCCACCAGTGACATTTCCTCTCCAACTGTTTTTTGTGATGGTGCAAGTGGCTGGGTGTGTGTCCTGCACAGCTCTCAGGTGGACTGGTAGCAAATCTTAAGCTCAACAAATTAATGCATCTGTAGAATGGCATTAGGGTTAAGCTTAGGTGCTGTCAGCTCTGCTTTTGTGCCTGGTGCTGCTATACAGAATCATAAGTCGGTTAAATTACCACAGTCTTTATAGAGGGATAAAATAAAGCTTGGAGCTGCCATGTTTGAACATGCTATCTTCAGTCAAAGAGAACTTGAAGACCATCTTGAGTAGAAAGGTAGAAGATTGTCTATCTAAATTTACCTGCTGACTTGCACACTGTCTGGCATTTCACAGTGAAATGATGGTATTGTAACCCATGTGTTTTTTTTCTCTAAGTGCTAGTCTGAAGAGAAAGTTGGAAATGTAAGTTTAAAGGGTAAAGTATGGATATGTTTCATGGCATCTAATGAAATTTTCTCAGAAACACTTGCATCTTTTTCAGCCACTACATCATTTAGTAGCAGAGAAAATATTTGGATAAAAATGTAAAGCTAAATACACTAGGGAGAAAATTCCTAAATTCTTTTTTAGCAGTTATACAGCTGAAGATTATTAAAACTAAATAAGATTTAGAGATTTCCTCCCCTTCCCAGTAATTCTTATAAGAATTATTAACTTCAGAATCTCTCTAACAAGGGCATTTGCTGCTTGCTGGCATTTCTGTTTTAATGACTGGGGGGAATGTAATGTTTTTGACAAAGCTGAAAGCTGCAATGCCTCATACTGTTTCAGCAGCATACTGTGGTTTTGATTTATCTTAACCCATATTGATCAGTGGGACCTGCATTTATGACAGCAGATTTCCAGTCAAATGTCCCATGATTCCAGAATGCCTTCAAGCTGTTTGGCTTGGGGCTAACACTGACTTCCCCAACTTTTGTCAGCAGGTAATAGCTGCCTACTGTACACAGGCTAAGTGGGAGTTTGTACATTAAACTCTTCAGAAGAACACAGCTGGTGAAACAAAGCGTGTAAAGACACTGGTTTGTGCATACATTGACCTGTCATTGACTATGAGCAGCTTTCTGGGTATGGCATAATTTTGTGACAATCTGTGGGTTCATCATGGCTGTAAATTAAGTACATGTGTAGGCATTTACAGAATCAAGAGTAAACATTTACAGAAACAAGAGTTAAGCAAATGCCTTTGTGTTCTAAGCTGGATGTGAGCAGTCCAGGAAGGAGAGGAATTCAAATGCTCAGTCCCCCGTGGAGCTGTTGGCATGGATGGCACTGGTGTGTTGCTGCCCTAAGTGATCAGCACTTTTTTCTTCTTTGTCACATCTCATATTTGATGTCAGTTGTGCAAGCACAACACACAGTTCACTGCTGTACAAAGCCTCTTCAAACACCAAAGAAAGGGGTGGGAGAAGGAGAATTGTGACATTTATGCAGTTGCCACTATTGCTATGTGAAGTTTAAAAGCTTTCCATTAGGGAGGAGTAGTACTTATGGCACTTGACTGCATTACAGAAACGCATATCAGTGGGTGAAACCTTGCCAAAAAAACCTCATTTCCCTCATACTTCTCACAGGATCGAACAGCCATTCTTACATTAGCACCAGATTTTAAAAGCTGTCAATTCTTGTCTGTTCTGCTTTAAAAATCACTTGACCTAACAGGAGTGCTGCAGATGAATTTAGAGTTGAACCTGGGCAGTAAAGAAGGCAATTATTTAACTTAGTTATACATCTCTGTCATCCAGAGAAGAATTGCAGTGATAATATCACAAAGCTGAAAGAAACTATCAATTTTATTTTATAGTCCTGTCCACCTAAAAGCACTTATTCTCTGTATAAACAGCTGTATGTATTTTTCCAGGAGCCAGGTGTTTTTAATGGGTTGTAGATTGGGAGGGATGGAGGGAGGGAGTGGATTGTATAAAGGAGAGAATAAGGGGAACACATTTTTCATTTCTGCTGCACACTGTGTGGTTTTCAGATCCTACTTAAGGTTGTAATACATTTGCTGGGGATAATAGCCTGTACTTCAAACTAGACAGATAATTCCGTTCTATCCAAACCCATTTTGTGCAGAGATTATCACATTTCAATAAACATAGCTTGGGTTATAGGAATCAGATTGGGAATTAAGCCATTTCTCACCACTTCTGTTCATGGGTTATACTGTTAATTCATTACATTTCAAGGCTGTTGGGTTGTTTGTATTAGCTGTTCTACAACCAGAACTCCTGGGTAATTCATCACTGGTAGGAAGAGGGTTTATGATCATTTTGCTATCAAACTGTTTCTTCTTTGCGGTTACATTTTGGATTTTATGAATGAATTCAGGTTTTCTTGGAGTTCTAGAGGCTAGAGAGTACTGTGCTTGTGCCCACAGTGCAGTAAGGGAGGTGCAGCCCTGCCTTATCTGTACCACAGCCATCTCACCAGCAGTTGCAGTGACATGATTATCTCATCATTTCTCATCTATTCTGGCATCTATAGCTGTGACATTTGTATTAACAATCATCACAATTCTCACTAATTAGTAGTGTTTTATTCTGTGAAATCCTGATCATTGGTTCAAGCTTTAATTCAGCTATAAAAGAAATAGAGGCTTCCTTGAGCTGCGGTTTTTCTCTGTTGTGACTATGTGTTTGGCTTTTAAATATCAATTGGTTCCTCTCAAATGATGAAACTTGGATCCAAGGGGATGTTGGCACTGGGTTTTGTGGTTTTTCCACCCTCTCCCCTTCAACATTTTCTTGATTATGTCACATTTTAGTTGCTTCTCGCTCATTTGTGACTTTTGCATTTATGGTTTACTGGGACATTTCAAGTTTGGATTTGGTCTGATAATGGCTGTGGAAAGGAAGATTATAATATATACCTAAGGTGTTTTTCATGAAGTCTGTCTCCGTTCCTATTCATGTACAGTTTTACAAATAGTCTTACACACAAAAACTGAAACATTGCATCTTAAAGTGCATTCTGATATTTCGAAGTTCAGCTCCCACACTGACTATCCATTAATTTTATGTTTGATCTGTGTATGCATGAGTGTCTACATGATATGGCTTGAAAGCTCTCAGAGAATGCTATATAAACACTGCAGGAGAATAAGTTCAGGGGGAAAAAAATCCCTTCATACTGTTTGAATTAATTTGCTTTAATTAGGGGAATAATTTCAAGACCAATAAGTATCTGATAAGAAATTATATATTGTGTTGATTTAATTGATAGGCACACATTTGGGAGAGACCAACAAATGTGTCAGATCAGAGAAGTGTCATGTGTTTTATCTTCTTGTTAGAAAGGCTTTTAGCTGTGTTCAGTAAGTGAAATATCAAATGTGCCAAACAAAACTTGCCACTTGGGAAAAATTATGTGAGGTGTCCATTATTCCTACATAAATATAACTGATTACCCAGGTATTGTATTTGTAGCTCTTGTAATAAAAATTGTTAATTTTTGAAAATAAATAAATTGTTTGCTATCAGTGAAGCAAGAATATTTTTCTTTTGATGGTGGGATTAATAAGGGTGTGGTTTCATGGTGAAGGATGTAATTAAAGCTTTTTTTGGTGTAGATTCTTTTTTGGATATAAAAATACTGTTTAAATCAATTAAACCAAATTAATGAGTTCTTCCTTGCTGTTCACTCCCTGTAAGCATATGGGTACTATTGGAAACCAAGGGAATTTTTTTCTGGGACAGTCACACTGTGAGGGCAGCAGAGATGCATATCTTTATCCCTTTCCTTCACAGTGCATTTATATCAAGCCATGTCACAAAACAAACTCCAAGTGCTGTGAGCCTTCCCATAGTATGAGCGCAGGCATCCATGAAAACCATCCTTTGTCCAGTGGCCTTTTCTCTGAGAAAGTAATTTTTTTCACTCATGTGTGTTATTCCTTTGAACTCTGAATGAGCACTTTGGCTGAACTTGGCAGAATCATACATTTGGAATTAAATGCCAGCAGTTTCTTCCTCTTACCATGCAGAATTTTGTCATAGGTTTTTCAGACAGTAAGCACAGCAGACAGTGGGCTGTTTGCCCCAGAAGTATGCATTTATTAGATTTTTAGCCAACTTGGTTACAGTTTATTTTACACACTGTGTGTATAAGACCCTTTGCTTTTACAGAGCTGTTCCCCAGTCCACCCCTGGAACATGCTGGTTAATTCCTATGGTATTCTATAACTATTGTGTTATTATCATTATGTTTTTAGAGAGAAAGAGAATTATGTGTTGTCTGAGGTACTGTTCAGAACATTCAGTGTAGGCATCCTGACAAGCTGCAGCATTGCTTAAAATTAAAAGTGTGGGTTTTGACATTATCAAAACTGGATCTTTTTTTTGCAATAGCAAGTGAGGAAAATATTCTTATTGCCTGTAGAGGGGTCTTTAATCTCAATCACCTTAAACTGAAGTCTTTAACACACAGTTTTGTTCTTTTTGGGTAGATGCATGTCTTGGTTGTCTTTCTTGATTCTTAAACTGAGGTGACAAAGAGAAATGCTGGCAGGCTGCATGTCCATCAAATTTCTGATAAGGAAAGAGTCTGAAAAACTTGTGTTTGATTTTAGGAATGCTGTACTTTCTCAGATGTGCATTTCTGGCATTGCAGTTTGGGCTAACAAATGGAAGAACAAAACACACAGGGTTGATGTTTCCAATATTTATTCTTAAAATGTGTCATGCCATCCAAATGCAGGTACTGTAGATACAACTCCCATTCTTACATAATGGCTGGCCAAGGAGAGCTTGTTCAGGGGCAGAGAGGAATTATTTCCTTTTTAACTTCCTTTGCTAGCCAAAAAAACCATACCACATTCCATGTCTGCATTCCATTTGCAGGGGGGAGTTAAGTGCCCAAATCACCTTTTTGTATTAATTTTTTTACTTATATATCTTTGATAATATTTCTTGTCCAATAGGTCATCTTTTTCTAGCCGATAGAGTACTCCAAATTCTAGATAACAGAGATATCTATAAAGGGCTCTCAAATTTGATTTCCACTGGAAAAAGAAACATCTGTAGTCTTCATTATATGTCCTACCTCCATTTCTGTGCTGACCTTTCAAGAATCTTCCATACTCCATCATTTTTCTCATGAAGCCAGCAGGAACTTCATCTCACTAGGAAGCCCATGGTCTGGTTCTAAACCAAAGCTGTTTCAGCTGCACACTTTTCCATTTAGGGCATATAGAAGTTGAAATTATATCTGTAAAATATTTTGTTGCCAGCTACAGGTGCATATGTGTTCAGTACATTGGAGATAAGTTATAGGAGCAGGGAAATAAGTTTAGAGTCTAACAGTGAAGTGCAGCAGGAGCAGGCAGGCAGCCTTTAGCTCCAGACAGCAGGATCCTTAGATGTGATTCTGGATCTCACCCTTATCTGTTCCATTATGGCAATTATTTTGGCCCCTAGCTCAGCAAGGCAAATATTGGAAGTTGGAACAAAAACCTACCTGCAACATGCAGTGTCCTGTGCTATTGATGGTTTTAAAGTATTAGAAGAGGAAAAAAAGCCCTCGTCAGCAAAGGAATTAATTATATTGACAAAGGTAACAGGGTATGAAAATGCATGTGATATGTAAAGTTACAAAATTAATGGCTTATTTACGACTTCAACTGTTTTAGTACAGCATTTTGCCCAACTTCAAATTGTTCTAAAAAGGATTAGATATAATTAATGCTGTATGACCTCCTTTTTTCTTCTTTTCAAAGAATGTGGAGCTGTACATCTAATGAGGACCCCTGAAAGGACTATTATGTCCAATTGTCTCAATTATGCAAATAGCATTGATATTTTAGCGGAAGGGAGGGGATAACTTCAAATTAAAAGTTGCAGCTCCTGCTTTAGCCTTTCTGCAGTGCTGGTATTTTTACAGCAAGTACATCTACTGTTTGAAGAGAGGAAAGGAGGTTTAACAAATTGGAGATTTGGGCACTATCAAAGTAGATTTGTTGTGCCTTGTTCCACCATGAGATGAAAATACCCTCTGGGCAGAGAGATGGGTCATGAGACTTCTAAAGGATTACCTTCAAAGGGAGTCATGAGATTGGTTTGAACAAAGAAACTGCTCACATGCTTATCATATGAGATTCTCTTCTTAAAGTGGTGGAAACTCATCTCCTTGGGAATTCTCATGAACTTCAGAGAGACTGGAAGTCCTAACAGTAAGATGAATGAGAAGTCTGAACAATAAACAGAAAGATGGGATAGAATCGCAGAGTTAAATGCACTTTATTTATTCTAGCTGTAATTCATCTTTCCAAACTCTGAAACACTTCCAGGAACAAGCAGGTAGGACATGATTTTAAATCATTTTTCATTTCATTCCTGATAGTCTTCTACCTTTTGTAACAGGATATGTGCAACTGAAATTTGCGCTGAAGAGCTGCATAGTGACCTGCAGTTGATGGGAGAAAGATAATTCCATTGAAATGACACTGTTCTGATTAGGCTTCTTCTTAGATTTCTCATTTTGAAGGATGTGAGACATGAAGTACTAACTGCAAGAAGACAAAATGACTTTTCAGGTCCAAAAATGGTGTCTCAACACTTCAAAATTTAAAAATTGCTTGAGTGTGACTGTAATGCAATGTGGAAATGCTGGCAAAGAAGGATCATGTACCTTACGTATTTTGATATTTTGAATGCTAATTTCGAGCTACCGCTGCAGAAAAAGGGGATCGAGTTCTGGGGTTTTCTTTGTAGGCTGTGACTTTTCAATTTTTTGAGGGCTGTTTTGAGTTTTCAAAATTACCAGTGATATTACTTTCTGGAGCTCTCTTGTGGCAATACTTTCTAATAAGCAAGCTCCTTTCTGCGTGTATTTGTTTCCAGGAGAGTTTATCAAGGTCTGATGGTAGGTCAGGTATTATGGAAGCCTTAGAATGGAAAAGGGCAGGATTTATGGTGGTTTTCTCCACCTCAGTAATTGTTGACAATAAAGGAGGTTCCCCAGTAAAGGCATCTGACAAACATCAGCAGCCCCATCACATTTGTACTCACAGTGCTGCTGCTGTCATGTGAAGAAATGCATTCCTGCCATAAAGCTCATTGGGCTGTGAGGTGAAAGGTCTCACAGAGCCCCAGCCTACCTGTGATCTCTGAGTATTCACATTCCAATCTTTCAAGAGATTAAGGAGCCAAGGAAGCTCAGGTTTGGCCATTGTTACCCCCCAGCTCTTGGAATCATGGCTCCAAAGAAGCTCCTGTCTGCTGTTGTGTCCTTCCTGCCCTTTGCTTCAGTCCTGCTGGGGCCCTGAGGAGGCACCTACCACCTGCTGAGCCAGAGACAGCCATAGAAACAGCTTCTGGCCTGTTCCAGTCTCTTTTAGCTCCTCTAATTCAGGATTTTAAAGTTTTCTTTCCCATTTTTGATAATGGATTAAATCCAGAAAATGGAAACTTTAATTATCATTTTCCCCCATTATCACTTTAATTCAAATAATGGATAGACTGTAGCCAGCATTTTAAAGAGAAGGAACAATGTGCTGCTCACCATGATAGAAAAGTTCAGCAACATCACTAGACATACTGTTTTCAGTTCTATGGCACCTGTTAATTCTCTTCACTCACCTCTTCATGGGTTTTAGATGCATAAGGACTGAAAAGATTGACCAGATTTTCTGAAAACTGTTATCTGTAAGTGCTGCAATCTCCCGTTGCCTTCACCCTTTATATTATTATTTCAGGTTTTCAGGAAGTTCCCAATGAATGTTGGTAATTCTCCAGTGTCAATAATGCAGTATTTCAAACATAAGAATGTATAGTCTGCAGGAAATAATCTAAACCTTTAATTCTAATGCTTTTGTAAGGGTTTCTGAAAGATTAGGGAGAGATAATTTTCTTCAAACCCTGCAGCCTGAGTTTAAATAGCTGGAAATTCTTTTTTTGAAAATGATAGAAAGCAGCAGGGAATAAAGCACATCTGATTGTGGAACTCTAACAGAATTCCACCTGAAGAATCTTGCTGTCAGGAAAACTGTGCTGTGAACTAATGTTAATTTCTTCTGAAACAGATTGGCTAATTAGTGTATTACATACATATTTGCAAAAAAAGGTGCACATTTACAGTACTCAGGAGAACTAAATATTTATTGTATCTTTTCTCAAAATATATATTTATTCAGCATCTCCAGAATGTAGAGACTTCTGTGCTATGCACATATTCTTTATATTGTGAATATAGAAATGTTACTTTGTAGCAATTTTGAAGTGCACTTTATTAATGTGCATCTTGGTATGCCTTAGGTACTGGCTTTTTGTCACCACATTTTGAAAATGTCACTGTAATGAATTCTTCAAGGCCCGCTGTTAAGTGTGCTTTGCACTTCAAGTAGTACTAATTGCAGCTGTGCATTTAGAACAAACTCTCAAAGATGAGTGATATTCCATGTAACATGTAGTCTTTTTCTTCAGATGTTTTACATTTTTGGTTTGCCCTATTTCATAAAGAAAAAGAAAAGGTCTTAAACCATACTATTATGTCATGTATGAAAAATCAGCATGACAAGCTGACATAGAAGTTGTATAGTTCTCTCTGAACTAGGAACTTGTAATCTCGTATTTCAAAGAAGTGCTTATACTTTTAAAACAGCAAGCACAGTTTTGATTATTTCTACTCTAATAGTCATTATTCTTAATAATGTGAACTCGAATGACCAAGATGTCTCTGATAGAGGCAATATTGTAGTCCAAATTAATGTTATTTTGCATCTGCATGTAAGTGTGGGCTACTCTTCTCTGCAGGCATGATAAACATGTATTGACACAATTTTCTAAACCACAAATAGCCAGGAGAATTAAGTGTGTGGGTAGTTTTAGTGAGAACTATTCTCAGGCTTAGTTTTGTTTTGAGGGAAATAACTTGTCATGTTGATCATGATTTTGTAAGTGTTGATGAATGGCACAAAGGAAGATTTGCTGCTGAGTGTATTGAACTCCAGGGATTTTCATTATAATAGCAGTTTTGTATTTCAGGTTGGAATGGCCTGTACTAAAGACTTATAGTTTAGAATAATTTAAGAGAAATAGCCCACGTGCAAATAATCTGGAAGCACTCTAACTTCCTTTAAAACCTTTAAATTATCTAGAAGTCTTTACATTAGCGAAGATAGACAATAGTTATAGTACAAAAAACATTGTCAGAACTAAATACCAGGGTCATCTTAAATCTTTAAGTAAGAATTATCAACAAAATTATGTTACAAAATAAACTTGTGATTACCGTGCTAGTTTGGCTAATAAAATGTTAGAGGCTGCTTACTGTCTCTCCCTACTCATCCATTCTGCTGTACCAGACCTCTTGAGAATGGTCACTTGCAGGCAGATAGGACTCCACTGCAGAAGTAAAATTGTTCACCACTTCCCATCTTTGTGTCTTGGCTTGTGTGTAAGATCTGGGAGTAAAACTGGCCTATGGCATGTCTGCAGGCTGAAGGTTCTTTGGGAGAAAAATGCAGAGGCTCAGTACAGGTTGATGTTTGTGTTCCCCATCTCCCAAGCATCCAGACAGAAGGCCTTCAGGCAAGGGGAGGATTTGGCAAGGTATTAACAAAACTGGAATAAGTAACAAAAAAATGGAGATAAACATTACTGTTAACAAGCCTTCTCCGAAATTTGGTGTAGTAAAGGAGAGGACAAACTGTTGCAGGAATGCCTTTTGCTTCCTTAAAATCTGGTACGTGTGGTGTGTCAGGTTGTCAATGAATTTCTTTCTGTTTTCCACACAAAAAAATTCCGTATTGCAAAAGTACACAAGATATGTTCTACCCAGGCATGCAGTGAGCCAGACTGCTGCAGTACACTTCAAATGGTTCTTTAAGTTTTTTTCTTACAGTTTCATTAGCTGTATGGTTACATTAGTGGTGCCCAGGCAGCTGTGCCTGCTTCTCTGTAGGAGCTCATCCAACACACTTTGGTCCTGTGCCTCTTCCATGGACTTTGTGATGGAGCTGAGGATCTCCACCATTTCAGAGTGAGCCAGTCTGCTGTGGTATTCAGGCTGTAGCTGTTTTTCACATTGCAAAGCCTCTGGGGAAATACTGTGTGTTTCTCAGAGATGCAGCAGAATCGTCTTAACCTTGAAAAAAGAGCTTGTTACTTCTTACTTGCATATGTTGCAAACAGTGTTCCCCAGTTAATGAACCTGGCAAGAAAATGGAGTTAATTTTCTTGTTTCAGCAGATGTTTGCTGTGCATCTCCAAGAACACATGATGAACCCATGAAGGCTCCTTACAGCTCTCTGTGCAGTGTAGCACCATTTTCTGGTTTGCACACCAGCAGCAGGAGGGATTTCTGGCCTCAGTTTGAAATAACAACATTGCCTGCCTTGCTTACAGGCACTGCCATCCTGCTTGTGCATGTTAGTCTCTACCACAGAACAAGTGGTTCCCTGACAAAGTTGCTACAAGAGCATGGGTTCGAATTGAACAATATGCAAAACACAGTGGGCTGTTTCAAGATCATGTATAAGATTTGATAGAATTCTCTCTATCACTAAGAATAAGAATTGTCTCAAGCAAATAGGATTGTATTTGAAAGAATACTAAAACTGTTACAAATCCCTTCTTGATGTGCTTCTTATTAGCAAAAAATATAAGCAGTCCTCTTTCTATTGGGTGTTGTTTGGTACTTTATATTCTAATAATTACTAAAGCTATTTTTGGTTCTATGAATAGATTTCTAACAGAACTCACTCACGCTAACAAGAGTTCTGGAAATTTAGTAGATTCATAGGCTGTGCTGTGTTCTGTAGTTGGGGGCATTGTTCGTGGCTCTGGTTTCTTTGTGGCATAACACAAATTTTAAACAGCATTATGGTTTTATGCTCTGTACTTATTTAGCAATGAAGAACTTTTCAGTAACATCTTACCAGCTTGTGAGTGGCTACAGAATTGACTATTAACATACATCACATAGTTTGGACCATTTTACTCCAAGCAAGACCCTGTTATTAAGAAGAAAGTAGTTTTTCGGTAGAACTAATCATCTGAAAGATTAATTAGTTGGGCACTTGGAAAAATTTTCCTTCAAAGTGAAGAAGAATGATGGATAGTGTAATTGGGATGTTGCATTTAAAGGCAGTGCAAAATAGAACTTGTTCTCATGTCAGGATTTAAGTTCCAGAGAACAGAGATTCTGCTAATATAAAGATTTCTTTTTTCTTCCAACTGTTTATTGTTCTTATCTACTTTCTTTTAAATAAGAGTGTAGATGCTCTTGACATGAATTTTAATTTCACGTTCAGATTACTTCTTTCTCTCACTGGTGCATCAAGGCAAACATCCCTGGGCTCAAACTTAGCATAAATATCCCAGTTTAATTCTGTAGAACATTCTATTTTTATAGCTGGGCAACACAGCTGAGATTTGCTTCCCCTGGTAGTACAACCTTTTCTGCAGCATACTGCAAACCATAGGATTACCTGAAAAGTTGGTCAGATGGTGTTAACAGGGCTATAGATGAATGTTTCCATAAATTACTACAATCAATCCACATCTTAACAAGATGCTGGTCAAAGTAATTTGTATTAGTTCACAGATGTAAGCTCTGCTTCCCAGCTAGATCCATTTTTGTATTAGTCTGGGCTCAGTTCTGTGTTTGATTTAGCCTGAACAGCTCCGTCAAACCCTGTATTATTCATGACATACATTTGTTTGGTCCCCTGCTTATTCCTTCAGTCCATTTGTGTGCCAGGCACTGTCTGCTGTGTCCAGTCCCTGTCCATGCTCCATGTACCAAGCCCTGCTGTTCACGTGCCTGCTTGCCTGCTGACCAGCTGTGCCAGGCAGAGCCTCTCTGGAGTGCAGCAGCTGTATAATACGTGCTCCTTCCTTGGGCCCAGGTGCCTCCAAGCTCTGTGACAGCGGTTGTTTTGCAGCTACAAGGTGAGGCCAGAGCCCTGTCTCATCCTGTCCCCAAGACAAGCAAGCCAAGCTATTGAGCAAAGACACAAGTCCCTGTTCCAAGGAGCAGCACTCTGGTGGTCATTGGAGTTCACTACTGCTTTTAGATCTGCTTATGCATGGGCTTTGGATATGCTCCAGTGACACAACTGACTCTCGTCCCTGCCCCCTTTTCACTCCTCAAATTCTTTCACTTCCTTTGCTGGTCATTAAATTCATTGCAATCACTAAAAACTATGCCATCCTGCAGGGGTATATCTTTACTGAAATTCACAGCTTCTGGTGACATGACACAATGTCATGTAAGAGTTTGTAGCATGACATTTCCAGTGGATTTAGTCTCCTCTCTGTGTTCCCACCTTGGAGATTCACCAAGGATGCATTTATTGGTCCATAGCGCACCTGTTGCTCTTGCATAAAGCTGCAGAAACAGGACAGCAAGCTTTGTTTTGGTACAGCCTGAAATTAAGGCCCAGTACTTGTTCACTGAATGCTTGGTTATATATGAAGTGAAATGTATTAAATTTAATGTTAATTTAGTAGAAAACTGAAATTATTTACGTATGGGAGTGAGAGAAAATTCTCTTCAGTTGCTGCAGTTACAGACATGCTTTTTTTTCTCAGCAAATAGTATCATTCATTTGCAATAGACAAGGGATAATTGGTCTTTGTAGAACTTGTGTTTATTAGTTCCTATATTAGCAAGGTGACTAGTGGTTTAGGGTCTTGATTTTGTTACTCTGTGATTTACAAACCAGTTACACCGATTTCCTTTTGTTTCTGCAGGAGGATACCTTTTTAATGCTAAGGACAACTAGCAAAACCATATAGTGGAATAATATAAATTCTGTATAAATTCATGCCATTTCTCAGCAATATATTCTAGGTTCTAGGCTGAAGTACAAGAATTATCTGTAGTTTGGTTTTGTTCTTATCATAGTTTAGAAGACCTGTTGCCAGTTTTACATAAAGGAAAACAAATACACCGCTGAATATCTGAAATACGTTTTTTGCAAAACTGGGTTCTAATTAATACATTCAGGATTTGCAATAACAAGCAAGTTTGAACTTCACTACTGTCAGCAAGTTGGGATCTGCTTTTTTTTTTGTTTTCTTCAGAGGTGTATGGAAAACCCCTGCTGGCTGTTGGTCTGAAAATTGTAGCTGATCTATCATAGTCCTTTAACAATTCACCCATTCCGAGGCTATTAAAAATGGCTTATTTCTTTTTCAAACTCACAAGAGACAGGATGTGTACTTAAAATATTCCTTTAAAGACCAAGAGCTTTTCAATCCAGACAGAGAAATGTACAGAATTTGTACAAAGTAAGTGGAGAAAGTGTCCATTTTCTCACAGTGAATTTTTCTGCTCAAGTATTTGCACTGGATTATAATGAAGCTTTGGTTAAGCAGATTAAACAGACAAAAGCAGTGAAACTTCAAAGGCTGACCAAATGTGCTGAGGTTTTTATTTCCCCAGTCTGTAATGCCTGCTTTTGCCTTCCTCTCATTAGCACAGAAAAATAAGCCAGTAGAGCATAATGTGCAGTCCCTCTGTAGTGCCTGCAGTGACTGATTCCTAACAGGGCTCTAGGGGTGAGTATGGAAGTTTTTTTCCAATGTAGCAGTAGATAATAGACCTCCTATGAGAGGGTTTTTAAGAGCAACTGCACAGCTGAGAGTTCAGCTGTTTGTAGAGCTTCTTTTAGATACCAAGATGCAAAAGCTTCCTTCCAAACACAGATGTTAAGTCTGTGAATTAATCCAATGGTTAATTAACTATTTTTACATGCTCAAAACAGCAAAAGAAACTCTGTGCTTTGGTAAGCTACAAGGAACAAGGTAAAGCAGTATTCACTGGCATGGTGTAACAATCCAAACTGATTTGATATTTCTAGGTTGCATTTTCCAGTATTCTCTACAGAACAGTTAAGTGCAGCATCTGTTACAGTTTTTATTTTGAAGAGTGTTTCCTGCACTGTGGGATTGATTTAGGCTTTTGTGTCGCTTGGTCAAGGAGTTCTAGAGACAACACAAGATTTGTAAGTTTTAACGAGGGAGGAAAAGTGAGTATGTTTAGAATATAGAAAATAATAAAACCAAATTCATTTTAAAATTAAATGTATACAATTTTAGAAGTACAGAAATTATGTAAGCTCTGTAACAAGTTCATGTTAAGCTCATTTTATAATGTATTTCATTAACTAATATGATGTATATGAGAAGGAACAACACTGGACATAACTGTTGAACAGCAGTGAATTTGTACACTTTGTACATTTGTGTGGTTTTCAATTAATTTTGAAAAGTTACTGTAATTCAAATCAAATGGGCTGGTTTTGGACCTCTGAATATTTTGAACTGCCTGAATATCGGTGAAGTAGCAAAATCTTGCTCTGAACAGGTAAATGGTGTTTCTTTGATTTAATCACCCACCTCCACATACCACAGAGCCTCATGGATCTCACTGTCAGGGATGTTTTCTCTCAATTTTTCTAGAACTGGACTCTGGTGTTGTAGAACAAAAGCATTTTCTAAGCTCCACTTCAAGTAATACTGTTTGCTAAAATTTGTCATGTTGTAGAAGTTTACCAGGAGGTGTATGAACTTTCTCGATAATTTTGGAAGAAAGGCTCTTTAGTTCCATTTGAAAACGGAATCTGTGGAGTCGAGACAGAAAAGTTGACCACGTCACACAGCCTTTTGATAATAAATTCAATACTCTTTTCGTTCTGATTTTGCTACATTACCAAGTTTTTTTATGCTAAATGCCTGAGATACATGCCTTGTCATTCAGAAAACAAGTAAAGTTGTAAGTTACAAAGAAGTTTTGTCTATGAGGTCCTAGCTCTTCCTCACTGTTGTGCTGTGAGGTCCCAAACAACTCCTTCTGAAATGACACAAGATGGTTCTGCCTTGGTAAACCAGCAAGATGAGAGTGGAGAGCAGAACTGCAGGATCTCCCAGGCCACTGACTGCCCAGACTGGCTCAGAGGCAGCTGAGAGAGGTGAATGTTTGTGTACCTGAGCGATTGTGGACGCCTTTCTAATGAAGTAGAAGCTTGGTTTGGCAACTTCCTTACAGTCACTTGCAATGAGAGAGCTTCAAGTAGTCCCCTATAATTTTAGACATAGTGGAGTAAATGAGGAAGCCAGGCAGGAAGTAACAAGTTAGCAAACAAAGGAGCTTCAGAGGCAGACTTGCCTTGCATGAGAGAGAAAGATGAACTATGAAACTCTCTGTTCATCAAGCTGTAGCCTGTGCAGCACTCAGGGAGCTTGGCTAGCCTCAAAGCTGCTGACAAGCAGGCTGACAGGCATCTGCAGCTGACTTTCTTAGGTCAAAATCAGCAAGGTTTTTAGTTCTTTCTTTAGGAAAAGTCCCTTTCCTTTTTTTTAAGTCAGCCTGGAAGTTCTTGTGTCATTTTTAGCTTCTGTGTCTGCAGAAATTTAATTTCACTTCCACAGCAGAAACTAAGGCGAAACGTACAACATTTGCTTGCAACTTGAAAAAACAGTTTCATAATTCAAACTCAGAAAAGGCAGCTTTTATCAGCAAAATAAAGGTATCAGTGTCATCAAATTGTGAGTGTTTTTTAACATTTTTCGTTTCTTTAAAATTAAAAGACTCCTTTGAATTCACTTTTTAAAAGTGGTTTGCAAGCAGTATAATAGGCCAATACACTTTGAAGGTTGTTTTCTTCCTCCTGTTTCAGATACCCAAAGAGTTTGTGCTTTTACTGTCACATGGTCTTTTAATTTAAAAATTCCTCCTTCTGAGACACATCTCATTTAGAGTAAGATGCCTTAGAAAAGGCTGGAACTTGATTTACAATAGGAAAAAATTATTTGAAATGATAGTTAATTATGAAGGGAAAGTTACTGAGGAGCACTTTCTGCATACAAAGAATGATACTAAAGCATTATTTGGACTAAATACTATTATCTATTTATTTCGCAATTTATGCTGATTTTCTGTGCTACATTGAGTCCATTTACTGCAGTAGGAAGGAGTAGGTGCTTTCTTGGTAGGCCTTGAAACTTCAAGGCCATCATCTTTCTAGATAAAGGTTTTTACCCACATTCAAGGTTTGAATTTTATCTAAATCATAGAAATTCACATGACTTCACATATCTGGTGTTTCAAAGTGATGTAATGAATTTAGTAGCTGAAAATAGAAGGTGAATGTTACTGTGTCTGTATCTGCCATACAGAAATATGTGGGTAAATTTCTTTTTTTTTTTTCTTTTTCTCTCTTTTAAGGGTCAGAAGGCTTGGATAGAGAAGACCTTTTCTAAAAGAGAATGTATCTATGTAATTGCCAACAACAAAGACGTTACCAGGTAACACTTGAAATTCTTGTTTCAACACAAGACCTTAATAACAGAGAAATTCAACTTGATTTGGGTTTGGACACGTAAAACTCAGTTTAGTCACTGCCCCTTAAGGGAGATGACAGGGGAGCAAAAGCACAAGTCATGCTTGCACTCCACTCTGCATGGAGCCATGGGACACGTCACACAGAGATGGGAAGGCTGGGAGCAGGAAAGGCAGTGAATTGTTAGTTCTTAGCTTTGTAAACTGTAATAGATTCATACTGGATTCTGAAAGCAAGAGTACAGTAATATGGTGCCATCCTTCACAGTTGGTATATTAGCAATGACAATAGCAGACAGGGGGATTTGATTTCTTAGTCTAAATATTAATATTACTCCATGGGCTAGCTGCATATTGTGGTCCAGCTTGTGTGCATAACAGAACAGTTAATGTACATGCAAGTTGTCACCTTGAAGTAAGAAACAGATGGTCAGTGCTCCTGTTCTTCCTCTTTGCCTGGCCTATTACCTAGAACAGCTTTCCAATGCATAACACAAGTGAAGTGAATTTTTTTATCTTTGCATGTCTGGCATATATATGTATGTGGGAGGTGTTTCTATGATTCATGTATAGCAAGGCTTGGACAGTTGAAGATCTAATTTTTATTTTTTTTTTTTTTTTTAATTTTGAAGATATTGTAACAAAGTCACTTCAAATTTTAACCTCCAGGTGCTGCTGTGGCCAGCTCATTAACCAACATATTCCACCTCCTCCAAGTATAACAGCTAATAAAAATGAAGAAGAAACAAAGCAAGTGGAAGCTCAGCCTGAAAAATGGTCTGTCAGTAAACACACCCAAGCATACCCAACTGATGCCTATGGAAACCTGGAATTCCAGGGAGGAGGACATTCAAATAAGGCCATGGTAAGGGGCATAGGGTATGCTAAGGTATTTATTCATCTGGTGCTCAACAGATATTTGAGTTTTCTTAGCAGTAAAAGTAACAGCAATTCAAACTTCTGCAAAAATTCTCTTTGTTTTTCCTCTCTTCTAAAGAAATCCAAACAGATTGGTTTCTTTGTTTGAAAATTGTAGAACTCTGTTGAGGATTCTGAAAGGCAAACAGTAACTATTTTTTGCTTAGACAATTTACAGAACAGGCTGAGTGTTAACATTACAAATTGCTCTTTGCAGTACATCCGTGTGTCATATGACACTAAACCAGATTCCCTGCTGCATCTCATGGTGAAAGACTGGCAGCTGGAACTGCCCAAACTCTTAATCTCTGTCCATGGAGGCCTCCAGAACTTTGAAATGCAACCAAAATTAAAGCAGGTGTTTGGAAAAGGTCTAATAAAGGCTGCCATGACCACAGGAGCTTGGATTTTCACTGGTGGTGTTAGTACAGGTAAGCGATTGCCATCACTTTTAGTTTACTTAAGAATTCAGTGATGTTCATTCACTAATCTTTTCCCACAGGCAGAAGATCTAAGTCTATATGAACGAGTCATTACCCACTAGACCAAAAAAGGAGCATTGTAATCATGTGTGTTAATCTCCTAACCAGCCCAGACCATAAGATTTTCCTGGGTCAGTATTGATTTGCATTACTTGGTGTTTCCCCTGAAAACAAATTTCAGCCTTGGTTTCAGTAGCAAGGAATCTACCATTAGTTCTAATACACTTCTTTTAATGGTTGGCTATCTTTGTAGTTAAGCAGTCTCCTACTCCAAATTTGCCAAACTAGCTTCAGCGTAGTTTTTTTGTACAAAGATCTTTTTATTACTAAAAGTATATTTCCTGATATCATGGTTTATGTCCAATGAATAACATTTGTTGAGATGACAAGGGTACAGATTACACTGTGGCAAGTTAGAAATGGGGTAAGTCTTCTACAGATTTCACTGAATTCAGCACAGTGAGGTGATGGGACTTACACACAACCATTACAAAATAAAACCATGGTTGTCTACATTGCATGTTCTACCATAAAGTGCCAGTATCAGTTTAGTAGTGAAAGCAACCTAGTAGCTCTGTGAGAGGCAAGAAAATTCTGTTGTTTAGTGATCAATCTAAAGTGCCAAAAGTGAAATTAAATTAATTGTACCTATAGGTGTCATTCGTCATGTGGGAGATGCCTTGAAAGATCATTCATCCAAATCCAGAGGACGAATATGTGCCATAGGAATTGCACCATGGGGCATTGTGGAAAACAAGGAAGATCTAATAGGAAAAGATGTAAGTGTTTAAAGAAACAACTGTGTAAAAAATAGATTGTTAATATTTCTGAAGTATTACTTTTTTTTCCTGTTCTAAAGCATGCCTAGAAGGTGAAATTGAACAATTTCTTGGAAAAAACCTGGTGTTTAAGTATATTTCTCAGGTTGTCATATATGACCTCAAAGTAATTGTGGAATTAGTGAGGTTTCCACTGCTTTCATTAGTAAAGACCTCTCTGTGGTGACAGTTTTGTGTCCTAACTTCAGTGTGGCACATTTAGTCTTCTCTAAGGCTCAGTCACATAAAGGCCTTGAAGTGTGCAAGGCTGGCATAGGTGGGTACTCTGGAGTGGCATATGAATTACTAGGAACTCCATATGAGAATGCATTTTCTAATGCACTAAGAGGATTATGTAACAACAGTGTGTGAACAAGGAGAGCACAGTAATGAGCTTAGGGGAGCATTCAGGGGTGTGCACAATCTAAGTATTACCCTCCAAAGAAAACAGTGCTGCCAGGAGTACAGATTTGGCATCTAAAAGCGAGCTCCATTTCCAGTTCTCTGGTTTTGGTTATAAAGGTTTGCTTGGTTTGTTTCCTCTCAGAGAAAGCTCTGAGTGTGCCTCAGTTGGGTGGTGTGGGGCATTTTCCAATTTGGTTCTTGGCTCTAATCTAGGTGCATCTCTCCTCTTGACACACAGGTAACACGAGTTTACCAAACAATGTCAAACCCTCTAAGTAAGCTCTCTGTACTCAACAGTTCCCACACCCACTTCATCCTGGCAGACAACGGCACATTAGGTAAATATGGAGCTGAAGTAAAGTTGCGGCGTCAGTTGGAAAAACACATTTCCCTGCAGAAAATTAACACACGTAAGTATGAGTGGGGCAAACTGTAACTGTAATATCTTGAAGGGAAGGAATGGGGGCTGTAAGTACTTGAAAGTATGGAAATTAAAGGCTGCTTCCAGCTCCTTCCAGTGGAAGGCTGATCAGGACTGTGTGACTGGACTAGAGAGTTTGTTGTCTCATAAGTGGTGTAAGAGCCCACATCGAACCAGGTAGAAAAACCATGGAGTAAGGATTGCATAAAGGGATGAAGAAAAATTGTCAGATAATAGTGAGGAGAAGCTTCAAAGCAGTGAGAATCTGAGAAGGAAATGCAAATAATTTGTGCACTTCTAGGCTAGAATTCATAAGCATCAGTAAACACACAGAATAAGGGGATTTTTTTACAGTTCCTGTTTATAGGAGTCCTGTGCAGCTTAGTAATTTCTGATTCTGAATGTTCACACGAGCATTTTCTTTTCTTTTATATACGGATTTGTTTCATTTGAAATATCACACTCAAAATTCTTCGATCTTCCTGAAAAACTTAGCAGGTATTTTGATTTTTAATGACAATTAAGACAATTTCAGCTTAATGCTTTCATATTTAGAGTTTTGTGCAGTTTTAAAATTTCTTCCAGTTATTATGGCCTCACTAAAATAATTTTCTAGAATTTTTCTCGTCATTATTTTAAAAAAATTCTTTTAAAAGACTTATTTTCATTAACATGTAAAAAATTATTTTTAAAAGGTGAAATAAAAAATATATAAACTATTTAAAAATAACCCCACAACCCTAATTAAAAATGGTCACAAAAAATGCTAATAGTCTTTGAATTCACACATCAGTTAAGAGCTACTAGAGAATCAACATCAGTTCTACCACTTGTGTTTCCTACCTCTTACTGGTGCCCCTGCAAACTTACAGGCCTGTAAAACTAAGAGAAAAGAAACATCTAGAATGGCAATTGCATTGAACTCCACAGAAGTTCCTTATAAGGTCTAAGTGCTCTTACAGCTAGAGCAGAAAAATCAAGTAGAGCGCCAGGCAAAGCCAAAAGGCGCAGTTAGAGACCAGCTGTGAGGTATCCTCATGTTCTGGGAAGTCTGTAAGTACAGCCCTGTGCCTAAGGCAAGCCTAAGAAACAGCTCAGGAAAATGCTGCCCCTTGCCTTTGAGCATGGAGGCAGTGCCAGGTACTGCTGCCCACAGATGGAAACAACTCAGCCTGCTTTTGTCATCTTTGTCTTCTGCAGAAATGCTGGCAGAACTATAAGGTTGTAAAAGGGAGCATTGGCATGGAAGATCAGGAATTCAGGGCCCAGAGACAAGATGTTCTGTGTCATTCCTTTTAATACCACTGGGGCTTGGGAATGTCAACTCTGATTTAGGTAGTGTTTGATGATTTTTGTCATGAGAAGGGCAAAGTTAGGAATACATATATAGAAAGCTTTCCTGTGAAGGACTGCAGTACACCTGCTAGTTATAACATACAGGGAGTTGTTTTGTTTCTTCTTCATCACTCCAAGCGCAGGCACCTCTGCTGGAAATCTCAGGAGGAATCACTAAAGATTTCATGGACACACAGGCCAGCCCATGCTTTGCGAGTCCTCCTTACCAGATCTGGGGTGTAGGTGTACTGACAGGAGGATGTCAGGAAGCTTCTCCTGTTACTGTGCATGGTGTTCCTGTTCTTCAGAAAGGAATCGAGGTTGAAAATATGAACTCTCACACATTCTCAGCCTAACAAAAAAAGTGCATCTTTATAAAGCGCTGGTTATTTCACAGATAAAGAACTGAATTCAAATGCTTATGATAGTGGAATTAGTCAGCATTCTGGTAATGTTTTGTCCTTCATTTCCCCAAGTTTTTTGTGACCAAGGCTACTGAGACCATGTGACCTGTGGGCTTCCCTTTGTCATCCTATGCCTGGAGATCACAGTGAGGCAGGGACAGCAAAGGGATGCTCAGCTGTCGTCTCTTCCATCGGCCAACCATTTCAGCCTCATGATAAAACCACTAATCTCATTTTTTTATCTTAGGAATAAGCATAGCTATTTTACCTTACTGAAGACTTCCCATAGGTAACCAATGAAGAGGTAAAGCTGGGAGCCATCCAAGTCACAGTGAAGCTGATGAAGCAGGAGGACAGTCATGTTGCTGCTTTATCTATACCTGGTGTCTGTCAAGAGGTTACAAGCATCCACCAGCACGGAGTGTATAAGTTATCAGTATGGAGCTGATGCAAAAGCAAGGGCAGAGAGACCTCTTACTTTTCCTTCTGGGCTTGGGGAACAGTGTATGGGCATTTTTGCTCACATTGGCCATGAAATGACAATCATTTTTCCTGAGAGCTCTGGTTGGAAGTGGTGCTCTAACGCAGAAATCACATCCACTTATCTCAATTTCTTAAACTAAGTTTCAATGACACTTCTTTTTTTTTTCTTGTTTCTGTTCTTCTGATTTTTGCAGGACTGGGGCAAGGTGTTCCTGTAGTTGGGCTCATAGTGGAAGGAGGTCCCAATGTGATCTCCATTGTCTTGGAGTGTCTGAGGGAAGAACCCCCTCTCCCAGTTGTGATCTGTGATGGCAGTGGGCGAGCATCTGACATTCTGTCATTTGCACACAAGTATTCTGAAGAAGGAGGGTAAGGTTTCAAGATCTTCACAAAGTGGGCAAACTTGGTGTGTGCATTTGGTACTCAGCTGAGTAGGACTATATGCCTTGCTTTCATAGAGCTTCATTAAAAATACCCCTCAAGGACAAAATGCTGCTAACAGAGGCATTCTGCTGTCAGTCAGCTTTTGTTCCAAACTGAATCTTAGCCCTGAAGTTAATGAGTAGAAGTTGTTACCACTTTGATTGCATTTTATGGTGCTTTGAAATGAGCTTGCTCTCAGTACAGCGCACTGTTGTACAAGCTCTGTCCAGGCTTGTTGCACTATACTTGGTGCTGCATTGGGCATTGTAGAAGCAAGGAAAAGTTCACAGGAGTAACTCTTTTTCTTCAGGCCAGGGCTGAGGTTAATTAGTGCATAGATTTGCAAAATTTGTACTGCCTGATTCTACTGTGTTGTGTGAATAAACTTCATTGTCCAAGAGTACCAGACCAGCTGTGGAAATTTTGGGCTTCCTTCATTCCCATGCTTTTGCCTTCCAGACACACACCTCGTATATTGTCTTAATTAGAGTACAGCATACCTATCTTGTGCTGAAGATAGAACCTATTTCCTTGACTGAAGTAGTAGCTTAGCTTGGATTAAATATAAAGCAGACAAGTTGTGTTGCCAGCAGTGTGGATGTTATTTGCTGAATTAGAAGAGCAGCTCTTATGCTAGATTTTACTGACCTAGCATAGTGTTTAGACATAGCACATACTTAACTGCTCCAACAGTATTTATGATTCAGCAACTTTCCTTTCTGTCTAACAAGCTTCCTTAGTTTAAATCAAACTTTGCTTGATTTTTTTTTTCTTTGGTTTACTCATTCTTCCTATCAGCTCACAGGTAACTGAAAGAGCTTGTCAGGATCAGTCTCTCTGAGATGTGCTCACTGCAGGACTTTCCCTCCCAGTCCATATGATGCAGTGTCTGATTTTCTGATTTTTTGAATTTTACTGTGTCGCTCAGGCACCTGCTGGTAATGTTTGCCATAATCTGAAAATACATGTGTTTTATTGGGAAATGGATGAAGATTGAAGGGCTGTTTCATATTGCTTTGGGAGATCAAATATTTCTGACCTTTCTAGAATTTTTTCAGTCTAATTAATTATCTTTTGGATTGTTTATTTGTTTCTCAGCTGGATATTATGAGGTTTCAGGTGCATTAGCAAGTTGAGTCCTCTCTTTAAGACCATAACCAAGGTGACATATCAGAAATGTGAAGTATTTTGGGGTTTTAGCTATACACAAAGGGACTCGGAACATTTAGAAGCAAAGTTAGGGGTCCTGTAAGGCCTAGCAATAAAATCCTGAAGACTGAACTTGTTAGCAGAAGTGTATCTATGACATATAATAGGAATACCTGGATATTATAGTTTCTTAAACAGCAGGTCTTCTGAATGTATATTCATTCTGGCAATGTCTTCTTTTATGTTTCATTTTTCATTTAGGATAATAAATGAATCCCTTAGGGACCAGCTTCTAGTTACCATCCAGAAAACCTTTAACTACAACAGGAATCAAGCTCATCAGCTGTTTGTCATTCTTATGGAGTGCATGAAAAAAAAAGAACTTGTAAGTATCCTAAAAGTAGTTCACAAAGATAATTTCTGTGACCAAACTTTATAGAGTAGTGTCAAGTGCCATTTTCCCAGAGTTATAGTTTAAACTTATTTCCCTCGTGTATCTGCATTAAATATACACATGCATTCATAAGCATAAGCCAAGAAGGGATTACATCTTCTGGAAAGCCCCAAAAACAAATTTCAGATTCTTTTCCTGTGTAAATTGATAGGAATCTTTTCCACAGACTTCAGCAAGGCAGAGTGAGACACTCAGAGAAATGCACTAAACCTTTGGTATCTAAAGCCAAAAGTGGAGGAAAGATAATTGAAGGAAGGGTTCCTAGGAGCAAAAAGCATTCAGAGTGCATCAATACAGTTTTTTGTTTTCTGACATAACTACTGTTTAACAGCTTGTCATTCCAGGAAAAGGGACTTGGCAGGCCTGTCAAAAGAAACAGAAACTGTGTTCCTGAAGATCCCATCCTTTCTTGCTCCTGGTTTGCTGCAGGTCTGCTGTATGTGCTGTACCACTCACTCAGGTTCCTGCATGTCTCCCACATCCCAGCTGCAGAGAAAAGTGTACTCAGGAAAAGAAAATCTTTGATGTTCACATCTATGGTCTGGAAGCAGTGGATTGAAATTGTATTCACTGTGTCTTTGCAGGCAGAATGAATTCCTGAGTGTTTGCCTTTGAGTAATTGTTTCAGTGAATTTTTGTAAACATCATGCCCAGTTCCATACATCCACCTTCACTGGATGTAAAGCTGGGAGTAAACTTGACTCTGATAAGCTGACTGAAAGAGAATTAGCCTTCTTAAAAAATTGATTGAGAGAAGAGAGCACACAGCTGTCTTGG
>VWYI01000261.1:222-24283 GCA_013399455.1 Anthoscopus minutus | reverse complement strand
GGGAGGGATGGAACCGGCGGGGGCACTCCCAGCTGGGACGCCTGGTCTGGATGAACAGCCACTTGTTTGCTGGCCGGGGAGTGCTGGGTCCTGCCAGTGCTACTCACAGGGCTGCTAATGCTTCCTTTGGGTTTGAGTGGAGAAAAAGGGAAAATCAACATAGCTGGTACAGAAGATTTGGTACAGGAGAATATGATGAGACAAGTATGTTTTAATTCTTGTTATTCTCCTTTTCTACTCACTACATACTGTATACATGCTGCTTCTCTATTTAACCATCCACTACTCTAAACTTATAGTTCTGCATTAAAAGTATTCCATAGGTAGTTCTGCCTCAGGTTTTGTTAGAATAAAGTTGTCCTTTATCACTCTTCAACTATATGCAAAGTATATTCAGCTTCAGTTTGCCATTTTGCCTTCAGAGCTCGTTATCTCACTGCTGTTGCCATTGGATAGAAACCACAGCTTGGTTTCCCAATATTCATTGTTACTTACTTCCATTAGTTTAGGATTGCAGAATTGGGAAATGTAATTCTTCCATTCCTCAGTTCCCAGTCTGAAAAATGAAGGTGTTAAAATGTTCCTTTTGAATTGAGACACCAAATTCTACAGAGAACAGAGAACTTTACACCTACCCAATGGATCAATAGGCCTTTGAATAAAAATACAGACATATGTAGAAATTTAAATGTATGTCTTCTTGTCCATATGGATCCCTCTAAAACTTTTAGATGCCCAGAACTCTTCTGTGCAGAAGTCACTTGGTATTCCAAACACTAGAATAAATAAGTAAAGTGAGTAACCAAAGTAATAACTGTCAATTTAAGGAATTCCAGAATCTACAGTGCCCAGGATTCTAAAATCACATAGGATAGTTTGTTTCATGTAGGCTTCTGGCAGTGTACCTCCTCTGTATTGCTAAGGAACATAATATGTCATTAGACCTAAAGAAGCCCATTCTTAGGCTGAAGTGCCTTCAATCATAGATTATGCTACTCACCTCTTTATTTTGCAAGTACATCACCTCCTATTTTGTGGCCAGTTTCCAGGTAGGTTCAAAACGGGCAGCAGTGTGAAATACTCCCTAAAAAGTAGCAGGAAGGCTGTGCAATCAGTCCTGTTTTGACTTGTCTCAGCCACTGGTCCTTGAAAACTGTCTGAACATGAGGGGGAGAGCACAGAGACTTTGTGCTGTGAACCCTAGTCAGATGAGTAAATCTTCTGCTGTGTTAGAAGATAGATAAATGGTCATCCAGCAAAATACCTCTTCTTAATAAATTTGTGGGTATATAATTTTGTATTGTTTCATATATGCAGTCATTTTCACCTGTAAGATATTTGGCAACATTTTTTCTCTGTCATCTGAAAAAATAATGAGTAATTTCACAATAAGAAAGTCCATTTGGAGGCAGTCCTAGAACTAAAATATTGTCATAATAAGCCAAAAATGTCCCTATAGATCGGGCCAGCTGCACATTCCTCAATGTAAAGAGGTAGGAGCTGTTTCCACCAATATGTCTCCAAGGCTGATGAACAGACACAGCTTACAAGTGTTTCAGGCAGGAACTCACTGAAATCACCACCAATCCTGCATACATCTGAGAACTGCCAGGAATATGCACAACTGAGGAAGGATTAGCACCAGCTATAATAAGCACATGGGGCCTCTTCTTTGTCTCAGAGGCCCACTAGAGCACACAGGTGCTGTTGCACCTGTCATTTATAAAGTATTAAATGTTGCTTCATATTTATCAACATGCATCCAAAATGTGTTCCCTACAGCAGTGTTATTATGTTGCTGGTAAACAATTTCCAGAAGGGATGGCATCACCTCTAAACAGTAGTGGTTCTTTAAGGTTATCAAGAGGGATATTTGATATATAATTTCTTATTCTAAAATGTATCATTGGAAAAATTTAATTTATTTTGATAGGGTCTTGACAAATCCTGAAGCAATATCTCATGCTTCTTTCACATGATATTGAAGGGATTAAATAATGCTGGAAACTACTCAAATTCTGTATGAATTTACCTGGATGTGAAGGGAGGTGGGGGGAAGGAATGTTGTTAGAGGGGCGCTGTGTCCTTCAACAGCTAAAGAAAACACACCAAATCTTCAGCAGGTAGTTTGATAAGGCCTGAAATCAGTGACTGAAACTTAATTTTATAGAAAATAAAGACACATGATTACTGTCTTACCATGGGAATGTTAATGAAAGAGCTAAACTTCAGCTGATTTATCATTTCTTAACAAGGCAATTTAATTTTCTACTGATAAGTAGCTGCTTTAAAATTCTTTACCTTGAAGCCTCCAGAAATTCTTTTTGTAATTAACAGGCTCAATGCACTCAGGAAAGCAGATAAAGACATAAATGTGGGGGTTGTTTTCAAGAAATTATGCATCTGTGAAGTAAAAATAAAGAGGGTGATGAGTACTGGATTTATAAAATAAAATCACGTTTTTTATCTAACAGTTCTGTCGTTGACAAATCTCTTTCACACACTCTTTTCATAGGAATTCCTAAACAGCCTAGCTTGATGAGATTTAATATGAATAAAATTCTGTTTCCGCTTCATTTTTACTGTCTTCCTTTTTGTAATTTATTATGGATCTAAGAACTGCAGCAATTTCTATATATCTATGCACTGATGTCATATATAGCTATGGTTGCTATTGTGATACTGGGGTAAAACCAATGCAAAATATGCCACACTGAAACTTTGAACATTTAAATTTAATTTTCCAGTTGCAAAACTGAGGAAAAGCTTAGTTCTACAAAAAATTAATTTGATAGCAAATTTGAATCTATAGAAAAACGGTAGTAAATTATATTTTTAAGATCTATGTGTAAAGGAAAAGGGTCAGTACAGTATCTGCTGAATTAAAAAGTCATTATATTCTGTTTTTACAGTGTTGTTCATTTACTTCACATGTATATCTACTGTCCAGACTACTGACTGTCTGCACTTGAGGGATCAATGTATTAATGCTGGAAATGGATGTGAGAGTGTCTGGAATGTGGTTGAAGACGCCTGCAATATTTCAGGTAATTCTGTATGGTGTACACAGCTTAATTTTGAATTGCTGTATGTTTGCATGCTCATAGTTTATTACAATATTGCTGTGGTAACTAAATGAAGCCAGTGAGATTTCAGAGGGAACAATTATGGCAAAAGACAGTCAGCTTCTGAAATCCTTTACAGTGGCTAGTGCTACTGTTAGTAACAGTCACACTGTCTTCAAGAAAGTGATAAATAAAATTGCTTCACTATGACCAAAGTCAGAGCCTGAACCAACTCAAGAAGTCTGAATTCAGCAGCAGTTAGGCTCTTGTGGGATCCTGTTAAATAAAACCTGCGTGCAACTGGAAAAGAAATTCCAACCTTGTTTTACAGTTTGGAGGAGTTAATCTTCCAGGTTGGATGGGGCTTTGAGCAAACTGGTCTAGTGGAAGGTATCCTTGCCAATGGCAGAGGGATTGAAGGTCCCTTCCAACCTAAATAATTCTATAGTCCTATAGTCTCACACAATACCCAAAACAATCTAGTAGTTACTTAGACTATTTTTTAATTATTGTATTAGAATGTATTAGAATAAACAAATAAATTAAAGAATGTCAAAAAGAAAATTGTATTGTAGAGGGGCACACTGTATTTATTCAATGAAAAGTACCAACACATCACAGTAATACACTTGCAGGGGGTGGCAATATGATGAAGTGCAAATTATCACATCACTAGACCTCCTTGAATTATTAAATTCAAGATTTAACAGATTCTCATGTAAATGAAGGCAGATAATTAATTACTGTCTATGTTTATTGTATTTCCAATAGTTGGTGCTTCACTTACAAATAATCTATGTTTTAAGTAGGGAAAAACCAGGTAGTATATGTTTGTCCTGAAACTCATCCTTATCTGTGTGGTTGTTCAAATGAAAATGTTCCTATCTCTGAAGCTCTGTTGCCTTCTTGAGCAAATCATGGGTGTCATTCACCAGCTCCTTTCAGGGTCTTGCTGTTAAATGCTGAGGTTCCACTTTCCAGGTGCTGTCAATATGGAAGTCAGAAGGAGAGTGGCCCTACAGTCTGGTAGTGTCATTAGACCAAGCTAGTAATGGCACTTGTGTTGATTGATAAGTGTCAGGTGATCTGCCACTGCATCATCACTAGCAAATGCTGAAGGCCAGGAACTATTTTCTGATTGAGTTTGCCTTTCATGGGGCAGTGTGTGGTGGTGAATCAGAGGTATCTACGTCTCCATGGAAATCTCCCTTCTTCTTATAATGACATTTGAACAGAACAAGCTGCGTTGTGGTGCCATGATCTTTTTTTTTGGAGCCTCAGCTGCATCAGAGTTGACAGTCTGAATTTTCCTGTCTTGATGTCAGGACCCAGTCTGACCTGTGGGGGAAGCCAGGCAGCCGAAGTTTCTTGGCTTCGTGGTCAATAAGCCATTGGTAAAACATTCACCTGCAGTGTGAGCTACCTGAGTGAATGCTTCTGTCTGACCTGTTGCATGTATTTGATGTCCCAAATTTCACAAGTCACAAGACAATATTTAAAATAATTAGAGTAGAAAATTCTCTGAGGGGTCTTTCTTATTGTGTATTTTCTCAGACACTTACCTACTCTGCATAGAATGGCTGAATACTTTTAAGAAAAGATGAAGTAAATGAAAAATACATGATAACAGTTACAACAGTCCTCTAAGCAGCCGATCTTCAGCAAGCTATTTAGCTTCTATTAGCTGTTAAATATTTTATGTGAACTGAAACAGTTTCCAAAGATATGGCTGCTTTTTAGGAAAAGAAAAACATACTGGTATATGCAGTACTTTCTGGCTCAAGTGGCCTAAAGATGAGCACTCTGGAACCAAAACAGAACAAGCTGAATTTGTTTGTCTCACATCATTCATGAACACTTCAGCACTAGGACTACTTGCCACAACAATATATATATTTGTGCTGTAGCCTGTTAATCGTGACTTACCCTGTAGCCAGATGAAGTGAGCCAGCATGATTACTTCTGTGGCTCTCCTTTGGATGTATGACATTGTCCCATAATATGACATTTCTCTCTCTTATTATCCTAGGTACTTATTCACTGATATTAATGATATTTGTAACTGGGCCAGAGAAACCTTCCAGAAATAATTATTCTTGTGATTGCTTGTTTGGATTTGCATCTGTATGTTTCCTTAGGATAATAGCTTTTGGCAAGGACTCTCCAGCATTGCAGAGCACTCAGATACTGTGTTGGGTCTAGGACAAATTATACTGAATGTGCTTGTTAGGTACCATGATCCCAGAGCATGTAAATCCAGTCAGACAGCTGATGGTACCTCTCAGACAACCCACAGAAACAGTGATGGAAAACCTACCAGCAGCATCATTAATAAGAATAACATTATACTGTCCATCATGTGCAAGTTTAGAAACTTCATGGATGAGCTGTAGGAATTGAAAATATCCTTTGAGCACAAACATGTTACTTGGAGGCAGTAGACAATGGGGTAAATATTTGTTCTGTTAGCTTCTTTATGCAAAACCTAACTACAAATGATAATTAAACTCCTTTGGAATACGAGTTCAATAACTTTGTCCATCAGACTAACCTCAAAGTCAAATGTATGCATTATCAAGACTTCCATGTTTTGCACTTCAGTGCAGGTCTGGGAACACTCTCCAAACTTCCTGAGTCCCTCCTTTTCCTGTCAAATTTTCCATCACTGCTTCCCCACTGCTCCAGCAGCATTTCCAGAGTGTCAGTTTATAACCTTCAGAGTCCAATCTTTCTTTCACTTCTGTGGCCAAAATATGGTGGAAAATAAAAAAGAGTGTGAAAATGTCTATGAATCAGCTTCCAGATCAGGGTAGAAAAAATAGAAATATTAAATTTTGATGAAATAAGTTTTCTCATTTTGAAAAGATCGAAAGAGTTTCAGCACTGCAGAATGAAGACATTAAAGTTTGGACTGTTATGCTTTATTTGTGGGATTGGTTGTTTGTTTTTCTTTCTGTTATTTCAGTTAAAAAAAAGACATTTCTGAACGCTGATTTAACCATAAGTATAAATTTTCTTAATTTTTCTTTGAAAAGGTTTTCAAAACAACAACAAATATATACTCAGATCACTTAAATTTGAAGGAATCACATTTTGAATTAGATTTGGATGAGTTTACTTTTCTTAGGATAACAGATTCATTGAGGGAGGAGGGATTTCTGGAGATCCATCCAAACTGTGGTCTCACCAGTGCTAGAAAGGAAAACCTCAGACTTTCCCCTGTAGTCTTCAGTTTCCACTGAGATGACTGAAAAGCTGATTAAGCAAAAGCAGAAATTATCACTCTGGGAGTGTCAGCTTCTGCTCTGTCACGCTTCTATCTGTGGTCTTGTGTACATGAATTGTGTACCTATAAATAAATCAAATTATGAATAATGGCTGCCAAACGTTAGGTTGAGAGAGCATTTTTTTTGGTAAATGCCTTAGAAGCATATGTATAAGATAAAATATATTACCTAGAACTAACCTCTGGTAAAGCATCAATAATTGAAACCAGTAATAAAACATTTTCCACTGTTTGTCACAGCTGAATCAATACCATGTACAAACAGAGCAATACTGATAATAGGTTATTTCTACACAGTTTTCAAGATGTCATGCAAGGGAGTACTATAAATCTGATGTGCTTCCTGGCTGTGTCTATGCCCTTTGCATGTTCATAGCCCCACAACCTCTCTCCCAGCTGTCAGATGCTGACTCACAGCACAGGGGGCCACTGAGCACAGCCCCTGACTCCTGGCCACGACTTGTCAGTGTCATGAAGACAGGTGAGCTAAGTGAGGCTGGGGTGCTGCACAAAACGTACTGGGGCATGGGGGTTTATTCTTCTAGCTCTACTCACCTGCACTCTTGAAGTATATTCTGGACCTTGAAAAAGACAGTCATAAAATCCGTGAATAAGCTAATTTTTACACGAGCCCCTTCTGTTCTTTGTTGCTCTTATTGTACTGGTATATATTTTCCTAAAATTCTTTTATTATCCCTTACTTAGTCGATAAAATATAGAGTAGAATATCCACACACTCATCTTCATGGGCCATGTCACCACATCCTTTCCATCCTATTTTTATGGGCAGGGAGTATCCTATGTCTGTGACCTTCGATAAATCTCCTGAGTTCTTTGACTTCTGGAACTATGAGGGCTAAGGGTCTGGGGTCATGATCTGCTTCTGAAAAAGCAGAAGGAAAGTTGAAGATGGGGTTGGAGAGATACAGGCAATTCCTTCTTAGCTGATGCAAGAGGTGGAGTGGGAGCAGAGACTGGGACCTGCAGCTCCTGCTGGTCTGTGATGTTCCCCTCTAGTAGCTTATTATTTGATATACCCCCAAAACCCTCCTTAGTCAGCTGCTGTAGAAAGGACAATGAAGAGACTGAAAAAGGGGATCAGGACAGGGATGTGAAGTCTATAATAGCTGATTCTCATTATTTCAGGCACAGGCAAAACACACTGTTTCTTGTTGCAGAGCTTTGCCTCCATTACCTCCCACTGCTATTTGTGTTGAAAACATGTAAGTGCTTTTAAAACTCTGGTCACATCAAAGCTTGCCCATGGTGCTGATGACACAGGACTTCTCACTTTGCCTTTTTTTGCAGGGTCTTTGCTGCTCCACACCTGTGGGGAGGCAGCAAAGCAGGAACCAGACAAGACCATTCGCAGGGCAGAGACATCAGCCTGTGTGCTCAGTAGACTAAAACCAATCCTCATGCTGCCCTGGGACCTGGCTGGATCTTGTGAGCCACATACTGCTTCTCTTACATATTGTGAGATATTTAATATTTATGAGGTAAAGAGAGGAAATGTGCTGGTTTGGGAACCTACATACCTGTTTTGACAGGTAGATCATGGCTTTCACAAAACAAAACTTAATTAAATTTAACTATTTCACATGTAACATTCTTAAGTGATGTGTAACTTTTTTAAGCAGGGATGAATCATAGAATCATAGAATGTTAAGGGTTGGAAAGGACTTAAGAGATCATTTAACCTCTCTGCCATGGGCAGGGACATCTCCCACTAGACCAGGTTGCTCAAGGCCTTATCAACCTGGCTTTGAGCATTGCCAGGGATGGGGCATTTACAGCCTCCCTGGGAAACCTCTATCCAGTGTCTCATCATCCTCACAGTAAAAAATGTTGTCCTAAAATCTAACCTACATTTCTCTTCTTTCAGTTTGTACTTGTTACTCCTTGTTACTCCTCTGCAGTTCCTGACAGAGTCCCTCTCCGGCTTCCCTGTAGGCCCCTTCAGAGGCTGGAAGGTTGTTGTGAGGTCTCCATTCAACCTTCTCTTCTCCAGGCTGAAGAGCCCAAACTCTCTCAGCCTGACCTTGCAGGGGAAGAGCTCCAGTCCTGTTAACATCCTTGTCTGGACTTGCTCCCACAGTTCCATGTCCTTCTTATTCTGGGGACACCAGAGCTGTATGCAGCCCCCCAGGTGGGGTCTCATGAGAGCAGAGTACAGCTGTAGAATCACCTCCTTCAACCTGCTGGCCATGTTGCTTTTGATGCAGTCCAGGGCACAATTGGATTTGAGTGAGAACACACTGTTAGCTCATGATGGGTTTTTCATCAACCTTCACACCCAAGTCTTATTCTGCAGGGCTGCTGTCAATCTTTCCTTTGCCCAGCTTGCAGGTGTGTCTGGGATTGCCATGACCCAGGTGCAGAACCTTGCACTTTGCTTCACTGAACATCATAAGTTTTACATTGTCCCACTTCTCAAGCCTGTCAGGTTCTCTGCAGGGGCATCCCTCCCCTCCAGCGTGCCAGCTGCACCACCCAGCTTGGTGTTATCAGCAAACTTGCTGAGGATGCACTCAATCCCACTATCATCATCATCATCATATTTTTGAAAAGCTTTTAGCTCATAAAATAGATGGTTGATTGATTTACCTTTGTACCACAAACTAGTACATGCGCTTTATTTTCACTACCCGTATATGGAAAATATGACCTGACATCCTGTGTGAGTGTCTTTATCACTGAGCCCAAGTGCACATGCAGACTTAAAACTGCGCCAGAAAACTAAGGTTTCTGCACTTTTTTTTATGCTAACTGCTTCTTCATTTTCATTAAGATTACAAAAATCTTAAAAATTAGACTATTCTTGGGCTACTTTGAATTTGCTGTCATTCTCACACTTAGGCAATGAAGTTGTTCTATAGGGTACCTGTTCAAGGGAATATCCAAATGGCATTTGTAGGCTCACACCATCCTCATATGAGAAGGAGAATCTGACCCAGAGCTGGCATCTCCTCAGCCTGGGGTTCTCATCACCATTTTCATGGGGCTGGCTCTGCCCTCTGTGTCCTCTCTCTCACTCCATCACTTGGCAATGCCTCAAGCCTGCACTGTGTGTTCCTATCCCTGCACCAGGCACCTCGTTTCTACTACAGAGATCCAAGATAAGTTTCTCAGTTAAGGGTACACCCCTTCCTCTTGGGCATGTTTTCAGTTTGGTCTCAATGCCTTACCTGCCTAAAATAAAAGGTGAGTTTAGGGTTTTATGTACTTTATAAATGAGAGCTTCTGGTGCTGGATCAGATCAAATAAAGGAAGTCAATATTGTATCCACAGTTTTATTATATTACTCTGAATGTTATTTAAAATTTGTAAAATATGACAAACTGTCTTCCCTTGGCAAAGCATATTATTTTTGTTCTTCAACTGAATTGTTTTATGTAACCATCTCCCTTAAGCATTCATAAACATTAATGAAATTATAATTTTAATGGTGAGTTCTAGGTAATAGATGCGAGGCAGAAGACACTGTTGGATGTAATAGAATAATCCAGGTCCTGGCTGATGAATACCAAGAATTTAAAAACTGTGCCTGCACTACAGATGATATCTGTAGCATCACAACTTTGCTTGGGAAATGGTGTGGCATTAATAAAGGTAACTAAACATAAAGTTGTAATTATGAAAACCAAACCAAGTAATTTTGTAACCACCATTTTTAGTGGATTCAACTTTCTTTGCATATTCTCAAGTCTGATAAATGCCTCCCAAAACTTAATTTTGCCTTTTCTATGATATTCACACTCCAGCATGCACATGAAAGAAATGCCACTAACACAAGCAATGAAATGCATGTAAGAAATTCAAATGGCTTCTAAAATTCTTGTTGAATCCACTGGAAAGCAAGACTGAATGCACAATGTATGTTGAGGGCCCCTCACTGCCCACGGAAATTTGAGAGCCGCTGAATCTGGTTGTGTATATAGAGAGACACATCCAGTATCTTCTGAATGGGAGGATGAGTGAATAGGGATGCACAGGGGTGCAGTTGTGTCAGACTGAGTTGCAGGAGGACCCTCACTACATCTAGGAGTACTAGGCTACTGGATTTGTGAAACACAGTCACCACCTTCATAAAGCTGTACATAATAATTAAAGTGCATATTTTAAAAACTCTCTTGTAATCAGTGGGCCCAGATCCCCTCAATTTTTTTTTTAATTTTTCTGAGGACTCTTACCCCAACAGAAAGCCTATCTCTGTAATAGAGAATTACTTGGTACATAAAGAAATTGCAGGTTCTTGTCTAAAGTCTCCTGGCATAATGATTAGCAAAGCTGACACAAGAGAGGTAAAATCTAGCCAGTGAATGAGAATCTGCAAAGTGAGTTTCAAAGTGATTCCTGGCACTGATCCATCACACTCTACTGGCATCACACAGCATTCATCAAACACTACTAGAATATCTGGCCTTATTGCAGAGGAAATAATAGCAAACTCCTTGCCCCAAAGAATGATAGATATCTCAAACCTTGTATTTATGTCATTGGAGCAGTTGCTTTTGCTTCTAGCAAAAACACTTAATATTTTTTTCCAACTGATGTTACATTTCTCACTGCTATAGAAACAAGTTTGGATGGACTTACAGTAGTGTTTTAATTTGTCTACAAAGGATAGCATATGGTGTTGCTGTGTATTTTCAGGAGTCATTCTCCCTGTCTAACTTAAATTACTATTTTAGGTAATGAATCAACCGTCTTCTGGAATTGTTATTTTCCCTTTAAAAATTATGCATTTGCTTAAGATATGAATCCATAATATATCCAAACTGTAGGTGGTTAAAATTATGTAAAGCTAAACTCTTTATGCAGTAATTTTAGTGAGGATTTTTTACTACTGTTTTGCAGCTGAACTGTTAACAGGGAACTGTACTATACAGCTAACAGTAAACAGAAGGAAGATTCATTAGTTGTAAGACTCTGAAATTATTATGTGTTTACACACAGCTCAGAATTAAACACGGGCTGTTTCACTCACTGTGATGCATTGAAACAAGCACCCTTTTCCTGAGTTTTTGTGCTGTGATGACGATCCATCATCTATTTGATTTATAACCCTTTTTGTACCTATTTCTACAGACTATTTGGAGTCTTTCTCAAGGTCAGACACTGAGCTGAGTATTAGGCAGCACAGAAACCCCGAAGACCAAGGACACTCTGAGGAACTGGAGAGCGACTGCAGCTCTGCCGAGCGGCGCTGCCGAGAGGAGCCGCGCTGCTCTGCCGCGTACAGGAGCTTCCAGCGGGCGTGCCCCGCAGCTGCGGGCACCTGCAGCTTCCCCGTGCCTGGAAAGTGTTTGCTAGCATGGAAAGAACTGAGGAGAACGGTTCTGGGAAAGTGCACGTGCTCAGAGCCACCTCAGACGAGATGCATTAAAATCTGGAAGGGAATATTTAGCAACCCTTGTTTACAATACTCTCAGGAGAGCCAAGCCTCAGGAGCAAGTGAAAATGATGGTAGTGATGATGACTATAATGCTGATGTTGATAGTGAGAAAAATCTGGTCACTGACACAGGTTAGTGCTATTCCAGCAGTCTGAATGTTTAGTACATAACGGTCTACAAAAAAAGGTTTTCTTGCCTTTTTGCAATTCAACATTGAAAACAAGATCATTTTAGGAGGTTTATTTGTAAATAAATTCACAATCTGATAGAAAATTAAAGTAGCCTGAGTGCAAATACTGTTGTCTTTCAATGTGTTAATTTGATACAACCTCATTTAAATCAGTCAGCCTTAGTTTTTCACTATAACTAGAAATTATATATTTATTGATACAAGACCAATAAAAATAATCTTCTACTAGCAAGAATTGTCTGCCAACCTTGACTTTAGGTCATGACAAGCAGTTAGTTGAACTTAAAAAATGGTCCACTGATAAACACATTGAGGCCTCTGGCTTTTATTTTTTCACAATAAATCTGACTTTATAATGCACTGAGAAGCTCTAAAAAACTCTTTTTGAGTTCATAGGATCTATAATTAAGTAAAACACATTAGCAGCAGCCTTTGATAAACTGTGCTTTGACCCCAAAACTTATGAATATATGTAACAGAGGCTTTAGAATTTGTTAGTGGGTTCTATTTGGTCAAACTAATTTGTTTTATTCTTGTTTATTTTTACTCCTGGCACTATGCCAGCAGGACAGACCATACTTTAAAGGTAAAAAGCTAAGATATTATTTGCAATTCATGCCTGTATCTATATCTTTTTTTTCTAGACAATGTTAATATGGAAACAAAATTACAATGGAGTTTGTCTGCTCTCTCCAAACAAGGTAAGTCTGAATTTACTTAAGAATCCTAATAAATAATTTTAGCTCTGTTTTCAGACAGTGTACAACATACCTTCAGATTAAAGCTGGTACTTTTCATTCAAATGGATGAGCAGGGAGTTAATAGATTCAACATATTTTCAGTTAAGGTACTAGATAGAGAAGAACCCAAAAATATAACAGGTAACAATCAAGTAATGTAAACATAAATCAGGTAACAGTCATGATTCTGTCAAATTTACAGAGGTAACTCTTATCCCATAAGCATTTTAGGGTCTAGAATTTTCTAGATATTTTTGGAAAGTTTATTTCACATTCTACAAATATCTAAACTGATGTTCATAGCAAAAAATGCCATTTGTATTCTTTTCTTCATTACTAATTACATAGCCTAGAATAAGACTGCACACTGAAGATATCAGCAGTGTCAGGAGGGCTGCTTGTGAGGACCAAGCAGTGCAAGAAAGATGTATGAAGTTAATCATTAGGCTTAAAAGAAGCAATGCTGGAAGGGCTGGATCAGAGTTTTGGGAATCAAGCTTGATTTACTGGGAATGTTGTAGACAGGATAACTACTAGTGATTACTTGAGAAAAGTTTTCTTGAGATTTTATTTTTAAAACTGTTACTCTTTTTAGTGTACACAACAAACAGAAGCTGTTTGGATGTGAACAGGGAGTGCATTGAAGATGAAGTGTGTAACAAACAGTTGTCCCTATACCTTAAAGTTTGCTCAGTAAATAAGAAGTGCAGTGTGGAAGGATGTCAAGCAGCCATCAGGTTCTTCTATCGAAACATGCCTTTTGAAGTTGCCCAGATGATGATATTTTGTGACTGTATCCAGCATGATGAGTCCTGCCACAGAGCCAAAGAACTTCTCCATGGCAAGCCCTGTGCAGTTACTGTAGTTCCACCCCCATCATGCCTGAATGTAATCCACATGTGTGAAGAGAATGACTCATGCAGGTGAGTGAAAGTATTTTGCCCACTAAGGTGCTTTTGAATAATGATTTGGACAATCCATTTTTATTATACACTTTATATCTCAGCTATAACAGAATTATTTTCTGCACTGTATCTGCTGTGTTTGACATCTTCACCGATGTTTGCATGAACGGTGGTAATTCCAGAAGTAATACCACAAGTAAACTGAAATAATTAATTTTTAGAAAGGTTTGGAATCTCATTTTCTTCTGCCTGTGTCATGACACTTAACACCATTTCCGCTGGACAAACTATGCTATTGCATATTTTCATTACCACTTTCTTCAGATAACACCTGCCTGTCTGAACCTTTGCCCTCCAGCAATTTGCTCAGGCTGTGCAGCAGACCAGACAAAGTTTGTTTGGTAAAAGTAATTACCTTTTGAGGACAGAGTCTGACCCTTTGTACCCAACAGCCATGCAACCAACTTGGCCTGTTTAAAAAACTTGTCTTAATCTCTTCATCTCAAGGATACCTGCATAAAACTTTCAAAAATCTGGCCTGAAACATGCACAGACCACCAAACTCATGAAGGAGTATGCCTTTTCAAAGTTTCATTTTATATTTTTAAAACATACAACAGGATTACCCATATTTGTAGTTCATCTTCATTGCTTTCTGTTATGGAGGTGGTCAATTGGCCCACTTTGTTTTTCAGTGTAGTCACCTTGTGGATAAAATTTTACCTCAAAGTTGTGCTCAAATTAACCTTCAGTCAATAAACCAGGAGGCCAAGAGGTGGTTTTGGTTTTGTGCAGATTATTCAGATTGATATCAGTGATATTGGCCAAAGGGTTAGAAATGTATGTCTGTACATCTAATGTCATAATGGCTAAATTCCCCACAATTTTGGGAACATTAATGTTTCCGGGCACTGACAAGAAATGCCTTTAATTAGCAAAATTAGTCTGTGAATTATTGCTAGTCACATCTATAAATCAGAAGGTGAATGAAAATAATTCCATTAGAGCAGAGGTGACATCTGCTTTGAAACCTTTGCTTGTGAATGAAAATATATACAAAAATTTTCTAGCCAGTATTGCAACAGTCCATGCTTGTCCATATGACATGCTTGTGGCTACTACACAATATCAACAGTAAATTAATAACATATATATATATATATAATTAAGGAAGAATATTTTAAGAATTTAGTTATAATATACTAGACTTTATCATCCCCTAAAATTTAATGTGATAGATTAGTTTTTAATTAATATCTGCATATTTTTTAGTTAATTTATAATGGATATTTTCTGTTGTCATATACAGTGCATTAAAGACCAATTTTATTCCATCCTAACAGCAAGTAAACAGAAATAATTTGAGATTATTGAACTGGGTAACAAGTTAATTCTTCATGTAATTTATCTCTGCTATCAATGTATCTTTAAGTTCACTGAATTATTGTACTTTTTCCTGAGCCTTGGGCATTTTGTATTTTGTTAGCATTTGGGAGGCCAAGGGGTTGACATTGCATGTAGATTATTTAATGCAAAATAAGTTGAATGTTTATTCTTCCTTCACACTGCTCAAAAACTGATCCACTAGAACAGCACCTGGTGTGGTTTCACTGTGATGACCAGTCTAATTCCTGTATTCACATTTCTTCTCTGAGTATCTGAGGCTGTTGGAATTCACACTGTTTTTTACTGGACTCTGGGAAATAGATGCTGATTAGAAGCGCAATTGCTTTTTCTCAAGTCAGAGCAGAATTTATGTCAACTATCACTGAATATTGCAGTTTTTAAGGCTTAAGTGGTACCTTGGAAATACACTCTCTTTTAGTGGTGTTCATTAAATGATTTTTTATGAAATCACAGTTGTTGGAAGTGTCATTGTACAATTCCTTTTTTTTTCTTTTTTTTTTTTCTTCCAGGAAAAAATACACAACTTTTCAGTCAAAGTGTTGGAGACATGTGACAAAAACATGCTATAATGATGAAGCTTGTCTTGAAACTTTAATCAGGGATGACATGCCCTGTTCTGCCAATGCTGATTGCAAAGCAGCCTACATCAGCACCTGGGGCACAATGCTGCACATGGAGTGCACCTGCCAAAATTTGCCTCTTGTGGAGCAGCCTTTGTGTGAGCTCTTCCATCACATGCTGCACAGCAAATCCTGCTTCAATGACTTACGTGAGTAACACAGCTTTACAGAATAATTAGTTTTAAAGGGAATTAAGATGCTAATTTGCATCAAATCTTCACTATATCTTTGCCAACACTGATTTCAGCAAGATCTACAGCTGAAGGATTTTTAAAATCCAAGTCAAAACAAAAATTGGACCTACAGTTTTCTTCCTCTGGTTTTGGGAAAAAGTTATAATAGTAGTAAACCAATGAAATTAACTACATGTCTCATTACTTGAATTTTCTGAAATAAAGAAGTAATTTCTAGAGTCTATGTTAATATGCAGATTAGAAAAGTCCAAAACCTTCCTGTTCTTGGCTTAATGTTGTACTTTGGTACACTATTTTTACAAATAATATGAAGTAACATTTGGTTTTTCTTTCTTTTCTTCTTGGAGTCTGAATATTAGTAAACCTTACATATACTTAACAACAGCATTCTTTCTGCAGAAAATAGCTTCAATTGTTTAAAGTAGGCTTTAGGATTTGCTCTTCAGTAAAAAAAAACGGGTGTAATTGAGATGAAACATACGTACTTTCTCAGAACTAGTAATGGCTTTCATGTGCTTAATTAGCTAATTATTTTTGTTAAATATACATGTCCTTGCCAAGCCTTTGGTTGAGAGAATTGTTAATGCAATAAACAGCAATATGGAGGCAAATATTAATGTTTTAGTCTAATCTGTGCTGTGCCTTCAAAGCAAAGCTCCTCTTTATCTCTACTTACTGTGTTGTGGGTCACAGCACAGGGTGATTCTCTACCATAGGTTGGTTCCTGGTCTCCTGCAGCATAAACTGAACCTGAAAGTTCATCTGCAGCCTCTGCAGTGCTCCAGCTGCATGCAGACATCTGGTCCATCAATCTGATCAACAACCAAAGTACTGTCTCCTCAAATCTGAGACATCACATCCACTACTTTGCAATACAACTCCTCTTAGGATATGTTACTCACTAGTGCATCATGCCCTATGACAGCTATCTTCTATATGGATGCTCTAAAATTATACATATTCTTAAACTAACTTGGGAGAGGTGACAATATCTAAAGATTTCAATGAAAAAAATGGTTCTTTCATATTTTGATCTGATGGATCGTGTGCATGGATTTCTTTGAATGAAGCAGCTACTCTTTTAGTTCTAGAAACCAAAATGGTACCACTGATAAGGGTGCCATTTTTTTCATGTCACTCAAAGACTACCCAAAAATTAGAATCAAGTTGCTGAAACATTGCTGTTGGTTTAGTCAATCATTACTCAAATCCAGACTCTGAGAAAATACTAAAAAGCCTATAACAACTCCCCTGAAAAGCGCTAACGTAACACTGCTAGACTTGAGACTTTGCTGATGAATATTATCTACTTGCTTGCTTTAGGGCTGAATTTAACAGTCCAAATGAGTGAACACATCACCATGTTAGTTATTTCTTACCCTACAACGCAAAAGGATGATCCTCATATCTGAATAATCAAATAATTGCTGACGAACTTTTGCCATACCCTGAAGCAGTCTCTGGATAAAATGGTTTTAGGGTTTTTGTGATGGAAACTTCCCTAACCTGATTGGGACAGAAGAACAGAAGCTTAGGTTTCTTGTGTTGTGCAACAATTTTCTGGTGGCTAAACAAAAAATCTGGGGATCCAGAGCCTTTGGTGGATCAGTACATACTTTACAGAGCACTTGCAGCTTATTGTTATTCTTGCTGCTTTATTTTTTTTCCTAGATCTAGTTGTAGTGCGGGTAAACTGATGATGGTGATGATTACGGGTTTTATTGTAAAGCATGCAGTGCCATTCTCTCTGTGGCAGTACTGAGATGTGGAGTGACTACTCTTTTGAAGTGCCCACCCAACCCCATCTGCTGACTTATTCCTCTGGCCTGGTGGTGATCTTTGGCTGACTTTCACTCTAAGAATGACAATGATCTTGAACTCTGAAACATTTCTGAATAGGCAAATACCCATGCTTTGGACAGGGGATCTTTGCCTCTCTGCCTGGTGTGAACAGACCCACAGGCAGTGTTTACACCATCTCATCTTCCTACTCTTGCATGGCCCTGTATTTGCTACAAGTGTTTGCTCTCAAGGCTGTGCTCACAAGATTGCATTTGCTGCTGACTCAGTAAAAGGCAAGATTTGTGACTGACTGCTGCAGTATGAAGCAGAAGCACAGTGTGGGTCATTGCCAATGTAGGATCAGTGTCTCAACCGAAATAAGAAAAATTGTCAGTGAGGGAAAGAAAAAATTTAAGTTTCCAAAATATTTTAACTCTGGGTTGTACTTTTGGATCTCACAGAAAAAAACCCCCACCTTACAGGTAGGTTTAGTCCATTGTCATCTGGGCAATGTTCCAGGCTGCAAGTGTGAGCCTTTCTTATACCACAAAAATTTCTCAGCTTTCTGTTCATGTGAGTGACTATACATATCCTTGTATGGTTTAGCCTCCTACTCTGTAAACTACTACTTTATTACTTAAGTAAACCACCTATTTTTCATTTTAACAGAAAATACATATTTTCAGGTATATTCATGAAATTATGCCCACTGAGATGACAAACCTTTATGAAAAGATTTGTTGAGGTCTAGAAATGCAGCTGTGGGAATTACTTCAGACTGCTACTCCTTTCTCACTACTTCTATATTGGCTTGGTAGACCCAGTTCTTTTGGGGTCTAATTTTTAAAGCAGTTTATTTGCAAAGAGAATTTAAGCTGTTTTGTGGTAGAGAGTATTTTAAGAGCATGCTTGTCGTCCATAAGGAAGACTGAGATGGAACAGGAAGAACTGTTATGCACTCATTCAATTTATTCATCACAAATCAGTAAACAGTATTTTTAAATAGCTCCTTTTATAAATTCTGTGGCTGTTAGCAAAATATCAAACAATATTCACTTACTATTTTAAAGTAATATTTTGAATGGATATTTTCTTTCCAACATCCAGGTGAAATTTCTATTCAGAAGAAGGGTTTTCACTGGATAAATACAGAAATACCAGGGGAAAAAATTTCCAGAGCACAGCTCCCTTCTTCTGCAATTAATGGTGAGTTTGGGCAAGTCACTCCATGATTTTTACAGTACTGCTCTTGAGATAACTCTCATGTATGATGGATAAGAATTCTGATGGTCAGAAAAGACCAAAGGTTGGTCCCTTGGGTGGGTTCAGGCAAGTGAGCTCGACCTGTTTCTCTTTCATTTGATCTGGAAACCTCCCTACCTGTTTGGCTTAAGTTATGTATCTGTTACATATATCCACAACATAAAGTTAATCAGGCTGAACCAATTACTCTGAGAAATAGTTTTGAAATAGATGTCTCACAATCACTGTATTATAATTGGGGAAAATTAAGCTATCAAGCCTGCCAGAGCCTGACTCTGTACAGTCATTAGAGACTAGCAGTTATAATGTGTAATACAAATCATTATCTTTGGTGTCACTCCTACTTCTATCTCTCTTGACTTTCTGTAGTAGTTAGAACAACAAAATTAGAAGCTACTGTAAGTGGTCTGAGAAGGGGCTTGTGTTACACTCCATCAGAGTCTACCTTCTTATACAACAGAAGGGCACACAGCATCCCATGGGCTGAAGAGCTGCAGCTGTTTTTTGTTTCTATGCATTTACAGTAAGAAATTAAGCAACATAGAGTCAAAGGATATTGAATTAATATACAAATGTTTTCATTGATGAAATAATATTATTTTATATTTCTTTTGAGAAGCCCAATTACAGAGAGAGAACACTAAAGAGCTTAATACACAAATATCACCTCTAATGAGAATGACCTGTTCTACGTTGTGCAGGGCAGATTACAATTCTCCAGACAATACTACAAATTAGTTCCCAGAACTGTTCATACTGAACACTTTTAACTGTGAAAAAAATAATTCAGTTTCTGCATGCAGTAGAAAATGAAGCGACTTCTAATCTCTCCATCAACTATTCAACTATTGCTGGAAAAGGGATATAAAGGATGTAAAAATAGATTAAGGGAATGAGATTCCTGAGATCTGTATGTGCATAATTAAGCATTTGTTTGTAGTGTTAGCATTAAAGTTACTTAAGAATCATGCATGTCATCCAAGTGCTCTGTGCAGCCAGAAAAGAAAGTCAGGGGCCCTCAAAAGAAGAGTACTCCAATCTTTTTGGACTGCATTTGCTGAAAGTATTGACTTCTCCTTGCCAGTTACAGAGGGAGCCTGAATCCCTAGTTGGAACAAGACCCTAGTGGTTAAATAATGCAAGTCATAATACAAGAAATACTGTGCTGAGAAAATGCAAAATGTGAGATATTGCACTCCTGTGACTAGTTCTAATGTCAACCTTTTCAGTGGGTAAAATGCATTTTACATTTCACTCAGAGATTTAGATAAATATTTGCAAGAAGCAGCCTGCACTCAGTTAATTCTGTTCACATTGAAGTCTGAATACTTTCCAAAAACCTTTCCTTGAAGTCTTAACAGAACTTTGGATTGCTTTAGAAAAATTAAAAGAATGCTGACCAGCCTAAACCATGCAATAAAATATTCTTTCTATTGTAGCTGTCATGTACATGAGATGGGAACTCTAAGCCATAAAAGTCTCTTAGGAAGCCAGGTCAAGAAGAATTTGATTCAGGATATCTGCCTGATGGTAAAAACCATACTGCAAATTGTTTCATAAATCCCACTGTCAAAAATCTAACTCAGTGTCCTAAAAATCATATGCTAATAAATGTGCTTTACTCAGGCTGCAAAGGGAGTTATCATCTTCAAAAAATATTTATTGTTAATGAAATCAAATCCTAAGAAGAATTCAGGGCACAGAGGCAAAACAGTTAAGCTGTCAAATATGGCCTTTCATGTGTGTGAAGACTTTTGAAGATATTTGCTTCTTGGCTATTTTCTGCTTGAAAAACATGAGATAAAATCTGCTGATGTCTCTACATTAAAATCTCAGAAGAATCCTTTGCTTAGTTTGTCATTGAAAGACACAAGGAACTCTTACACCAGATGAAATGAATGGCCATCTAAAGATGAACATGCTCAGAAGAAACTCAGTATGTCTTCAGTTTTTTCTGAGTTTTATGCTTTCAAAAAAACAGATTTTTCTATTTTTTTCAGCAGCACTGCAAATCATCCCATTGGATAAGATTGCTTTAGCAGAAGGAGTCTTTCACAATAAAAAATAAATCTAAGCATAAATACATATATTCAAATATATTTTTAAATAAATAGAACTATGGAAGTTGTTAAATTATTATTCCAGCTTTTAGTGTAAAAATGTGATACCAGGATTATGTAAAAATCTTGACTGGATTTAAACACATTCACATTCTCAGAAAGGAAAAGGCCAAGAGAGTCATCTTTAGGTTGATAATATTCTGTTAACAAGATGTGGTGTGGGCAGAGTCAGAACCATACAAAAGTTAATGAGGTTTTCCTGTAAGCTTGAATTTGATCTCATTTTGGAAACAATATCAAAAAGTGATAAATCAAATAAAATTTCTCCAACTTCTAATATGCCTTCCTGATTATGCATCTTCAGCCTGGGTTTGGCTATATCCTATGCAAATTATATAAATGACTTTACAGATCCAAATAATTTAAAAGATTTCTTCCTGCGCTTTAGTTTGAAAAATTATTCATGTGGGAAGACAAGGATTTAGTTTCATCACTGTGGAGCTTTGAGGCAAAGTTGTGGTTTTTTATGGAAAATGAAGCTAGAACACTTACCTTGTTCTTGTGAAATACAGTAAAATTGGGCTTGACCCAAAACTGTTGAAATTTTGTCTTAAATTATAGTGTTATCATATATTTCCTCCTGAAGAGTTTTGCTGTGCTGAGTATTTAGATAAACAAGTAATTGGCAGGGTTTATCTCTAAGTATACCAACTGCTGTGGAAACTGAGATTAGTTCAGCTCCAGTGACTTTAATTTGTAAGCTATCAAACACTGTCAATCTGACAGTTTTGTAATTGTAGAAAAAAGCCTGTGACAAGCTGCAGGTAGCCAAGAAACCTCTGAGCAGAGGCTGGGATTAATCTGTTCAATGAATATGCACTAGCTATACATAAGCAGGTAGATCTGCAATAGAGTAAGATTCACCAAAATCCCTCTTTGTTCCTGATAGAAGTGAATCAACATCTCTTTTACCAGCTATTTATCAAAAACATAGCCTTTTTCCACATTTTATCAAAAATCAGAAAAAAAATTTCAGTTGGTCATTTCAGTGTCTTGTTTGATTGAAATTAAGCACCTTTTACAAATTTTATAAGAAAAAGATCACAATGTTCTGCTGAAAATTTATTAGCCCATTTTTAACCATGCATGATTGTAACATATAATTTGTTAGAAATCATTTTTGTGGTGATATACTTTAAAAGTTTCCATTTGCCTAAAATATGTGTGCAAGTCACTTTCCACTTCAAAAAAGTAAGAAACTGTTGCCCCTACAGCTGCTCCTACACTTGTAAAAAGTTTTCAAAAATAGCTGCATGTACAATTAAGATTCAGAAACTGAAAATAAATGCCTACAAATTACTCTTTTGCTAAAACCCATCATCTTAAAGAAATGCTGTAACTTGGGAGCTAGGCCAGCTGCTGATGTAGTTTTTAATATACATTATTAGAAGTCCTTCAAGACAGACCTCACCCCTCTTTCTTCAAAAATTCAGTATATGAAGTATCTTCCAGTAGGTTACTGGATTAAATGGAATGTCCATCCCATTTGTGCAAATTGTGGTCATTCAATCACTGCTTTCATTTTCTTATATTGGAAATCTTGAATTTGGGATAGTTTTTTGAGAAAAAGTGAGCACAAACCTAAAAGCCAGGCAGGTCCAATGCCCTGCTCAGCTCATTTTCCTTGCTGTGGAATACATATTCACTGTCTCTTCCTGGGGCTGCTCCAGCATCCATACCACCTGTGCTTATATTATATGGTACACTACAACTGCTGCATGTATGCAGTGTACACAGAAATGTCTCATTTGTGTGTGCATATACATAACACATGGAACATATAATAGCTGATAATTATATTTATGATTTTTCAGAGACCAGAATATGGCCTTCTCACAGCCCTGATAAGTGAGTCAGTGATGAGTCCAGAAATCCATCTCTTCCTTGGTGAATGTTTCAGTGGCTATGTAAGATGGAGCAACTCGGGAGCAGTTAGGGCCCTCTGCATTTGAATTCCTATATAAATAACACTTATCTGATTGTACAAAGATGAGAGAATCAGTGCAACAGGGAAGTCACGGAGAGGTCTCATGTTTTATGCTTGTGGCTCTGCATTTGTGGCCATTTGTCAAGTCATCTAACCTCTACTCCTCTCCATCCCGTGTCCAGGGCTTATATTACACTCTCAACTGAAACATTTCCTTCAGACATTTGATCAAAACCAATGGATTTGTTACTTCGGGAAAAAAAGAGTTACTCCTCCTTTGGAAAACTTGAAGCAGCTCCCAGTTTTTCAACAGTTGGAATTTTTAGCACATAAGCCACCTAAGTGACTTTTTGGTGAAAAGCCTAACAGAAAAAGGAAACTCCATGGGAATGGGGCCCAGAAAAACAGTGTTAGATCCTATTTTAAGTTAATTTGATTCTAGATGGAGTATTGCTCCACACTGTAATTACAATAATATGTGAAAAAGGAAAATGTCTGGTTGATAAGTAAGAGCCAAGTCTACTCTGATACACAGAATAAAATTAACATTTAAAATCAATAGGGAGAATACTTCAAAACAAAAATCATAGTTACAAGCTGTTCCCTTGCAGCAGAGTGAAAGGTACTGCTATGCATATGAAGTGCTATTGGAGCTGGTATTTATTAAAAGAAGTCTGAAAATTACGTTGCATCAAATGGCAAAGGACAAGTTATTCTTACCACTGACATACATCTAGGTCTTCTTCCTCCTCTTAAGTACTTTTGTCAAAATTTATAGCTAATTTAGCTCACATATGTATGTTTTCCAATACAGATCTCAAATCAGATTCTTATTACTGAAAATGCAAATGTTTCATTTCTGTTTTCTGTTTTTATTTTTAGGTGAAACTGTCTACATTATTGCTTATTCCTCCTGCATAGCTCTCATCTTAGGAATAGTCCTGTTGACTCTCCTAAAGATCAGGTAATTTGATAGGGATATTAATCACTGCTTCTAGGAAATTGAAAAAACAGAAAATAAAACGTTTTGACTTAGTTGAAAGGTAGACATTGTGATTGTCTTTAAAACCAGTCCAGCATGCCCCAGTGATGGAAAGAACTGACATTGTGGGTGTCAGCAGGGAAGAGTGAAATACGATATGTATCTACAATGCCCTCCATTCA
>VWYI01000260.1:0-47774 GCA_013399455.1 Anthoscopus minutus | reverse complement strand
TTAACTAATGTCAAACCAGCACAACTGGTCGACACTGGAGACCATACTGGGCATCAGGAGGGACACAGGTTCATGCATCCAAACTAATTCCTCCTCCTATCCAATAAAAAAGAGGAAAATCAGCTGCCCTTTCTATCTATTCAGGCAAAGTGGGATATTTCTGAGCAGGATTAAGGGCTTTTATGCTGTCCCACTGGTAGAAGCAAGATGAGGGTGAGGGCAGGGCCAAGGTCTCAGCTTGCCCTATTCTTTACCCTTCCTCCACATCATGGAGCCACACCTTTTCACTGAGATGGGGTTTCCTTACTGCCAAAGGGACACTGAAAAGAGTTGGCAATGCACATCACCTTGGAAGGTGCTGCAGGGCCCCCTCGCCCCAAATGGTAAATATCTGCATGGAGAGACATAGTGCACAACAGCAAAAACAAAGGCAACATTTCACAGCAGCATGTAGTGCAGGGAGCTCACCTCAGATAAATATGCCATGGATAAATAATAAAAAGCACCCTGTTTACTTGAAGTAGAGGCTGTCATGGAAACCCTAGCAGTGAGTGGCATCACTGAGTGGCATCAACAGTTAGAAATGACAGAAGAAAAGTCTAAGTTTCTTGGAAAGCATCAGAATTCAGAGATTAAACCCACCTAGCAGGGCTAAAGTTGGGGCTCAGGAACTCTTCAGCAGGTTATGCCCATCCAGCCAGGATATACTGCTATCTTTCGGTGCCTTTCCTGCAAACTGGAGTGGATTTTTCCCGTCAGACTTGTTGAAAGGGTGTGAGCCCTGCAGGACAATAAACATCTCTGTGTGTTAGTACTTCGGCTACCATGGGACAGATTCTTTGTAACTGTGAAAAAGTGGTTGTTATGGATATCCATCATGAAGTTTGGTAGCAGAATCTGAAGAAAAAGAGGTAGAAGGGCTCTTTGTGCCCTCCCTCCAAAATGTGATCAAGAAGGTTATGGCCAGTGATGCATTCTCTCCAGACCAGCATCCTTCAGTACAGAAGGCTCAGGGAATGCCTTCCATTTGATCTGAATTAACACTAATCATGGTTTTGCAAATCTGGATTTATCCTCTCCCCACTGAAAGATCACAAATCAAGATGCACATTTTGCTCTGTTTCCTCACAGATATGCAAGCACCCTCCTCCTGGCATTCATTGATGAGGTTTATGTCTTAATTGGCATCCCCCAAGCCACTCCAGCATGAGGACAGACAACCTGATAAATATAAGAAACTGCCCCTCCTTCGGTGCCTTTTCCAGTGTGCTTCCCCTTCCAGACAGCCAGAGCAGTTTTATCACTTTCTCCAAAGGAAAGCGCTGCAGAGTCCCCAAACCTCACAGCAGCAGGGCTCTGTAGATAAGGCAGGGGAAATATTTCACTCGCAAGGAAAATGTGCTCATCTCACACTAACGTCCCTGTCCTCTGGAATCCAAGGCAATAATTACAGCAATTTGTAGATAATTATTTGTTAATTAAAAACAGGCTTGCTGGGTACAGTTACCAATTTCCTCTGCTGGCTGCAAAGGGCTGCACAAGGAGACACTGGGGGATTGTCAGTCTCATAAAATCGTTTCCTTGTTCTGTTCAGAAAAAAGTCCCCAGTGGGTCATCTCCCCCCTCTTCCCATATCCTGGCAGGTCTGATTCATTCTCCTAAGACATCCTCAATACAGATTTGTGCCTAGCTTTCCCTTGGTGATTTCCAAGGAAGGTGACTGCTGCATTCCCCCACTGCAGCCTGTTTTCTCAGCTAATTTAATGACCCTTTGCGCACACAAACTCATTTCCAGACACTTTTAAGTGAGTAGCTCCTAAAGGAATCAAGACTCCAAGCTGAGGTTGTGAACCTGAAAGAAGCTTACCTCCATCCCACGTTTATGTGAGTAGTAGTAAGTAAACAGTGTGGAGATGGAGTTACAACTGAGAACAAACTGAAGCTGCTAGTTTAAATAGTGCTGTTGGGGCAATTATTCTGCCCTTGATTGGGCAATCTGGGGTTCATGGTAACCTCCCAGGCCGTTTTCCCAGGCCAGCTGTGAAAAGAGATCTGAGAGTTGGCTCTGTGGGTTCTGCACAAAAATAGTACCAGTAGCATCAGTAGCATCCTCATGGAAAGGCCATGGGGAAGTATCATGAGAGGTGAAAGCAGCAGTGTCCTTCTCCCAGCTGCAGCAGAGCGGCTTGGAGCCATAGCGACAAGGATGAGACAAAGGAATAACATGGACATTTTGTCATCATATGCCCAGAAGCAGATTGTTTCCATCTCCCTTAGCAAAACAGCAGCATCAATGACAACAAACCAGTGAGAATGGGGAGAGGAAACAAATTAGGCTGTCAACATCCTCTTCATGGAAAGCATCTCAAGGTTGTTAGTCACACAGGGCTGCTTCGCCCCTCTAATTTTCTCCTGTTTACAGGCTTTCATGTTCCTCTCATCACCTGAGTGGCTCAGTGCCTGCACCCTGTGCAGAAGAATCACAATTAAGCAAAGTGGCTGGATGTCATGATATATGGGACTACATCTCTGCTTCAGCAGCACAGAAAGCTAACAAAGAGCTGAGATTAAACACTGGGTTAATTAGTATGTTTAATTAGTTCACAGTTATTAAATCCTTTCAGACCCTTAGATAAATCGTTCATAGTACAAAACATTCCTTGGAAATGCTACTGCGTAGCCTCTTTTCTCTCTCCAGGTAGGTGCAGGGCTGGGAAGCTGTAGCCTTCTTCCTGCTTCTTAATGCAGGAGTTGAGTCTCCATCCAAGCCTCAGTGGCCCAGCATCAGTCCCTGAAACTACCCTTGAATCTGCAACTCTGCCAGTTTGCAAATTCACGGTTCTCCTGAGAGGGGATGAGGCAGTGCCCTGCTAACATGAAGAACAGTTGGTAGGAAAGGAATAGCAATGGGAAAAAAGCAGGGAGCAACAGTTTCTTTAACTCTGAGAGATATACACAGATTCAGAGGCTTGCTGTGGACTTAGTCACCCAGCAGTGTGTCCCTTTCCATGTCAACTTCCTCTGCAGCTGCAGTAGACAAGCAGGGCAGCCATGCAGGAAGAAAGAAGAGGAATGAGTGAAGGAACTTCTCAAACAGGCTTTGGAGTATTGCCAGTCACTGTGCCAATAGGCTGAGGGACAGGAAAAGCACCTCCAGGCTCCTGTTAGCAGTCTCCCACATTCACAACACTGAATGATTACCCTGTGATTTCTGTGTTCATCCCAACAACCCATGCAACTCCACAGCAGAGAGCTGCTAAAGTCCATGGGGTCAGCTGACCTTCAGAAAGCCATGGCAGCATTGCCAGAGGCTGTTCTCATAAAGGATTTATTTATGGCAGAGGAATCTAGTTTCTGAGATCACCTTAGAGACTTACCCAAAGCATTTACCACTTGGATAATGCATGGCTCCAAAAAACACATGTGCAATGAGCTCAGGCTCTGGGCAGGCTGGCAAACTGAGACCTATGGAGTAAAATCCATATGCTGTTTTCATCATAGTTCTCTGGGAAACTAATGTTTTGGTCCAACAAAAGGGGTTACGACATTTTTAGCACCAAGCCTTTTTTTCCCTAGTTATTAAAACCTGTGGTGGTGGGCAAGGAATTCAGGTTCTCCTGATGCTGGAGACCTAAACCCATAGGCTGAGAATTAATAGGGACAAAGGGCTACATTAAATGTGTCTTGCTTAAGGGAATTTGCTAAAGAAAAAATTAACAGTACGGGATTAAGCTAAGGGATATTCCTCACTGCACCAGGAAAGATATCCCTGAGCAATGACTTACCCAGTACTTGTTTGTGATTCTAGTAATTATAAATTATTAGAAAGCAAAAAGCAAAGGCTGGGATAAGGTACTGTTACTCAGCAAACCTACATTTTGAGAAGAAAAATACAGCTTTTTGGAAGATGTCTCTCTATTCCCCTGTGCACTTGCAAAATAAAGGTATCTAATCCTTCTAAAAATAAGTATGAACATGTTTGCTTCCAGAATCTATAAAATATGTCTGCATCAAAGCAATGTGGAGACATTTGGGAATAAAGTACATGATTCGAGACGCATAAGAAACCATAGCCTTGGACTTTGTCTCAGAGAACTAGACTGACCTTTCAGCAACTGATGATAGTTCTGAAATGAAAGCCCAATCTAACATCAGTTAAAATAAATAAAAAGCTATCACTGGCTTCTGTGGATATTGGATTTAGACCATACAAGACCCACTTGAAAGCTGGGAACCCAAGGAAATTATCATGGTAAATCTAAATTCTATTGAAGCCCTACAGGCTTTAAAATATCTCTCCGCAGCCCCATTAAGAATGGGTTTCTATTTCGCTCATGAATAATTCACTTTTTTTTCTTCTGATAGTACTACCATGAACTAAGCCAGCACAAAGCTCTACATTTCACCCTCCTTTTTGCTCACAGCAGATCCAGAGCCTGTTTCTGTTGAAAGAACAGTCCAGAGAGTAAAGGCATGAGTGCAGACATTGCTTCCCCTCAAAATATATCTCCTGATTTCTTGTTATCCCCATAGAGCTAGGAACAAGCTCTTCCCAACACTTTTTCATCTGCCCATTTCCAGTCACTTACCTTGAGCCATGGTGATAATGTGACTTCCAAAGTGACCAGGATCTGGAAAGATTAACTTGCCTTCAGGAGCTGGTCCTCACACATGTCTTTGTCCATGTCCTCGTGCTCATTTTTGAAGCACTTGATCTTCATTTAAGAAGGATAAAACCTTGTTGCAGAACAAACCAGCTAGCTGGGATAGCCCCACAGCTCTTTCCATGGGAGAAATTTTTTGCTGTTCAACTAAAAAAGAGAGAGATGAAGAGTGCCAGCCAGTTCTCCTCAGGAATCACTCATAGCAACAGGAGGAATGACTATCATACAGATTACTCCTTCAAACCATTCATCATCACATCCTTTGTTCCAAATGCACTGCCTTTAACATGACCTCACATTACACATCTCCCAGACACATTCACGTTCAATCCTCTCTCTTTCTTCCCTCAATGAAGGACCATCTTTGAAGACAAATTCTGCTTCTACCAGAAACATCTACTGGGAACATTTCATGCCTCCTAAACCACAATGTATGTACAGAAGAACCATTATTTCTCATCATCCTTGTAAACCTCCCTCCCTGCAGACACCCTGACAACTGGCATTCTGCTTCCCAGCCCAGACTGACATTACTACTCTGACCCACAAAGAGCACCAGTGTTCTCTGGAAAACTTCTAGAGGAGCTTTGCTCTGCATGACAAGAAATTAAACCTACATTCATACACAGCAACGTCTTTGCCAACACTTGAAACCTCTCCAACCCAGTCTATAAACCAGAGAGGAACAGTGCTGTGAGCTAGCTTTAGCACTGTATCAACCCATATGGACCTACTCAAAGAACCTGAGATGTGGGGTCATCCCTGGGGCTATGGTTTGTGGTTCTGATGTTGCCAAACTGCTGGCCAGTGAGAATAGCATCCAGCAGTGAAAAGAAGATGGGCAGCTAAAGGAACTGAGGCCGACAACCCCAAGATTATGCTGTGAGATATGTGGCTAAGGGATTTCCATTAACTATGCCACAAGATGCATGGCTAAGGCATTCCTGAGGGCATGAAGACTGGGAAGATATAGTTTATCAGGTGAAGTCCAGGTGACCCTCACCACTGCAAGAGGTGGAAGAGGGAGTGATGTTAAGGTGTCATGGCTCTGTTCCACCCTTGTGCAAGACCCACAGCCTTTGTGATCTCTCTCTTTGTTACTCTTGATATCCCTCACTTACAGACAAAGTGGCTGCCCCATCACTTATGACAGCAAGAACAGAAGATTTGACTACAGTCTCACCTCCACTTCCCCTAAAAGTATAGCGATATCATTTGGTCTTTATAGAGAAGGATATTCAGCTGGATGGGAAAAATTCAAGTCCTGTCCAAAAACATGTCAGGCCAGACTTTTCCTGTGGTATGCCCTGCCATCAATTACCCACAGGTGGTCCTGGAGCAGATAGGTCTGAGGGGAAGGACCTTACTCCTTTCTTGATAAGTTTAGACATTGTCACTGGTGCTACCCTCTAATACCTCCTCAAATTAACTGTTTATTTGGCCTGAAGAGGGTTTTATAAGTCAAATAACCCTGGTAAAAATATTCTGGGTAGTATGGCAGAACAGGAGAAAAAATCTGAGAGCAGGGGGAAAATAGCTGAGAGCAGTAATAAATGCACCATCTGTGACCAGGCACGGAAAACACGTAGCACATGCTGAGCAGTCATTATATACATGTTTGATTCTCACATAAAGCCAGGAGTGCCCTGAATGACAAAGCCCTAATTTCCCACCAATTTACATCCTGTATCTCTGCCTGGTACCAGCTACTTCCTGCACTGTGATTCTCTAAGAAACCACATCACAGCAGCGTGCCAACATACAGCAAAGCTCAATGCTGTCCCATACAGAAGGGTGTGGTGATTTGCATTAAAAAAAAAACCTAATTTTGCTCACTCAGGAGTACAAAGACATGTGCGTCTCTGTGTTCCCATCCAGCACTAAACAGTAAACCGTGTGTTACCCATGCGAGGCAGTAACACAGTGGCACAGAGGACAGATACTGGAAAAGCTGTCCTCGCTGCCTGAGGATGTGCGTCTATCTCCCCCTCTACCTACCCTCCCTGTACCCTACCCCTGAGGTCTCCTGTCCTACCTCCCAATGTCTTTCTCATCCATCTGGTAATATCTGTGCCCCTGCTCTGCAGCTCTAATTCCTCAGGATGGCAGATCAGAGCTCAGGTCAGGACTGAGACAGGGGTGAGGACATCTGCTCACGTGGAGCAAAAGCAGAGGTGAAGGAAGGCCCTGGCAAGCAGCTCTGGACTTTGAGGATAAGCTTTTCATGCACAGATAAAAAGAATCACATGGGCAACTCAAAACCAGGCATCTACAAAGCTTTCCTCTCTCCTTCCCGTGAGCCCAACTTGTTTCTTCTAAATGCAGACTCTGACCATCAATTCCTTTTTTACCTAGGACTTTACAAGCAAGGTAGGGATTTGTCTCCCTACAAGCAGTGTCACTACCAAAGCTGCCTCCTAGCACCTCCTGGCCCTGGGCCATCCCACTGCTGCTCTCTTGTGTCACCCACACTGCTCTAACAACAAAGCATAGCAATGAGACAACCTCTGACCACAAGCACAGCAGGCATGTTCAGCTGCTGCCTTCCTGCAGTAATGCTGCAGAAGAGGAACAGGCACAAATTGGGCAAGTAGAGCAGCAAAGACTGGGCTGCATGGGGAAGCACTGACTTTACACATTTCATAGAATTGCAGAATGTTTTGGGTTTGAAGGGTCAGTTAAATATCATCGAACTTCAACATTCCTGTCATGGGCAGGGAACCTTCTGTCGCTAGAGGACACAGAATGAACCACACCAACACCATGCATTGTTAGAACAAGAAAGAATGGCGTTTATTCTCTGACTTCGGTATTTATAGATTCTGGACCATGACCAGGGATTAGAGAATAAGGTTACTACCTTTCCAATCACACTGGTCAAACCAAAAGTCCATCAAAAGACAAATCTTAGAAGGAATGTGGTAAACAGCTCATGTTTACACAACACTCATGAGAAAGTGGCCTAGAACTATGAAAACATTCATCAGAAGGCTCTAGTTTCAGGGTGACACTCTTCCATTAGACCAAGTTGATCCAAGCCCCATTCAACCTGGCTTTGAACACTTCCAAGGTTGAGGCAGCCCCCCCTCTCTGGGCAACCTCTTCCAGAACCTCACCACCCTCAGAGCAGAGGATTTCTTTCTTGTGTACAGTCTAAGTCCACACTCTTTCATTTTAAAATCATTGTCCCTTATCTTTGCAATAAAGGCTTCTCTGTCTTTCTTAAAAGCCCTATTTAAGTTTGGAGGGCTGCAGTAAGGAAGAAGACTTCTTTTCTCTAGGCTGAGCAGCCCCAACTGTCTCAGCTCGTCTCCATAGCAAAGATGCTCCAGCTCTTTGACCATCTTTGTGACCTCCTTTGTTCTCAGTCCAATAGGTCCATATGTTTCCAGTGCTGACAACCTCAGAGCTGGATGCTCCAGGTAAGGTCTCACAAGAACAGGGAGCAGAATCCCTCCCTTGCCTACTGTCCCACTGCTTTGGATGCAGCCCAGGATACAACTGGCTTTCTGGGTTGTAAGTGCACTTTGCTGGGTCATGTCGAATTTTAAGCCCAACTCTATTGCCAAGTCATTCCCTGTGGGGCTGGAGACCCTGATGGTTGCTCCTCACCATCTGCCCAGAAGAACTGGAAGGAGAGAGAGGCATAAGCCTCAAAAAGACACAGGAGAAAAGGCTTATTCGTCAGCAAGGCTTGCAGAACAGACCCAATTCTTTCACCTCTTATCAGGAAATGCGACGAATGTCGAGGGGCTGAGAGAAGCCCAGGGGGACAGAAGAGCTGCTGAAGGTCCCTGAGAACCACCACAAGGCATCCCCAGACCGTGCTGCCGCTGAGGTGATCCCAGAGATAAGAAGGATCCCCTATCCCCGCCACGGGCATCCCTATCGCAGCCAAGAATCCACGGAGCATCGTTCCTTGCTCTGGCGAGGACTCCATCCCCAAGCGTCTCATCAGGAGCCGACGCCTCATAGGAGGAACTACATTTCCCAGGGCCACTTGCGCCTGGGCGGCGGAAGAGGTTGGCTGAGTGACGCATTTTGTTCCGATTGGCTGCCTGGGGCAGTCCGAGCGGCCATTGGCTAGGTGGGTTGTCACGTGGGACGGCGGGAGGCAGGACTACTCTCGGGGGCCCGTGTGGAGCGGGCCGGGAGCGGAGCGGGAGCTGGGAGCGGGTGGCCAGCCGGGCTCGGGGTCTAGGGGAGCAGGCCCGCCCGGCCGGCCTTGCTATGCTGGGCGCCCGGGGCGGGTGGCGGGCCCTTCGCCACTACGTCTCCCTGCCACCGGCTGTGCGGTTGCGGGTGCGCGAGGCGCTTGGGGCGCGGGAGCCGGCGGACGCGGTCAGAGTGCAGGTGTGTGCCCCGGAATGGCCCGGCCCGGAGCCTGAGCGGAGGGGAGCGCCTGGAGAGGTGCGGCCTACGCCCATGCTTCAAGGAGGGAAACGGAGGAGCCCTGCAGGGCGTTCTGCTGAGCTCCCAGATCTCCTCTGCAGTCGTGCAGAGCCTCTCCGTGTGTTCTCCCGCTGTGCCTGCTCAGTTCGCTGATGCCGCAGCCAGCGAAGCTTTGCAGTCACTCGGCACGTGCAGAGGAGCGTTGTGGCTGTGATGGATTGTACTGAATGTGCTCACCACGTTGGCTTTATCACCTGTTCTGTTCCGGAGAGCGAACCATTGACTGCCGTTGTTTTTAAAGCTTTTTCATAGGTGTTGTGACACATACATCCAGGTTTAGAGCAGTGTCAGTAGAACTATCGGTAACACTTCCGCTGACGTTCGTATTTGGCTCCTCTTGAGAACCAAGATAGCCTGGAATTAATGGGCATTTCAGCTGTGGAGCAGTTTTCCTTGTTATAGGATTGTGCGTTCCCCTGTTTTCTGATGTTTCCAACTGGCAGAGTGGTGGTTGCACACACATGTCCCTGTTTCAGTGCAGAGCTGTGTGGGTGTCAGTATTTCTGGATGAATGTGAGAAGGACTAGGGTACTTGGTAGCAGTTTTTAAAAAAACCGAAAGATGATAGATTTAGATTCATAAGAAAGTAATTTCTCACTGTGGGGATGGTGAGGCACTGTTACAGTTTGCCTAGAGAAGATGTAGCTGCCCCATCCCTGGCGGTGTTGAAGGCCAGGATGGGACTTGGAGTAACCTGATCTAGTCGAAGGTGTCCCTGCCTTTGGCAGTGGGGTTGGAACTGGGTAACCTTTAAGGTCCTTTCCAATTCAAGCTGTTCTGTGCTTCTACTGACCCAAAAATAGTTTGTAGCATGCTGGTATTCCTGCTCACACATAGGTAAAGCTTAATAGGGTAGGAAGAAGCTCATCCAGTGTTGGTTCTTTTCTGATGCAATTTGATAAATGATGCAAGCTAGAAGAAACTGATGCTAAAATTTGCAGTGCTGTTCTCCCTTCCCTGTCCTCCAGACCCTTACTGCTTTGCTCTTCCCCTGTGCTGGCAAAATGTGGGGGTTTTGAATTAAAATGAGCTAGGAATCTGATCTGGCTTAAATCCAGCCTTATTATGGCTAAGCTGTTGGAATGTGCAGTCTAGTCTTGCAGTCAGGATTGTCGCTTCTATTGTCGCTTCTGTTTATTCTGGTAAGGTGTGAAGTGGTCAAAACATTGCTGCCACAGCCTCTGCTGCTCCAGTGCAAGCCTGTGGGTGTGCCCTTATTTCCTATTGCAGGATGCAAGACTCCTCCTCTTATTTAATAAATCCCAGAACAGCTTGGGTGGCAAAAAAAGCTCTNGTTTATTCTGGTAAGGTGTGAAGTGGTCAAAACATTGCTGCCACAGCCTCTGCTGCTCCAGTGCAAGCCTGTGGGTGTGCCCTTATTTCCTATTGCAGGATGCAAGACTCCTCCTCTTATTTAATAAATCCCAGAACAGCTTGGGTGGCAAAAAAAGCTCTTGAGAATATTTCTTTGTCCAGTTTTTTGTGTGTTTGCTTTGTTGAGGAACATTTGTGGGGAGGGAAAATGAGGAAAAATATCTGTTGTTGCACATGGAACGTCCGTCCAGTATCCATGGTGTGTTCTGGTGATTTCCTGGAATACAGAGGATAAGCACAACAGTTTCATGCACGTTGCTGCATTAAATACCTTTTGCTTTAATCAGACAGATAAGAGGATGCCCAGATGATCTTGTTTCTTGCATTAGTTCTTCCTTTGGGTGGAACACTGCAGGGGTCGTTTGCCCTGTCTGACTCATTAGGTTCATGTCTTTAAAATCTTCCATGGTTCTTACATGGAACGTGAAAAGCATGTTATACAAGCCTGTGTAAGGCTTGTCTGTGTTAGCAGTTGTTCTTGAAACTATAACATGCTTTACTTCTGGTGCTGTTTTATTCTTGGATTGTTCTGTCTGGATGACAGAAGTAGATGGATTTGCACTGGTTTGTCTGGAATGAATTCCCTGAAGCATTTGCACAGTTTGAAGTCATTGGGACTATTTGGTCCCTTCCAGTTAAGAAAAAGATGAAACTGATTGGAAAAGAGGCAGTTTGGTTATTTAATCAGCACTGGTTTTGGTTGTTCTCGACAATATTGTTAGAAGATGAGCTGGAAGGCCCTCAACAAATAAATTTCTTTTGAAGGCCAGCTTTGTCTCAACTCTGGTGAGCTGAGGAGCAACTATGGGAGTTATGTTTTGGATGCTATTATTATTGCTTGCTGCCTTGGTACTGACTTAACGCTTCCCTTAAAAAAGTAATTAAAATTTATATGTCATTAAATAGCTTAAATTAAAACATTAGCCTGTGCCCCACATGGTCAGTTCTACTGTTTTGCTGTTAAGAAGAATTTGGGTATTATTAGTTTAATTCTTTTCATGAAACTGGACAAAGTATTTCTAAATTTTTTTCTTAGTATCTTTTTTCTTCCATGGACTCAGTGAAGCAGTCTTAATTCTGTGATGAAAGGAGAAACATCCAAGGCAGTTTTTATTTTTGTTTTGCATGAATACGTAGTTTTTCCTGTGAATCTATTGGCTGCAGCATTGTTTTAGCAATTTAGGGCACATAAACCACTAGTGAACAGATTTGAAGATTTGAAATATTGGAACCATTCTACAGAGATACAACAACAAAACTTATACTGATAACCATTAGAATGGTTGAGTGTATTGTAACGAAGAATGGTGCATTGCTGGTCTCTCATGTTTTAGTAAGAAGAGTTTGGAAGGGACACCACCAATAGGAGTATGTACTTTGCCAAAACGCTTTACATCTTCAGAGCACTTCGTTGCTTTCTGTATTCTCAGCTGTCCAAAGATGCAGATACATCTTATTAATGCTTGCTGTTCTCTAGGAAGAGACTACCGCAGAAGCATGTCTCTGCCTAAGGATTTGTTTCTCTCTGCTTTGAAGTCAAAAGAAAAACTGACACTACTTTTTTTCTCTTTTTGTTTTTTATTATCATTTCTTTTTGCCTCTCAAGAAACAGTTACTTTGATTTCAGTAAGAGGCTAAAATAGGCCTGAAGTGGTGTGTCCAGCTCAGCTGGAAGAAGAGCATGAACACACAGCGTTCCTGCCAAAAAATAACAAATCTCTTGTTCTTTTACCTCTAGGGCTGGGTCCGCTCTGTCCGATCACAGAAAGAAGTTTTATTCCTGCACATAAATGATGGGAGTTCTCTGGAAAGCCTCCAGGTGGTTGCTGCTCCCGGCCTGGAAAAGAGGTCAGTCTATTTGAAATAACTGGAAAAAGATATGTGCTGAGCAGTGCTTGGAGGGGTCTGCTTAGGCCTCCTTCCATATGCCAGGGACTCGCCAACCACATTTGTCTCCACCAAGAGCCTCTTCTAATAAGAACCTGTCACTTTTCTCCCCACTTATCCAACAGTCCTGTCTTGTCCTAAATTCTTCTATAGCTTTGTGAAGCTCTTGCCATTTGCATCTCTGCATTTAATAATTTTTCATTTCATCAGTTAAGCTACAGCATCTCTTATGATCTTAAGTAATCCAGCTAATTTAACAGAAATCTCTCTTCTGAATGTAGTTATATCAGCACCTAGTTAAGCTGTTGTTTTTTCTTGATTTCTTAGAGACCTGACTTTTGGAAGTGCAGTGGAAGTGCAAGGGAAGCTTGTCAAAAGTCCTCATAGGAGGCAAAACATGGAGCTGCAAGCTGAAACCATTCGTGTTGTGGGACCTTGTGATATTTGGGTATGTCACTGCAGCAGGATGGATAAGACTGCTGGAAATCAATTTTTAAAGGTCCAAGTATCGAGCAAAGCATGCTTGAAACTGTATTTTCTTTAAGTCTGAGTGGTCCTCCAGACTTTGATTTGTCAGCAGTGTCTGTAGGGTGCATCAAAAGGAGAAACATTGGATCACCATGAAAGCTCATTTCTGGGGCAAAGCCATTTCTTCATGGAAAATGTGCATTGGCTGACAGTTAAGAGTTTGCCTTTGTCCCACCCTGAAGCACTTACCTGTGCAGGTGGCTTACCTGGTAAGTCTGGCTTGGATATGAACTGGAGAAACAGTGGAACTGGCCAGACGCTCCAGGTTGTGCAGCTATCTGCCACAGACACGTTCAGAACCATCTTGCTGTTGCAGGGTTGAGGGGAACAGATGGGTTTTAGTGGGGCTCAACATCCAAAAGGTGGAGCATTTTAGAGTGTTTATACCTCCTCTTGTGTTCATGAATCTTGCTCTTCTGTAAGCATTGTAAAATACACAAAGTAAACAGAAGAGACAGGCAAAAACATTTAGTTCTTCTATGCTTTGTTATGGTGATTGAGTTTTAGTAGGGAGAGATGGCATTCTGTGAATAGCAGTAAAACTGCATGGACTCCCAAGTTCTTATCCTCTTACTTTGATTTCCTTGTTGTTTTCAGTCATTTCCCCTGAAAATGAAGGAGAGGCACCCACTGGAGTATGTCCGACAGTTCCCTCACCTGCGATGCAGGAGCAACGTGCTAGGCGCCCTCCTGCGAATCCGCAGTGAAGCCACTGCAGCCATCCACTCCTTCTTCCAGGTAGTCCCTTCTGGACCAAGCCTCATGTGTAGAGCACTCCAGCCAGGCTGGTTTTATGATAGCAGGTTAGGAGGGAAGGAGCATGACATCTTGCCTGCAGGGTATGGGTTTTGCATGCCGTGGTTTTCTTTCCAGGCCTGGGCCTGGCTGGGCCTTGGCCATACTGTTGCTTATGGTCAGGTTAGTGCATCTGTGGCCTGTCAGTGTCTTTCCACCCATTTCCTGTTATTTATGCCTTTCACAGAATTGCAGCACAGTTGTCTGTGAGTGTGTGGTCTGTGGAACACAACAGAATACGGACTTGTTTAACCCCTCCTCTGCAGTGACCTTACGGTCATTGGACAGAAGCCTCCTCCCACATGGAAAAATCTGTCATACAGGAACTGAGACAAGCTGACTCAGAGCTTCATGTTATTCTCAGTTCTTGCCTCTTACTGCAGTACAAGTCGTCTGTGGATGCTGCTGGCTGACATTGGGAGACTCTTGTTCTGATACATTTGAAATGGATGGGTGGGAGCCACCTGTGTTTTCTGAATGTGTCAGTCTTAAGCTGTGGACACAGCACGGGCTTTGTGCAGGCAGAGGGGGCAGTGAATTGACTCTGATGCCAGATGTCACATAGAGACCATGTGATTCTTTGTGTGAGTAGATAAAAGAAGGCGACAAATCTTCTAGCACACCTGAGACTTTCTTTAAAGCTATTCCTGGAAATAAACCTGTTTTAGTTTAGATAAGGTGGCTTTAGTTAGAATAGAGTCATATTCAGAGCATTTTGATGACAGAATTCATATGTAATAATTAGTGTGGCCCAAGGAGCAGGTTAGAAATGTAGAGGTGAATTTCTGGTCCCACATTTATTGGTCTTTGTTGACTGCAGTTGCAGAGAAGGCTTGTTTCCTCTAAGAACTGTCTGTGTGGAATTGCATGGAATTTGGATGACTTTTATGGGTTTTGTTGGGGTGTCGGGGGAGTGTTCTGGGGTTTTTTTTAAGAGAAATCCCGTGTCAGGTAAAGCTGCTGTTTTCAGGATTGTGTCTGATCCTAAGACAGAAGCCAGCTCTTTTGGGAATCAGTCTGTGCCGGTGTCGAGCCACTAGATGGCATTGCCTACAGCGGTTTGATTCCAAACCTGGACGCCAAAGGCAGCCGAGATACAAAACCATCTTATTCAGGCTTTACTTCTCCAGATAACTTCTGCTCAGGCTCTGACATACCTTCCTCTTTGCAATGCTCAAGAGCACAACTCTATTAAAAAATAGAATCTATCATCAATATAGCAGCAGGAGCTACACTAAAGTTATTTCTAAAGGAATAAGGAAGATTTGGTCCCAAACCTGATATTTACAAATGCTTGTGTGAGAACTCTCCTAGCACTAGGAATGTCTGTGGGTTTATTCCATTTATAATAGAAGGAAGTCTTAAAATTGTCACTTGAATCATCCCAAGAATATTTCGATTTCCAATTTTTGACAATGGCAGAACGTACTACAGCTACAAAGTATAATTTGAGCATTTCCACTTGGCAAAGCTGTAAGGAGCTTAATGGTGGAAGAAAATAAGTGGAGCTGTTTGAATACACAAAATTATCAAGACTATCTCTAACTTAATTTAAAAGCCTCTCCTTTTCAGCCTGTTCATTTCCAGGAATGAATGGCTAGTGCCAAGTGCCTTTGGTTTGGATGTTGAAAGCTAAATTGTCCTCTTTACATCATGTCCTGAGAATTGTGGTCCATGTGGGATAGGAACATTGTTCCTAGGCACAGTAAGATAGTTGCATTGTGAATAGCAAATTCCATTCTGCACATTAAGTTCCAGGTTTGTGAGAGCCAGTAATGCAACTTGAAATATTTTAGAAGCTTTTTTAAGGGGAATTATCCAAGAGGTTTTTAGGGGATTCTCTTATTTCAGATCTGTGCAGTTTGCTTTTCTTTCCAAAGCCTGTAAGGGAGCTTCTGTGTGACGTGTGCTTCTTGGCAGCAACTGCAACCACTTTATGAGGGATTTAGGCATTTTTCAAACATCTCCTGTAGAGCTGGGAGGCCATATAACTGTCAGGGCTCTGAAAATATGCAGGGAACTGTGTTGAAGGACTGCATTTTGTACTGGTAGACTGAAACTTCCTTCTCCAGGCAAAGAAAGTGGTTCTGGATCCAAAACTTCCTTCTGTGCAGTAACTGCAGCTCCAGTGAGGATCCGTAACTAAGGTAGCCTATAGTTGACTTGCAGGGACTTTTCTCTCTCTTAGCTGTGTTACTGTACTCCCACAAAATGCATTGCATGTCCATGTGAGGTTTTTGTTCCAAATTAATTTTAGTTTGATTCTTAGAGTGGGCAGTAAATACTACTTCTGTGTTCCCAGCCCCTTAATGAGCTGATGATAAGGACCAGGGCCTCTCATATGACTGACTGAATTGTAATATTCTGGTAAAGGCTGTGAAGCTAAGATGTATCCATCCACTGAATATTGGGTTGCAGATGTTTTAAAAGCCTAAGGTTGCACTGCAGGGAAATCCAGAGAACAGGGGCTCTTTGTTCATTCAGCCTTACTGGTTTCAGAGGCCTCTGCTGGATTTAATGAGCTATTACATGAATGTGTAATTCTGCAGGTACCTAGAACATGACCAAGCCAGGGTATACCCTGTCTCTTATAATCAGCTTGACTTCAGTATCTTAGAAGATGCAAGGTAGGACTGATACGTTACTGGTGGTTGGATATTTTTAACGTCTCTTTCATCTAGTGTGTGTTTTCTATCATCCAACACATTTGAGCACTTCTCTTAATGTAGCGCACAAAGAGTATCCTTTGCCTAACCAACTGCCTTCCAAAAAGCTGAAAAGAAACAAAGTGTTGAGGTCGTTGGGGGGAATTTGATCGAAACTGCCCAAAAACATAAAAATGCTGGAGGAAGTGAGAAGAAAGGGGAATGGTGTGGAAACAGGCCATTGCAAAAAAACGTCATAGTAATGACATAAATCTCTTTAGATTATGAAAACTGGAAGAAAACGCACAGGTAGTGAACGCTGATTGGTAAATCATGGTGGCATTTAGTTTGTCATCTGTCCCTGTAAGGCATAAACTGCCCAAAGGACTACATGTGCTGTCCTGGCTGGGGAATAATGGCCTAGTTATGCGTGCTGGTTGATGTCATCATTCAGGGTGTCGTTTGGTATGTTCAATATCTTTAGCTCATTAACTTTGCTGTTCTGTCTGTTCCAGGATAATGGATATGTGCATATTCATACCCCCATAATTACATCCAATGACTGTGAAGGTGCTGGGGAGCTCTTTCAGATTGAGGTAAGTTGGGTTGCATAAAGTTTGTTTCTTTTTGTAAAGGAATTCTTGAGTTATTAAAGGTTAGAGGAAATGTTTATCTTTATGAAACCCTTTTATGTATTTCTGTGGGGTTTTTTTAATATAAAAATCCTCTGCTTCAAATAATAGTTTAGACAGTTAAACAGATACATTATCTTTTATTTTATTGCCATTTTGTGCATTAATCTGCACCTTTTGTACTGATGAGGTTGTTCTATCCCTAGTGCTATGGAAAAATTTCCTAAGAATAACAGAGGGAGGTGAAACATCTTAGGAAACAATGATGTGATCATTAGAGCCCAAGAGATGGGATGGGTCATTCAGGATTACTACACTCAAATATTTCTTAGCTTTGAAACACAGAATATAATTAATCATGAGATAATCCTTTAAAAAAAAAGGTCAGCAATACCTGAAACTCCTTTTCTCCTGTGTGTACATACAGGTTCCTCCCTACCAGCAACTCCTGTTGTATGTTGGAATTCTCCCCCAGTATTGCCAAGCCATCCCATAACCACAAAATTACTGCCACAATCTATCATCATAAGAGTACTTCACATCATGGGTCAGAACCTCCTGTGAAACTGAAACACAGGCATAACCACTAGGATCTTCCCCACAGATTTCTCATGATTCCTGACCCCACAGCCATTAATCATACTTCTGTATCTGAAATTCACTCTTCTGTCTCAAACAGCGGCATCCATTGCCACTTACATGTATTGGCTCCAGCTTTGCTGGTGATTCATCTGTAAGCAAAGAAAAATTGTTGAGGTAGCAGTTACTTGCTGCGAGATTGTGTCTTCCACTCTGCACAGCCTTGTGACAAAAAAGCTTCTGTCTACTTGTTCTTCAGGATCTCAAGGTCTAACCTGTGCTACCAATGATTCCCTTCCAGACCAATACATGTGGCTCAGCTTTTTGCTTGCTGGGACAATAGGGTTGATTAGCTAAACGAAATTGTTCCTGTTTAATTGAGATGCCTTAATGCTACCCAAGGTTCACTCCAGGCTGTTGCATGCAAATTAAGACGTGAAAACAAGTGACACTTAATGATGGAAGCATTATGCAGTTTGCAGCTGTACAGTGTATTGCGTCTTTGGTACAAATTGTATCCACTTGAAAGCTGTAGAGGATGCAGGACTACAGCGTAGGTGGCTGGTAGTGATAGAAGCCCTGATGCAAATGTTGAATGAGGTCCTAAATTGTGAGCCTGAAACTTGTATAAACTGGCTCTTACCTAAATGCATGGTTCAGGGCAGCTATTTTGCTCCTCTGCAGTGGGATTGCTGAGGTGCGACTAATACCTGTCTTGGAGAAATGCAACTACAGCTATGCTTGAAAGGTGTGCTCTAAGTGCCAAATCAGACCCCATTAAATGGCCTGTGCCATAAAGGAAGAGCTTCACAAACCCACTTGCTGCTGGGTAAGAGGGAAGTTGTCCCTGATTGCCTGTTTCTTCTTTCAGTACTGCTTCATTGTTTGGCCTCATTTAGGACTTGGTTTTGGTTCTGCAAAGCCCTGTTCACAGTTGATCCTGGCTAGCAGAGATCTAAGACTGCCTGCTACCCTTGTGGGGGTTGCTTCACTCCTCTGGAGCAGTGACATTATTTTTTGTCAGTGAAAATGTGGGCAAGATTAAACCTGCCTTGGGCCATGCATGTGATGCTGTCAGACACAAAATAAGAGTGACAGAAGGGTGTCAGACATAATAATAAGGGTGTGGTATTTGCAGCAAAGCCCAGAATCTTGATGTGCTTTTAACCAAACCACCTATCAAGACATTCTTGTCTGCTGTATTCAGCCACTTTTTAAACTAGCCTTTAATTCACTGGTCGAACAGGACAAGGGAGAATATAAATTCATGTTCCCTCTTATGTTTGAGGAGGAGCTAAGATTTCTTATGATGGAAATCAATGAAAACAACTTTCAAATTAGATTATTCAGTTTCAAAAAATATTTAAATCCTGTTCCTTAAGTTTTAAGATCTATCTTCTAGCTGAAACCACAGTTTGTGTTCTGTTACTCCTGAATTTGTAGTAGTTACAATACATCTACTGTTAACAGGTTGGGTTTTTTCTGCCTTTTGGGTTTTGGGGTTTTTTAGCTCACTTGGGCAGTGTATGGAACTAATAGTCTCACCAGTTTAGCTGACCTGCTGCAGGTGGAGTAAGTTAAACTTTAGCTTCAGGACCCATGTAGAGGCTGCTTTTGCACCCACTGTGAACTATTGCCTTTAAATAGCTGTTTTTTCTTACTAGCACAGTTTTAATCCTCTGACTAATGTCTGATGGCTGCTCAGGCCTGTGCATTCTTTTGAAGTGATTGAAAGTGAAGATAGTAGGAATATGTTTTTACATGTGAATTGGAGAGATGGGGGAAAATTTATCTGAAGTTAGAATGAAAAGGCTTTTTGAAACATGTTCTTTGATTCCTAAAACTCCTAATCCTGTAGGATTTTTGTTTGTTTATATGTTCCACTTCCTCACTGTCTTTGGTTTTGGATGTACTGATTAGCCTGTACATAGCTTTGGTTGGGTGCTCTCATATTAGGACTTGGGATGGGGGAGAATCCATGTTCACTCTCTGCTGGGCAAATCAGCTAAATGTTTTTAAAATGAAGTACTGTAATGGTGAAAAGAGTGCAGTAAGCCGAGGACATTTTAAAGAATAAGTAAGTCACAAGATGGTAACAACTCCAGAGGAAACTTCTCTACCTGGAAAGTGTAGGTTTGAGGAGAAACTGCCAGAAGTGTGGAGAGAACTAGGCAAACCCTAACCCACATGGTGAATATTAGCAACACCAGCTTGTGGTTTTCTGCATTGTTGACAGTGTCTTCCTGTGGGGGGAGCGTATAGGGGAGAAAGTATCTTGTTTGTGTTTCTTTCTTTAAAGTAAATATATTGAAAATAATAGAAGAGCTTTGACTGTTGAGAACAGTGTTTTAGTATTGTACAAATCAGGATGAGGTAATTCTTGAAAGAGGGGGAATGCAGATCAGCAGGGACAGATAGCCCTTATTCTATTTTCATCTGAAAATAATTTTCCTATATCAGCAGTTTTAGCGCTTCCACCTCAGCACAGATTCTTTCCTTGGTTTTGGGTTGGTTTTTATTTTTGCTTATGTTTCACTTTTATCTCTTCTGAAGTCTGAAATTCTTAGCAGCTTTGTATGTTGCAAGGAACTTTACCCAGTCCTCTTCTGTGGCTGCATCCTAGGAAGTCTGCCTTACTTTTTCCTTTGTGACCCATCTGTATGTATGTTCCCTGCTATTTTCACCAGGCTCTGACTCTGTCTACAGTATTGAAGACTCCCTGCTTTCTGAGTCTTTTGCTCTCTTTTCCGCTTTGCTCCCTGGAAAATTTTCTTTGTATGGCTGCTCTTGGCTGCTGTGGAGGAGGTGGAAGCTTCTCTGTGCTTTGTAAGAGCCTGTCTAGCCCAGGACACTCCAGTGTTCCATGGTTCAGTGGGGGTCTCCACAGCCATTTTCCCTGTTGCCCAGCTGCAGTCTCTTAAGAGAGCTCAGCTTGCAGTGAGTTTTGAAGTATTACAACTGTATCATGGTTCACAGCTTGTTATGTTAGATCTCACATGCAATTTTTATTGTCCATGGCTCTTTTCCATCCTGGGACCACTCTACGTGTGAGGAGTGCTGCACTCTACCTGATGGCTCCAGTGGAGGTAGAATGTGCTCTGTGAGGCTTGTCTCTTCCAACATACACACCCCATGGCACCTGGATGGTGTTTAGCTGAACCCAGGGTCTGGATCAGGCCATTTCATTATTTGAAAGGATATTTAGTTGTAAACCTGAAGAACCACCCAGGTATAGTTCTTCTCTAAAATGCATCTGGAGATCGTACAGCTTTCAAGGTTTTTTGCCCCTCAGAGGGGTGAATATCAAAGTTTTTAGGTTCCTGAAGGTGCAAGTTTATGGCTCTGTTAGTGTGGTACCAAAAATATGTACCTCCTCCTGAAGAAGCAGAAACATACTCCTACCACCCCTTTGGTATTACTGAAAATATCCTTGTCAGGACCGAGTAAAGCTGGGGAGAATCACAGTCAAACGCAACAGTTTTAGTGTCTGTGAGGTGTTTTCCCTTTGGAGATCTGCGATGGTCTGGCAGGCAGCCACTTCCTGAGAGACTGGTACTTCAGAGATGAGCTTGGCAGTGATCTCAGGGTAGTCTGGACCTGAGCTGAGGGGCAGCTTGCTTTTTCATATTCTAGCTGTCTCAGTTTCTGCTTGGATTCATATCCGGCTGTCCAGTCTATTTATGAGACGTTATGAATTCCAGTACACATTTATGAGATGTGTGTCTCAGCAGAGCCAGCTGCTATTGCTTAGTGCAAGTCCAGCTGATCAGAATTAGGACTGGAATTGCAAGGAGGACTTCTTGGAAGTTAGGAATTTTGCTGGGGTTGTCTGAAAAGGAAAATCCAATCGTGTTTATAATGGGGTGTCACAGAGGGCAAATCTGGATTAAAGATATGTTTCTGGGAAGCTGCAGCAGCATAATGGTGTGAGCCTGGGCTAGAGCTAAAGCAATGATTTCTATGAGCTTTTCAAGTCTTCTCTGATCCCTTCATGCTTTTGGCTTGCATAGAGTGTAAGAAAGAATCAAACAGTTTGTACTCTCCTGAAGCTAATTGCCTCAAGGAGAAGTTAATACAAGACTGACATCAAAGGGAATAATTTTAAATTAAACCATTAGACATTTGAGAGATGGAGAACAAAACAGGTACCAAATCCAGTTGTTCTTGTATTTAGAATGAGAATAAAAAGCCTTTGAAGTTGATGTCAAATACTAGTATGTTTATAGCACGTTTACTCTGAGACACCAAGATGTTTCGTACAGATTCCCTCTCCCTTTTCCCCCATTGTAGTTTGGGTAGTTTTTGACTCTGGGATGGAAAGAGCTTGAAAAGTAACCCATTATTCTCCTCCTAATCTTTTATCAAGTCTATATTTTGGGGTTGGGAATTGGGATAAGTGTCCATCTAATTGAAGTAAAAGCACCACTGTGTTGTTGCTTCAATTGGGCATGAAAACCAATCTCACCCACTGTCAGCAGTGAAGGGATAGTGTCCCCTACCATTTGTCTTGAACCAGTGGCTGTGGTTTCATGTAAGAAGCCGTTTTGATCTAAAAGCCTGAGCATGAATCTGGGGCACAGGTGCTTGGGAATATTGGCCTGTGCTTGAATATGTGAAATAGAGGAATCACCTCCAGTGGATTAGCTGATACTTGTTCCTGTGATTTGTGCTACTGCTAATTATGGATCTCCACTTGCTGAAGGTGTCCCTTCTGAACAAAGAGAGGGAGGCATTTAATTTTTCCTGCATAGAAAGTTTTCTGCATGAGCTGTGTTGCAGTTCACAACACCCAATAGTATCGAGTATTGTGCCTTAGGATGAGGGAGAGCAAGTGGGCAGCTGTGGAGAGGGGAGGAGTTCAGATGGTGATGGTGCAGTAAAATTTTATCTAAATGTTGCTGTGTTTGCTGTTCACCTTCTGTCAGAAGCCATTAGGGAGCTGCTCACAATGCAGATAAACATCTTGGAATCTCTCAGTGACCTCTCAAACAGGCTGCAGGTTTTCAGAAGCCCAGTTGAGTTGTAGATTGTCTCACTTTCTCCAGTCACTTACTGTGTTTCTATTTTCCATATGTCTCTCTGAGATCACATCTGATTTGGAGAATGAAAAGTGATACAAAGTCATTATAAATAAACCAGGCCCCAGCTCCTGGAGACAGTTGTTTCCTGTTTGTGGATTTGGGTGGAAGCATTGAGATTTTGTGGCTGATTTCTTGTTCTTTTCCTGCTTCCAGTTTGTCTCATTCTCATTGTTTCGAAGTTGCATCTTACAGGATTAGGTGGAATTTTTCACTGGTGGAACAAGGAATGTCTGAACGAACTAAGCTTGCAGGGAAAGAGAAAGCAGAAACCATGGCTCTTCTCTTTAGTGTTCTGGCTATGGTTCTGGGGCTGCAGTGTGTGAATGTTTGATATTTATTAATATCCTTATTGTTTTTGAGCAAATGCTTTGGGTTTATTCGATGAAAACAGTAGGGGCCTGCTTCTGCATCCTTGGAGTTTTGGTGTTTGGTTTTTTTAGAACACAAAACCTCTGAAACAAAGGAAGCAGTCCTGGGCTTACAGCCACAAATTGTCCTGTTTTCGTTGATCTCTGTGGAACAAGGCAAGCTTGCTCTTTTTTTTCAGTGTGATGCTGTGAAGAGATAAAACTGCCTTGTGATCTGAGGTTTTTGGAAGTCACTGTTTTATCTTTGTGATGAGCAGCAAAGCTTTTTGAGAACAAAAGCAACACCTTCAAGCTCATTGAGAAAAATGGCAGGTTGTAGACTATCAAAGGCTGGTGAACAAAGCTCCCTGTGACAGAGCAGGTTGGGGAGTGGGGTGGCTGAAGGCAGTGGCATACTTCTCTGAATGAGCAACACTTAGCATGACTCCTAGGAGCTACACCTTGGAAAGTGGGTATTTCAAACTTATTTCAGAAGAAAGTCTTTGATTGGAAGGGAATGTGGATCAGCCAGACCTCAGATTAGCTTTGAAGTTTTTGAAGTTCCGTTCTGTTTTTCTCCTGAACCTTTGGCTCCTCTGAAGTTTAGAGATGACAAGATGTTGAAACACACTATCATTTGTCTTCATGTTTCTTCAAAAGTCATAGAGTTGTGACCTCTAGAGATCATCTAATCCATCTCACTGTGCTCAAACAGGGTCAGCTGGAGCAAGTTGCCCAGTGCTCTGCTGCTGAGTTTTTAATATCTCCCCAAATGGAGACTTTACAGCCTCTCTGGACAACCTGTTCTTGTGCTTGACACCCGCAGTAAATATTAAAGATTTTTCTTGTTTTCAGATGAATTTTTGTGTGTCTTTTTTAAATCTGTGCCTATTGTCTCTTGGGACTTTTTTTTTTTGAGGTTTTTCATAATGGAACACTGAACTTGCTAAATTTTCTATTACTTGTAGATTTTAATACTTAAAATATTTGATGACCTGAAAAAAACATGCAAAAGCTGAAATGAAACATAGTTTATTTTTCACTGCCTATATATTATGTAAGCTCTAATATCTCCAAATTAGTATTTTTTCATTGTGATATTTTTGAAGACTGAGTAACAAATCTTAAGAGGATATTGTATTACCTTTTTTTAATTACTGTTTGTCTTTTTCCAGTGGAAATAAATTCATTTCCCCATGAAAAGAAAATAACACTTTTTTTAAAGTTTTTTTTGAAAGCCAGTGTGTCTGACACAGAAAATACTCCTCCATTTTTCTCATCAGGCTTGAAATTGAATTTTGAAGGCAATGCCATATGAAGCTTCAAACTACAAATGACAGAGATTCTTCTCATCCTCCTCTCTGTTCATCTTGGGAGGAAAGTGAAAATCAATGAAAAGAGGGAAAATAAGCTGGATGCTGTGCTTTTTATTTAAACACCAGTGATCTGATTTGTTGCTCATTGTTACAGACATCAAGAGAGGCAAAGGAGTCTGCAGAAAAGACCCAATTCTTCAATGTGCCTGCCTTCCTGACAGTTTCTGGACAGCTCCATTTGGAAGTAATGGCAGGGTGAGCAAAATTAAACGTTTTCATCTTTGTCTGTGAGACATTCCCAACTGGTAATTTTGGTATCCATTAGATATCTGCCATGGTTATCTGCCAGAAATGGACTGAGTGGCAGTGGCTGGATGAAGGGCATAGTGAGAGGCCAGCCTAGACAGAGGGCTAGAGCATGTTTTTTATGGACACTGGCTGAGAGAGCAGGGGTTGTTCAGCCTGGAGAAGAGGAGGCTGCAGAGAGACCTTAGAGCACCTTCCAGTACTTAAGGGGCTACAAGAGACCTGGAAAGGGGCTTTGGACAAGGGCTTGGAGTGACAGGGCAAGGGGGAATGGCTTTAGATTGAAAGAGGAAAGGTTTAAATTAGGTATTAGGAAGAAATTCTTTACTTGAGGTGGGTGAGGCACTGGCACAGGTTTACCAGAGAAGCTGTGGATGCCTCATCCCTGGATGTATTCAACACCTGCCAGGTTGGGTGAGGCTGTGAGCAACCTGGGTTAGTGGAAGGTGTCCCTGCCCATGCCTGGGGAGTTAGAACAACATTGTCTTTGGGATCACTTCAGAAACAATTCAATGATTCTGTGCTCTGGAGGGTCTCGCAGTATCTAGAGAGTTAATGCTGTGTGATGTATCAGTGCAGTGCTTTTGCATCTAGAAGAGCTTCATTTATTTTTGAAGACTAAAGGGATTCAATACCACTTGAGCTGCAGGCCTCAAAAACTCGGTGTACTTAAATAAAATAAAAGGAGCAGGTTCCCAGAACAGCTATGCTCCATTATGAGTAAACACATCTAAATTTAGATGTCCTTGGATTCATTCAAAATGCCTGTAAGAACAGCACACTACTGTAAAATAGGAATATGAAGCTGTAATGTACTGCATGCTGAAGACCATTGGTTTTTTTTATTTATCTGTCTTTTGAGAGCAAGATGCATCTGAGTGATATCAATGGAAAAAGTATTTACCAGACAGGTGATCTGCCAAGTTTAGCTTTCTGCTCTATCTTGGAGCAGGCTGTGTACTATTTGAGGGGTACAACCTGATGTAATAGAGTGAGACTGTATTTCAGGTTGATTATTAGCATCCATGTTCTTTCTTTGGACTTCTTTGAATTGTGGAATTAAATCTTTCTGTAAAGGTCATAATGCATGACAGTCAATTAGGTCTAACACATACAAATTCATGTCATCCCATCTCCTAGGGACCAAAATCTCTGCCCCTTCAGTTAAACAAACCTCTTCCTCATTAACCTTCCCCAGCTAATATCTGAGATGATGCCAGTCTTTGGCTGTCAGGTGACCTGTGCTTTGGCCGTAGCAGACAGGGCACCACATGAGAAATCTCCTGTCTACCAGGAGTGTCTAGCTTTAGTATTTCAGCCTATCGCAGACATTGAGCTGGTCTGAGAAGAGACCATGTCCCTCAGGGAGAACAAACCAGGCAGAAAAGAGTTTTCTGAAAAAATTTATATGTTTTGATTTGTATGCAAAAATTGCCCTTTGAACAGTTTCATTGCAGCTATTTATCAGCAGCCAATTAAACTGTGCAACAGTGATTACATAAAAAAAATTCCAGCACTGATTCTCAACATTGCATATGAGGCATGGACAGCAAATACTATTAGAAATACAGGTCAGAACTCCCAGATGAAAAGGCCAATCTTTAAAGTTCATGTTTTCCAAAGCTAGGATTTTATCCCTCCCGTTTTCAGAAGGTTTCCACTCCACAGTAACTGATCACTTTAAAAGTGTTTTTAAAGTCACCATAAGTTCATGATGAACCCCCTTGGTGCATGGCAAACAACTGCAGTGCTACCTGCCTGAGATCTGGTCTGTGACAGGCTCTATCAGCAGTCTAGCTGACCAGCAGTGATTTGGCTTAAGTACTGTGTCTGAGGAGAATCCACATTGCAACTGCTCAGAAAAATGTGCCTTCAAATAAGGTTGTTGTGCTGATTTCATGCCAACTACTCAATGTACTAGTTCAGTTAATTTATTGGGAAAATTCAGTGTAGATGAGGACCAAACCCATTATGAAAGAGCTCTCTCTTTGACAGACTTGACACTTTCGCCCTTAGTCTTAGAGTAGCAAAAAGTAAGTCTTCCACCTCGGAAATGGAAATACTCTGGTCTTCCAAATAAACAAATCAGGTAAAACAGTAAAGATTTATCTGTTTTGGATTTGATTCCATGAAATTTACCCTTTGTTTTAGCTGTACTAAATTCTTCATGTCTATAAAATCATCTAGTCACCTTTAGCTTAAATATAATGTTGAGTGTTGCAGTCTTAAGCCTCTCAAGAATAACAAAGTGTTGTTCCTGAGAGTCTGTAAGAGGACACTAAGATAGAAATGCTGAGGAGAACCTTTCCAATCCAATCTTGACCCATATTCTTTTGTGACTTGTAGGACTTGAGAGAGAGACAGATCCTGCAGAAGTCCATTAGAAAGCAGAGGTGGAGCAGGATAGGTGTGAGAGGCAGGTAGGAATTTGTCCTTGGGGAGGTATATGTAGAAGGGGAGCAGAGGGTCAAGTAGGCAGTCATGTAATTTTGGGGTTAGCTTTCAGCTTTACAGAGCTCATCAACCCTAAAGCTGTGGTTGGAAAAGACTGGAAAGGGAGGTGTGGAGAAGACTTACCAGATGAGTCTGGAGTTACATCTTCTGTGTCCTTGAGAGAGTTCCTCTGCAGACCATAGGGTATCACCTGAATGCCCATACCTGTGTGCTGTCCAGGGCTCTATTTCATGGCAAGGTTGCTTGGGATGCTATTCCTGAACACAGCAGAGAACAGTGAGCCATTTGTAGCTGATGAGTTTTTTGTTTTATAAAAAGTGGGAAGAGAGATGTTCCTGCGTTTATTGATGGTCTGCTGTGCTGTGTATGCTGATTATTGAAGGCAAGGTCAGAGGAGTTCATCTTGTCTCCGAGTGTGACACAGACAGCCTACTTGGCATAACTTCTCATTTCATTGTGCCTCATCTCGGCAGTGACAGCATCTAGGTTGTCTGCTCTGCATGTCTGAATCACTGTCAGCTGCTATAAATCTATGGGCTTTCTAAGGTCTCCAGAGAAGTCTTTATTCAGTAATACAGCTCTCCCCTCTAGTCTCCGATGAGTCAGTAACCAGTGCGTGTGGTAGGAGTGTAGGGCTGTCTGTGTCCTGATAGCTGATTTAAAATGTCATTGGTTTCCTGTGAAGTCCATGTGGTATTTCCTTTTCCCCCGATCCTCTTGAGAGAACAAAGGCCCCTTTGGGGACCTGAACTGGGCTGGAGGGTCTGTGGCAGCTGAAGATCATTCAGAGGCGTACTGGAGACAGCCAAAGTCAATTGTTGTCAAGAAGTACAGCTCACTGACAGCAGTAACGTTTTTTACCTTCTCCTTTCCCACAGGCTGTACCTGCTCCTCTCTTTTCAGCCCCTCTTGTTAATAGTTTAAAGTAAGTGTTTTTCCCTTGTGTCACTTTTCATCCCAGACACTGTCTGTTCTGCCTTTTGCATCATGAGCTTAAATAAAATTAATTTTTCCTAAAACTTCTGGGAGCTATCCCCTCCCTATATGGCAACATAAGTTATCTCATCATTCCTTGCCCTCCTTAGCCCTGTTTCTTTTCTCTCCTATGAGGCCTTCGCTAGGTTTCTCCTCTCTCATTCATCTCACATTCTCTTGAAGTTCCCTGCAAATGGGTAAAAGACTGAGGGGCAACCTAATAGCAGCCTGTTAGGACCTGCAAGGAGGCTCTCCGAAGACAGGCCCGCTCTTTGCAGTGGTGAATGACTGGAGGACAAAAGACAATGAGGATAAGTTGAGAAAAGTGAAGTGCTTAGTGGATATAGAGGGGAAAATAATGGAGAAATCAGTCAAGCATAGAAAGAGAGTGAGAGAAACTGTGTGTGAAATGCAGCTAGGTGGAGCCTTGAGCTGGTCTGGCCTTGCTCACCCTGCTTTGAACAGAGGACTGGACCAACGACCTCCTGAGGTGCCTTCCAGCTGAAGTAATTTTCTTCTTTTAAGGTTTTACTTGCCTTTGTTCTCATTGTCCTCCCCAGCTATTTCAGTCACAATACCATCTTGGTGAATGATCTGTCTAGTTCAATTTCAGTTCAACATCCCCAGAACATGTGTTTTCCTGCTAACTTAAAATCTCAGCCTTTAATTCTCAGCAGACTTCTGCCTGCTAATGCCTATTTATCAAACTTGGTTTAGATGCAGCATAATTAATCCCTCTTTCCTCAATCACATCCCCTTGATTGCTAAACCATCATGTGCTGCTCTTCTGCCTAATCCAGATACTCTCTGCAGTCCTGCAACTGGTTTTGCAGGTTGCAGAGAGGGTCTAAAAAGCGTTTCAGTCATCCAGACTATTTTGGCTGTATCTGCCTGAGTTTGTAGAGAGCTGAACTCAGTGAATTTCCTGTTGTTTGAAGAAGGTACCAAGTCACACTGATTTCACTTTTAAAATGCCAATACTTCAGTGTTTTTCAAAGCATGGAGGATGGAGAATGAGGGAGAGAGCTGTGATTTTGATGTTCAAGGAAACACTGCAGAGCTCAAAAGAGATGTGTTTGAGGCTGCCTTCCATAAAAGAGAGTTCATTCTCAGCAGTCTGGCAACACACGCTCTTAAAATTTGATTCCAAAATTACTTGCTAATGATGAAACAGATTGCATTGTCTTTAAACAAATATTTGTTCTACACTGTACAATTTTAAATGCTTCTGAATGCAGCTGCAGGATTGATGTCCAGTTGTATAACATTCCTGTTGCTAACAAGTAACAAAAATAAGTGTAATTATTTGTCTTGGATGTCTTAAAAAAATTTCTTACATTTCTTGCACAACATTTGTTTGAGTCTGAGTCATAATGCAGACTCTTATAATTAGTGCACTAACTTCCATTAATTAGGCTGACACTTAATTGGATCTATAAAAAGCAACCGTGGCATGTCTGGTTTTAATCAATTACTGCATACTTCAGTCTGGTTCATGACTGCTGCAGTGATAGTTAATGACTTCATAGGAGGCCAAATACATGAACTCTGTAGGTACAGCACTGAGTCTAAAGTTGCTTGGCTACTTGGAGCTTTACAGTCCACATAGATATCCTGTTGGTCCTTTTTTCCTCTCTACCTTCTTGGGAGGATAAGCAGGTAATCTGCTTGCAGACGTGGTGAGTGTGTGCTGAGGATAGCTGGAGTTCAGCTATGCTCTGGGATACTCACATGGAGGAGAGCTGAATGCAATCCCAGCAGTCTTGGAATATGTGCGCTTTGTGTTATGTCCTTGCTGTAAAAATCAAGTGCAGGTAGCAAAAGAAGAACCAGCTTTATGCTCATCTGGTGAAAGTTGTCCTCAGCTGAAGTTCTTGGTCCTCTTTTTACAAGTAAGCTAAGTTGAACCAGTACCTTTCTGTCTTGAATCTGGTGCATAGTACCTTTTCCTTCTCTGAATACCTTGTCATCCCTTTTCCAATCCATGGTAGGTGTTGTAGGATCTGTGCCAGGAGAACCCAGCATCCACACGTGTGTAGGGCCTTGCGGCTCTACTTCATCTGTGTGCCTGGACAATGCTGTGGGGGCTGCAGGGGTTTAAGAAGCTGTGGATTTGTGAGTGACAGTAGGACTGTCACAACCCTCTGCCCAAGTGTTCCTGTGCCACAGTAGCCACATTCATGGTGACTCCTGCAAACTTACTTTACTTCGTGACTGAGGCAAGCAAGAAGACTGTGGGCAGCTGAGCTGACCATCAGTGGCAAAACAATGCTGTGCCAAACTTGAGAGCTTATGAGAGCATGAAACCTGCCTTGTGTCCAGGCTCCTGCTTCTCAAGGAGTCTCTGTGCCTCAGGAAGTGGCTCTAGGATGAGATGTGAAGTCAGACAACTTCTCTTCTCTATTTGCTCCCACAGCTTTCCTTAAATAGGTGCACAAATCCTTTAGCACATGCCCTGAAATTCTTTGATTTGCTGTCATTGTGCTGAAGTAGAATACAATATTGATACATGTTGTAGTCAGCTGAAATGTGTTCCGTTTTATAGGGATTTTAGTAATTTTTTGGATAAAGTTGCTGACTTTGTTTAGTTACTGTGGAATTTGAGGCTTTGGAGGTTTTAAATAGTTACACCCAAACTTTGGAATGTGGCCTGAACCAAAACTGCCTTTGTTCAGTAATTCACCCACTGATGCTTTTTCGTATTGTGATTGATATTTGCAGAGTTCATAAAACAGATGTTCATCTGAAAAATGAAAAAATGAAAATTAAATATCCTCTTCCTAGCTGTTATAATGCAATTTCTGAAGAACATGGGTTTTTTTCCACTTTGAAAGGAAAAAGATTTAACCCCGTTGTTCCCCCTGACATGTTGGTAATGTATTTTAATGCCTTAGAGTAGAAGTCAATGGGATGATTAAGTTTGAAAAACATCTTAGCTACCTGTTTTATTTAAGTCTTTGAAACATTTTGCATTGCTCCTTTTTAAAATATCTGTTAGCTAGAGCATGGGAAATGATTATTTGAATAAATCCTCAGCAACTCTGGTGGCTTTCATCAACCCAGCTTGAGTTTTCATTGCTAATAAAATTTCATTTTATTGACTTTAATTAGAAACAATAATATCTAAACTAGGACAAAGCAAGACTCCACTAGCAATAAAGTGTAACACTGTTGCATAAAAGGGTGGAGGACCCAGGCTGATGAGGTCTTTGAGCCTGGAGCTGACGACTTGTATGGCTCTGAGTAACTTAAGTCCTTTGTCTTGGTTTTCCCCTATTCTCCTGCCATCTGTAGACTAACAATCCAGTGTCTAGCTCTGCTGTGAGGTTTAATAAACAAACTTCTGGATGCTTTGCCAGAATTAGGGTATATGGGTCACTTTGCTGTTAATTATTCAAGTGTGCCTGGATCATATTCAAGCAGAGGGGGGTGAACTGAGAAGAATCCTTGTCCCATCTTCTGTTTTGTGCCGCTGAAGCTGGAGCAGAGGCTGTAGCAAGAGTAGAACAGCTCCTGGAGTGTGGCTGGTGGGTGCTGTGCACGTGTGAGCTTGCAGGCATCATGGATCCCTGTCCTTGGAGGTTGCAGTGAGAGAAGCTGCTGCATTGCTTCAGTCTCACTGGCTGCAGGGGTAAGTTGGCACTTCCTAGTCCCTGTCTGGGAACTTAGACAGCTCTTTTTTTTTCTTTTTTTTTTTTTCCTTTTTTTTTTTAATTTATGTATTTATTTTTGGCTACTTACGAAAGGAAGTACAGTCCCATCTCATCACAGGATGAGCTGAAACATCAGCACTCAGCACACCAGCTCTGCTACCCAGGCCTGTGCCTCACAGACTGCTATAAAAGACCTTGTCAAGGTGCAGCTTTTCTCATCTGCATTTCCCCAGAGGGCAAGCAGAAATGGCCTCTGAGGAGTTTTTCAAAACTTGTTTTTCTGCGTAAAATTCAGTCCCTTCTGCTGCCTTTTCAACAGAAATGTGCATTTTCATTGGGCAGAATCCAAACCACCAGACAATAGTAATAGGAATATTATTTTTTTTACACTGAGGTTAAAACCCAGATATTTCTGTCCAACTCCAACAGATATTTTCTAATACAGTCTCCCCAGCTCAAGGATTTAAAATGTTCTGCCTCTTCTACACACTGCTGGGTATTGGTACCTTGCTGTTATCATTAGGAGCTCTGGGCTTCCAGCTTGTCTGAAAACTAGACCTGGGAAACATTGGGCTCATACTTTGACTGGTTGTCTGTGTATATGTAGTTTTGTGCACAGGGCCAGAACATCTTTCAACAGACAAATTTCAGCATCCCTGAACAATCCCATTCATGTTCAGGTCAAGCACTGCAGCCAACTGGTGTGTCCTGGCAGCTGAGCAAAGTCACCTGCGTATTTCAGTGGAGCAGGCAGGTCCTCCATGCTCAAAATGAATATGGTTATGCCCAAACAGAGTGCAATTAAATCAGATGGCTCACTTTATTAACTTCTTCCCTTCCTAAGAGAAAAGACAGTGGGTAGATAAAGCTAAACTCCTGGGATTTAGAGTCACCTTGCTGAGGGCCTCTCCTCCTCTGCTGAAATTGTGTGTTGTTTTGTATTTGGGTTAGAAGTTATTGTTTCTGGATTTTCTTGCAATCTACATTTTATTATGTGTATGGCAGAGAGGGTTTGGTGGATTATGATGCAGGGGAGCACACTGAGTTGAAGGGTTACATGCTGCATTCATTTAGCATGGCCAGAGATGAGATTTGATGCACTGTTCAGCTTAACTCATCCCTGCAGATTTTGCCAGAGTAATCAATATATTTGTGTTTACATAGGTATCTATTGTATTTTGGGGTGACAGCAAGGGCACAGCGAAAATGAATTGTTCCCCCTCTGCCATACTGGTAATGTATTTTTATGGTTTACAGTAGAAATCACTGGGGTGATGAAGTTTTGAAAAATATCTTTGCTCCCTGTATGTACCGGTGTGGTTTAGTGCTCAGCCCTGAGTCACAGGAACCTGCTTCTGCCTGCAGCTGTGTCACTACTTTGTGGTGTGACCTTGGCATTTGTTGTAAGCTGACTGTGCAGGGATTGTATCTTCTTGATTAATAGCCTTGTTCAGAGTTACATGCCCTTGGTTCAACAACACAAGTCTTTATTACCTTGGTAGCAGCATGGACTCCTGGCTCAGAAAAGGAGCACAATCCATTCCTGGCTTGAGACCCATCAGCACAATTAATTCTATTTGGATTGCATTGTGAAAGTTGCCAGTAAGGCTGAGGCCTGCAAACATTGCATGAGTTTAATTAAAATGATGATTTGAAGCAGCTTTGGGTACGGATACTTATTACTTCTCCATTGGTTCGTCTCACTTCCTCAATAATAAAATGTCAATGAACTCATATGAAATGACCTTTCATTCTGTGTGGCAGAAAACTCCCAAAGGTGGCTGTTTCTGGTGACTGTTTTAGTAGTGTGTGAAATAAAGGTGAAAGGTGGAAAGTTTCTCCCTTCCTGGCTCTTTATAGGGTGGAGAGCACAAACACAGCCTGTGCAACAGTGAGCCTCCACCATCCATGCAGAGGATGGCTGTGCCCCAGCAGCACTCCCAGATACTGCTTCGGTGTCCAAAGGGACTCCTGGCAGCCTGCAGCTGAACGTGGCAGAGCCCTTCACTGGACAGGGTGAGCAAGCTCAGCGTTTTGCAGGATGGAGACCCAGCTTTTGATGCATTTCAGGGTGTTGGAAGGAGTGCTGTGGGTATTCTCTTGGCCTACACATTAAACTCTCAAATTTTCCCAGAGAACTGGGCAGAGCAAAACGCAGTTGCAGAAAGAGAGCAATTAATTAAGCAGCTCTGTGCCTTCTTGTGGTGTAGACCCCGGCAGAGCCTGTGAACTGCATAAATGCACTTGGGCTTGCTGTCCAGAGCTCTGATCTGGGCAAAGCTGACTGCAAAAGGACTCGTTTCAAAGCCTCTCTTGTATTCTTTGGTAGCACGTACAAGGACAGTGTTACAGACATTACTGCTCTGCCTGTAATGGCTAAGGAAAAAGGCTCAGCAGATTAGTGGGCTTTTTTTTCTTTTTTTCCTCTCCTGTGTGTATGCTTTTGTTGGAGATGAGGAATTAGCACTACTGATTTTTTTTTTTAAGATTCTTGAGTGCCCGCAACCCGAACTGACCTAAGCACTTCTGGAGACTTAGACAGAATTTTCAAGTTATTTTTAAATGCTGGAAGTCTTGCAGAGGTCTGGGAATGTTAAATGATTGATTATTGGCATCATAGAGCATAGGAGTCACAGCCCTGCACTGAGGGTCCATTGTGCTAGGTGCTGAGTGCACACAGAACAAAATGACTGGTCTTGCTCTCAGTACCATGAAATCAGAGCAGAATCAACTCCCATCCCTCTTTTCTGATATATCTGTACATGGTCAGTGGGATACATCAGTGTTTCAAATCACAGATCTGTTTTTTATAGCAGATGAAGTACAAATAAAGGCTTGATTTGTATAGTGGGCATTTGCTTACTATCTTGAATGGCAGGGCATAGTAAACAGTATATAAATGCCTGGATGGAAAATAATTGTTCGTGCATGGAGCTGATAACAGTGATTCTATGTATTTTTAGCTTTGTTTCTCTGTTATATCCAGGCCTCTGGTCAGTGCTGCATTGCTGTTACCAGATGTATTTGTATTTACTGTGCTCCTTTGATCGCTTTGCCAGCATGTCATCTGGCTACTTTCCCTTTGCCAGGGTCTCAGGATCCTGGTGAAGTTCACAGAGTTACTTGTATCTGTCTTGTCTCTTTACAGTTAGCCTGAGAAACAAGTGATTCCTCCCCTCCTTGCAGATGGGGGTTTGTTTGATGGAGAGGGGGACTAGGGAATGAGTGCTGTTTTTCCCTTTTTTCAAGGGTCAGACGAATTCAGCCCCACACTAATGATGTTAGGTTCTACAGGCTGTCACAAAGCCCTTACACTTACTGTCACCTTGGAATAATTCATAGAGTTGCAGTGCTAATGGTTTGTTTTGTAAACATAGGTGGTTCTCTGTGTACAAGTGCCTAGAGCTGAGGAAAGACAGAAATTGGTTCCTGTGGGAGTTGTTCTGCACTTACCCTCCCCAAAAGCTGTCTTGGGCACAGAGAGGTTTTATTCTTGTAATACAAAATTGATCTCTGACTATGAAGTGAGACCATGGCTGATGTCTTGGAGCAATAAGAGGATGGATTTTTTTTTTTTATTGCTTTTAGGTATCTTGCAGTCAGCAAGCCCCTTGAAAGATGAGTAACTAGTCATCATGCTTGGGCTGCTGGTCAGTAGGAAATAAGTGCAGTTCAAATTGCTCTTAGTAGAGTGCATTGCTGGAGACTGTCCTGCCACAGTAACCTACAGTAACTGAAGTGTCAGTGCCTGTGTGTGGACAGCCCCTCAGAAGTGCCTCTCACTGAAGCCAGGCTGTTGCTCTGTGGGAAAGGATCTCCTTTTGCCAGCTGGTGTCACACTTCAGTTTTCAGTGTTACTTTGAGGCCTTCATGTCAGTGAGACATTAGAGACCTGCACGTAAAACTGAGCAGACTTGAATGAGTACTTCAGCAATTGTAAACTTTTCACAATATTTTCATATTGTGTCTGATCCTGGCTCAGTCACAAACTGAACTTGTGGCTAAACTCATTTATTTAGGAAAAATTCTTTCTATAACTGAAGGGCCTTAAATTGAAATATTTTACCGAAAGCCTGAAATGTGAGGGCAGGTAGAGCAAGAACCTGCCTCTAACTCCTGTTTTCCACTGCAGGCCAACCTCCACAACCTGGCTAACAAAAGCTTTTGACTGGTTCTGCCTTAAACGTAAAATGATCTTGACTGTGTGACTCACTGTTTTGTATTTGTTGTTTGTATTGCTATAGCAGTTAAACTTTGGATCCAAGACCTTGTTGTGCCAGGTGCTGTAAGGAGCATGGGAAAAAAAACAAACCAAAAAGCCCATGTGAGGAAGAACATGAATTTATGTATAACCTAAGACAACAGGTGGCTACAGATGAGGGATCACAAGAAACTGATGATATAATAGTGAATGACCTGCACATTAATAGTCTTGGTTCATCACTTACTTAAACATTGCTGAGGTTTTGTAGATGCTACAGCAAAGGGCAGTTTGAAGGAGGATGATGGAGTGACAGAAGTTTACAGTAACATCTCAGCAAGTGAGAAAGGCAGCAGAGAGAAAAGTGGCATGCTGAAAATGATGCTTGAAGGAAGATGTTTGCTGCAAAATCTAGTCACTTGGTTGTAGATGCTGTGGTCATGTATGAAAGAGTGCAGGTACAAGAACAAAGTGGAGACAAGAAAGTGTGTTTTTTGGAGGAGGGAAAACAGAGCCATGGGGAAAAGAAACCTACAGGCAGGCTATGTATTCAGAGTCTTGACCTGAAACTTTCTTCTGGTGTATTTACTACTAGCAACTCAAGGAAAAAGAAAGTGCTCTTTCTTTGGATCATAACCTTTAACCAACATGTGACATGAGGGAATAGATCAGTGAAGCAGAATGTGTGTGTTCCTTTGTTTGTAGCACAGATGTCTCCATAAGGGTCAAAGGAAAAATGCTTCTTTTTGTAGTGTTGTTTATTTAAACTTCAGTTTAACAAAATCAGCCTGTTCAGAAACTTCAGTGAACATCCTTTTTAAGTTGAAAGCTTGCAGAGCAAGATGCAAGTCAAATGCCAGCCCCAGCAATTAGCACGCATCCTTTCATGAGTGTCAAAATGTGCTTAATCTCTACTGATCGGGGTTTTTTTCTCCTACACACTGTCTGCGGCTAAAAATAACATCAAGTTAAAGATGTACCAAAGATGCCTAGTTCATGGTTTTTCTGAAGCAGTTTGTTCTCTTCCCCAATCATGGCTTTCTTCCCATGCAGCCTGAGAGGAAAAACAGATGTCATGGCATGTATTTGGGAAGCTCTCCTTGGCTTGAGAGTGTCCAGGAGCTTAAGTGTTCATAGATCACATTGTAAAAGGTATTGCTTGGAGTGCAGGTTCCCACATAAAATCAAAACTTTTAAAGGTGTGTTGGTATTTGATAAGAAGGTTTCTCATGGAGGAAGTGGAAACACAGCATGACATGACTGCAGAACAAGAGAGGATGTATTTAAATAGTCTCCCCAGAAGGCGGCTGGAGAAATGGCTTCATAGTAGGAAATGCATTGGTTGCTTCCACATTAAACGCTCTCCCAGATGTGTTCTCTGCGGTAGGGACCCCTTTCAGCTCAACCATTTTTAGCTGTGTGGAAGAACCCAGTCCTTTATCTCCCTGTGTCTCTGAGAAATGAACTTCTGTCTTACCACTAGAGGGGGACTGCACGCCATACACCTCCCGTTCTGCTGGGCTTCACTAGCCACCTCTCAGTGTCCACCAGCCCAGCAACTCCAGAAGCACAGCCCACTCTGCTCTTTTGAGCACTGGAATCTCACAGCACCTGTGAAGGTCAGGCATTGCAGCCAAAGAAGTGTGAAGAGACGTGGATGAGGATAACATGATTGGTGTGGTATCTACATGTTTCTCTAGTTACCTGGTTCTGCAGAATGTTGGCTTTTATTCTCGCACAGTTACAAAAAGTGTCCTGAGCACAACTTGTGTTCAGAGAAAGCTGAATAGTGTGTGTGTGCAATGTGTCTGAGTCACAAGATGCGAATAACCCCTCTCCATGCCTAGATGAAGGAATGTAACAGCAGCTTATTCAGCCATGCCCTTAAACTGGTCAAAGATGAAATGGAAACATGATTGTTTGTAGATGCTGGGAGAAAAGTTAGGGCTTTAGGTGTAAGAGAGCACTGTTGTGTGCTGGACCTGACCTGCCTGTTCCCTGCTGCCTTGCAGGGCTTTTACTCACGTGTTCACCTTTGGCCCAACGTTCCGAGCGGAAAACTCACAGAGTCGCCGGCACCTGGCGGAGTTCTACATGGTGGAGGCTGAGCTGTCCTTCACTGAAAGCCTTCAGGATATCATGCAGGTGGGCACTCCAGATGTCTGTGCAAGACTGGTACCAGTTTCTTCCTCTTCCCTGACCTGTGCTCCCTGCCCTCAGCTGAGAGATCACAGCTTCTCTCACCTTGCGTGAGCCAAGTTGAAGTTACACAGGTATTTCCCAAGGAGGAGGGTTTGCTAAGCAGAGATGAGGCCATAGAGGGGATTTGAAAGGGAAGATCTAGGTGCACACAGCCCTCATCTGAGTGGGAAGCTCCACAGTTGCCAGGGAATGTAAATGTGCTTGACTGGTGCTAATGAGTTACACTCTCCCTTTCAAAATGTTCAGCACTTTCCAGTGTTTAAGCAGTGTGTCCCATGGTGTGCTCTGTAAAGACCTCCTTGAAATCTGCATTGAAATCTGAAGAAGAAACAACAGTTTCTGGCATACACTGTTCACTGTGGCTTTAGCAGAAGACTGGAGGAAATCCTTAGTCAGCTGGCTTTTGATTTTTCAGGATTGACCTCTCAGTTTAACGACATGATAGCTGCCTATACATTTTACTAGTCTCAGCATAAGCCAGCTTACACCCAGTAGGACTTGCAAGTAAACATCCACACACACTTTCATTTATCACATAAGCTCTGTGGCAAGTGATTGGAAAAATAACCTTATAAAGAAAGAGACCCAAGGCACTGGCTGCAGATTTATAAAGTAACATCCAGGTGGTGATTTCTTCAGCATGGGTAATAAACAATGCTGAGTCAGCATGGCCTGAGAGCAGAGCTGGTGTGCTCTGTATGCTGCTTCTGAATCTGGGATGTCTGGATGGCACCGGGCTATGTGGACTGACCCATTGGGAGTCCATGCTCCATTGTGAGTAGCATTCTGCTCTTTTTTTTGTCTCTCCTTTTCTCCACAGCTTTGTGTATTGTAAGAGCACAGCCTGTGTATATGTACACACCTTAAATCCTGAGCCGTCTGTTTCTCTAGGTTATCAGGAATCAATTGAAGTCTTCACTACTTTTCTCTAGTATAAAAAGCAGGGTCTTCTCTTAAGTGAGTTTGAGCCCTTCAACACAGAATCAACATATCTTATACAGAAGACCCTAATTTCCTGGCTTTTGAAGTATAGACAGCCAGTTCATACAATTCAGAGAGAATTCAGAGAATTAGATTTGAGAACTGTTGCGGAATTTGTAGGGAAAGGAGGAACTTTTCCTCTGTTTTGCCTTTGTTGTTGCTCAGTATCTTGTGAAGTCTCGGCTTGTGGTGCTGTCTTTTAAATCTTCCCTCTTTCCCAAAGTCTTTGGCAAGCACCTTTCCCTATAATAGAAAGTCTCCTAGCAGACATTATTTTGCATTCCTCATAGTGAGTTTGTATTGCAACAGGCATAATTTTCTGGTGTTCTTACTTGGGCAAGTGGAGTTCCCATTTTGTTTATTTTTAAATCATTGGGCAATCTCTCTTACAACAAAACAAACAAAAAAAATCAACAGAAAACCATACTAGTTGCTCAAAGGCCTAAGTGTCTTTCCTGGTGTAACTGACCTAAATTCAGTGTTCTCTTATGTATCTTCCCATCGGGTATTTTGTCTGTTTGCTGTCATCTGCAAGTCCTTTATTTGGTGCAAAACACCCAGTTGAAAGCCTTCAGGGCTCTTGGCCAGGGTTATTATCTGAACTTTGTCCTCATATAAGGAGCCGGATTGTTAAAAATTTATTTTTAAAATTGCTATTCAACATTTGGACTAAGTATCTCTCACTTGAGCAAGTTTCTGTGCTGGGAATGCTCAGCTTCTTCAGGGTCATCTTGAAGTATTTGCTTATACACCATTAAAGAGCCTTGCTACAAAGATGTGCATGTTTACCATTCACTGGTGAGGCTTGAGATCTTTCAGCCAAAGCTCCAGAAGAAACATAGTTTTCATTATGAAATAAAATGAAAAAAGGAGATTTAATAACCAAGCTACATGTATTTGGGAACAAAGGGCCTGAAGTCTTGAGCAGCAGCCTTTTTTCCACACTGTAATTGCACAGAGATGTGCTCAGTTATTCCTAAATTAGTAGCACAGTTCTTGTGAAGTCTCCTGCGTCTTAATTATGCAATCTAAATTTCTGTTCTGTGCCAAAATGTGTTTTAGTGCTACAAAGAAGCTTCTACTCTCACAGTTTTCTGGTTTCACAGTACTTTCTGTGGAAAGTCCCATGTGCTCAATGCAGTACTTCACACAGCGTGGCTGGATGATAGTATTTCTCTTTAGTGTACAGGGTACATGTAAGGGTATCTAAGGAGAGACCTCGTTTCCTAAGTCAAATTAAGAATTTGGGCCAGGTTGCCCCAAGGCACTTCTCCTCCAAAATGGATGAGAAAGAGAAGGATTTAGAAAAATGTCAGATAGGCAGTTTAGGAGGTCCGGTTGTGGAAGTGTCTTGGACTCCCTAGAGCCATAAGCCCCCCACATACCTGAATTGATGGTCCAAGGTCTCCAGTTTCATTTGTCCTGTGAGATGCCTGTTATGACTCTCTCCCTTCAATGCTGTGTCATGTAGTTGTATTTGTAGGCCATTATCTTCTATTCTTCATTCCACTCTATCAGCAGTGCAGTATATTTAAAGGATCCTAGTTCACTCATGACACTAATGGAGTCTCAAAGAGGCCATATGATACAGTCATTATTGAATTTCATCAAAAGAACATACAAAGCCATGCTAAAAAAGACATTATTTAGTCTGTAAAGTTAGGAAATGCAAGAAGGAAATTTTCCTGAGGCATTGAGGAGTTAATGCATAGTGTTAGTTTTCATTAACAAGAGTGCATCCTTCCACTACTGTCTCTTTAAGGGATGGACAATATGTACCTCTTTAAGATGAAGTATACAATTTAACACTCAGTATTTGAGCTGTGTCCTGAGGGCAGGAGTATTGTCTTCCACTGGTTATGTACTTCATCAGAATTAATTTGCTGTCATTACTGCCCAGTGACATGGAGCATTATTGCCTCCATTTTACAGAGGGGAGTTCAGGCATGAAATGAAATCAGTAGCACCAATTTTGGGTGTCAGCCTTAGGGAGCTTGGATCTAAACTTGTATGTGTTCCCAGACTAGTTTGCACTCAGCATTCTGTCTTCAGTACCAAGGCTGAGGCACTTGGGCAGGTCTGACTGCAGTCTTGAGGAAGCAGTGGTAGGTCACATGGGAAGGGTTTGTTCTAAGAGTTTTGCACAGCACTCTAGGGACATTGGGGTATCTGCAGGACTGTAGGTTCCTTGTCTGAAGTGGCATCCAGCTGCCATAGCTCAGGCTGGTTCTCTTCCCTAACTTTTATCAGCATTCAGCTTCAATGGCCAGTGGAGCAGTGGTCTGGCAGACAAGTCTCTTTCCTTGCACAGCAGCAGCATCTCTCCAAAATGGGGCCTGAGCTGTTGATTCTGTTGCTGAGAGAGGAGATTTTATGACCTAGATCAGATGTGAATCCTCCCCTCTGTGTGTATGTGCACACATAGACTGGGTGTGAGCAAGCATGGAGCCAACAGTGGTCCACTGGTGAGTGTTTCCTATGTAAGCAGCCTGTGATCTACCCTGCATCCATATGCATGGCCCAGGTTAAATACATACATAAAAATCCTACTGGCAGGCCATGTGATTTTTCTTATATAAACTCTTATGTAGTAAAGATGATTATTTGAACCTTTCTTGGAGTGTGCAGCACCTTCAATTGCTTCTGCTGACTTTTACTGCTGTTTTATTGATGATTTTTTCTGTTTCAACTCTGATCATAATTTATTTGGGAAGAGGATAAGCTGCAGTATCAAAAGATCCAGGGTAATATTAAGCAATACCCTTGGGAACCACTCCTAATCAAAATTGAACTGTTAATCATTAAACAACAGAGTAATATAGGGGATGGCCAGTGTTGATACTGCTGAAGTTTCAAACATGAAAATCAAAAGAGAAAGGCTAAAAGGGTTGAGGGAAGGGAGAAAGCTTTCACCTCTGTCCTTGCCTGCCCCCCTATCAGCACAGTTTCCACATCACCGTTGTGATGCAACCAGAATATTGGGCTTATGGGACACCCAGAGTCCCACCTCTGACATGAGCTACTTGCTGTGATTCCAGTGCCTTTTTCCCTATGTAAGTCTCCTGTCAGACATGTTTCTTTTAGAATATGTTCAAACCTATCAGTTCACCTGTATCTCAAACTCATGTGTTCCCTTAAACCAGCAAGCCAGTAACTACACTTCTCCACTCATTTTTCCTGTAGCCTCATTTGCAGTCTTTCATTATACTATCTGCTTAAAGACATAAATTGTCAGTTTGAGGGATATTTTTTCCTCCTTTTCTTTTATTCTGTCTAGTGCTTGTTTGTGCCTAGTACTTATTTGGCATAAATAAGAGCAGTGACGAGGCCAGTGTATGACCCACGTGTCTGTCTTTTTTGCCAGGATAAAACCTCAGTCTCAAACCTGGAAATATTTCTCAGATTGTTTTTCCCATACCACCCACATCTTTTTTCCACAAGAGGAAGCTGCTTATGTTGAATGCTGTGGGAACCTAATTGTTACTTTATCGCACAGTGAGGAAAAAAGTGCTAATTAAACAACATGCTTTTCTGAAACCAGATGATACTTTCATTTTCTAGAAAGAGGAAGCTTAATGTAAAATCCCTTCGTCTCTGCCTGGTGAAACCAGATGAATTGCTAAGAAGTTTTCTAATTTCATTTGCATAAGCCTTTTTCTAGCTACTTTGAAGAAAGTTCAAAGCTGACTGTTTGGTTATTTGCCACTCAGCAGCAGGAATGCTGGCTTTTCATTTCCTCTGTGTTTGAGTACCAGGAGGCATAAAACTGCTCATCTGCATATGATAATGCTGTTCCCTTATTTGCATCTTCCCTTTTTTTTTAAAGGAGAGCCCAGGTTGATGCAGGAGTTTTGAGTCTGAGTTTGGCTCCAGAGGAGTCCAAATGGACTGCTTCACCAGCTTCACTGGGCTGGTGGGATGCAGAGAGATTGTTCACCAGCACAGAGCGGTGTTTCAGCAACTTAGGGCAGGTGTGAAGGATGTTCATCTAAACATAAGTTTGAACAACGTGCCTGAAATCTCATCTCGGCTACGTCAGTAGCCCAGCTGCTTTGTTTCCGTGTGTTGTGTTCCTCTTACCCTGTAAGATCTGGTTCCTGGTGAGGCACAGACCTACTGCGTCTTCTTGAGATCTGCTGACTGAACAACAGGTTCATCTTTCCACATTCACAGGCTTTGTGGTGCCTAGAGGTTGCTGCTCACCTAGATATGCTTAGTGGAAACTTCACTTCTCTCAACTCTGCAACTGGTGAAGCAGTTGTTACACTGACAAAAAACAAAACCAACCAAACAAACAAACAAAAAAACAACAAAAAAACCCCATGAAAAATACCAAACCCCACCACAACCAGCCAGGAATGTGTCAGAACTTTGAGATGCACTTAGTTAGGAAAAACCTGGTCCCAGCCCAGGCTGAGATGACATGCAGTCCTAGATGCATTGGTCTGTTTTTACAAAGAAAATGAGATTAGGAGGTTGATTTTGAAGAAGAGGTGGGGTGATCATCAGTTGATACCACAGGTATCAACTACCTGCTTTGTGCAGGTGTAAGACTGCAGGGAGCTGTGGGAAATCTTAGTCTGCACAACAGCAACTGTCTCCGATGGTTTGCTTTGCTTAACCAAAAGAGAAAATGACTCTTAAAATGGACTGATGAAAATGCAGCAGCATCCCATGTGGGGACTTTTAATGGCATTTTAATTTCTTAATGAGTGAAGCCCGTTTTACTGGATAAATATATCCAAATTGGAGGATAATGTCATTTAGTTAATCCACATTAGTTTAGGGAAATGGAACCACATCTTTCTAGTTTCTCAAACATCCATGCATTGATGTGTCCTCTGCTTTAGCTCTCTACTCATCTTGTACATGTTCACTTTGCCCTTACTGCACATTCTCTATAGCTGAGATCTGTTTGGTGGGCTTGCTCTACACACTACATGTTTATTCTCTTTGCTTCAGTTTTGCCTTTTTTAACAACGAAGCAGAAATCCAGAATTGTTCATTACAGGACAGATGCCTCACTAAGAATTAGACTAAGACCGGACCCACAAATAATTGTAACATGTCTATAGCTAGCCAGGGTTGCTGCTTGAATATTTTAGCTGCGATTTTTTTTCAATGGAGATATCTAACTGAAGATACTGAGGCCATCAACCAACATTGAAACCCTAAATCCATAGCAAAAATAAAGGTTGCAGTCCTCTTCAGCTACTAAGCAAGCCTGCTAATTAGGAGCATTAGTGAGGTGATTCCCTCTCATGTAGTCTGGGCATGCAGAAGGACAGAAACTCCTTCTGTACCCTTTGGCTGATGTGTACCATGTTTCATTTATAGTCTGGGGCACCTAAGCAATGTTCATTTTTCATGCATTCCTTTTTTCTCTTACTAGGTTATGGAGGATCTTTTCAAGACAGTGACAAGCACTGTGCTCTCCAGATGTCCTCATGATACTGAGCTTTTTCATAAATACATAGCTCCTGCACAGAAGGTAATGCATGTGACAGGGAAGAACTGCAATCCTGTCATGTGTTTTGGGGTTCTTGACTATAGGAAGGCTTAATTTTTTTATTACTATTTTTCACTGTGTTTTCCTGTGTTAAACTGTGAAAAGCTAAATATTAGCTTGAGCTTAAGTGATTGCTCAGGCCAACAGTGAAAGGATACACAACTTTCTGTAGCTGGTAAGAAGTGTGGTAGAGCTATAGTTGTCACTTCATCTGGTAGCCTCTGAATCATCATCTTCAGTAACTGGGTACCCTTTTAGCACTGAATGGCCCAGAGTGGATGTTGACCCATATCTAGATCAGAATGCAGTCCTACAAAATGGGAGGTCACTTTCCTGAGTTTACCCCTGAACCCTAAAGAGTAGCTTTACATGTTTATGTTTTTCTTGTTTTGACCAAGGGCAGGTTGGAACAAATACTGAAGCACAAATTTATGATGTAAGTACTATTTCAAAATGATCATGCAGAGGGCTTTTGGGGAAAGAGTTCCTATTTTGCATATGTTCTTTTTCTTTTGCAACTCAATGTCTTCTGGCTTAGCATAATGTCTCCAAAAGAGCATGAGTTGCAGTTCCCTTTTACTATTTGTCAGGTATACCCTTTCAGCTCTGCATGAGACTGACACCTGAATCTGCTGGCCTTTGGCTTTTGCGCCCCTGGACAAGATCCTCAAAAGCATTCACCTTCCAGCATGTACCTGCATAGTGGTTGCTCACTGTCTTGCTTGGTTCTGGCTTTGATGCTCTGCTTTCATTCACACTTTCACTCCAGTGGCTCTCCTTTTTTTGAAAGTATTTTATGATATTTAACAATCCCAACTGGTTTTCTATTCTCAGTTGATTGTGTAGCTCCTAGTCCCAGTTCTCTTTGTGCTAAAGAACTGAAGGGTTTGGGTTTCCTTCACTGGCCCCCAAGAGTGCTACCTCCTCTCTGCTCCTGGCTTGTCTCTTCAAATGGTGGAGCTCTCCATTTATCCCCCAGAGCATTGTAGGGCTCCTTGTCCCAGCACTGGTTATCTTGTTTAGCAGTTACAACCACACCTGGGCAGCAGGATCATGATGGATTCCACCCTGTGCCTCTGTCTGCATGAGCACCATGGGAGTCCTCAGTGAAGTTACCATCTCCCCATTTCAGTCCTCTCTTTGGACCTAACTGATACTCCTGAAAGGATGAAGTTGCACTGAACTTCTCCCCTGCTCCAAGGAAAAGGAGAGAGGGATACTATCTCTTTCTTCCTCTCTGTCTCTCTCTTCATCAGCTGCTGGCAGATCTGGGGCATTCCTGGCTTGCACACATTGGTTACATGTGTTGAACCTAGGCCAGTGATAGACCTCATTTGGTCTGTGACCTCACATAACCCAAACATGTGAAGCAATATATTCCTTCTGGAGGTAGTTCCTCCAGAAGCGTTCCCTGCTTTAGTGCAACCTTGTAATGGGGTGCAAAGAGCTTGTGCTCCTTAGGGAATTTGGTTTTTAATTGGATTAGCCGGTGATACAAAGATGAAATTATTGTGATCGGGCTATTATTTCTTCTCTCCATCCACAACATTTGGCTTGGTATATGGAAAATGTGGCTGCCATGTTATGTTCCATTGAGTCTTGATTACCAGTTACCAAACCTGAAGCTATGTTCACTGCACTTTTTCTGTTTGCTTTGCCATGATGCTGGGTTTTTTTTGTGCTGGAAATTGTGGTAGAAATTGGTGGAGAATCTGGTTTTTTGTGCTGGAAATTGTGGTGGAAATTGGTGGAGAATCTGCTCTCAAAGCTGCCAGAGAAGCAGAGAAACATTGCTGCACGTAAATATCATGGTTTTTGCAAAGTAAAGTGGAAGCATTTGAGCTACAAGCCCTTTGCACCCTGGGCTGTTATTTTTGCCTAACACACCCTGGACTAGAGCTATGTTGTTATAGCTATGCTGATGAGGACATATTGTTTTCTTTTAAAAATTTCTATGAAGCAATTCCCTGCAGAGCTCACTTCTGACTAAAATGCAATATTGCAATAATGCAGAAGTGTTGAGAGCTTAGCACTTCCTGCCCTGCATATAGCTGAAGCACAGGAAAACATAGGATTCTTGCCATATAAAATGCTTTTTGGTTTCTGTCCAGAGAAGCATTGCTGGGAAGTCTGACATTACACACAAGTTGGCATGGTGGTGGGGAAATGCCTCCTTAATTTTCCAGATGGCACTTAGCCAGAAAACTTTGTTATTCCTTTCATAGTTATCTTAAAGACTTTTTTCTTCCTCTTGCAGAATTTCCTACAGTGAAGCAGTGGAAATTTTGAAGCAAGCTGCTCAAACTTTCACTTTCAAGCCAGAGGTAGGTCGTTGCCAGCTGGTTTGTCCCTATGCAGAGCCTGAACTTCGTAGAATCTCCTTTCTCTCTCTCTCTCTCTCTAATACCACAAGAGTTGTATGCACAGATTACCTGCCTCTGGGAGTGTTTTGTTTCCTGGGCTGTAAATCCAGTGTAACTTTTGCCCTTTGGGGTTGAAATGGAAGCAATACAAAGAGTGAGATCTGTATCAGGAGAACTTGTAACACTTGGAGGGAAGGAAGTGATGAGATTGCAGTTGAAGGACCAAGGCTTTAGCAAAGGCACTTCTCTTTCCTGTATGTGACTAGTGCTGAGAGTGTTGCAGATTCAGTAGCAATCATCTAAGAAGAGTTGCTGTAATAGTTCTTAAAAAAGGGAAAGATAAGAGGATAGCACTGAAAGTTTGACAAGGATTAATAAACCAATATCATGTGAAAATACCATGTAATCTAGATGTAGGTAAAGGGAATCACTTGTCTTTCCAAAGCATGGGTGTTGACTGGGAAAAAGAGTAACAGGCTAGTCTTTCTAAAGCTATGAGATTATGGTTTTCTAAAAATCATATTTTGCCCAGTTTCACACACCCACCTACTCCAGTATGGGACAGCTTTTGTGGTGGTGCTCAAATTATGTCTATATTGTTTAATCATTATCTCATTATAATACTTTGAGGAAAATAATTCTCTGGCTGAAGCTACCCTCATAGCCAGTTGAGTAACTGTCTTATCTCTGTGCACAAGTGGGTGTAGAACCTCAAATCTTGTCTCCTTGTGCTGCCTGGATCTGAGACAGAAAACTTGGGATATTTTGGTATGGAGAGACTCTGGGGGAGGTCTGTTCTCCTCTTCCATTACCCTGATATTCTTTGCATG
>VWYI01000257.1:8771-40424 GCA_013399455.1 Anthoscopus minutus | reverse complement strand
CCAACTAAGGTCAAAACCAGCACAGGCCTTTAAAAATAAAGCTCAAAAAACCCCTTATAGATGGCATTTAGCTTGGAAAGCAGACCTTAACAAGGCAATTTCTACCTTTCTGATATTATACTGACAGTCCCTGAGCTGCAGATTTTGGATTCTTACTCCAAATAGACCCTGCTTTGTAGCTAGGCATCCTGGCTAGCTCTGCAGGACACAGACCATTTCAGAGCCTTGCACAGGACTCTCAATGACACTTTTGCATTCTGTGGCTGGAGGATCAGATCCAGGGAAGTCTGGTGACCAGCATGAGACACAACAAGAGCGGTCTCTACTTGTTTAAGCTCATAGATCCATTTATTTGGGGCGTCACCAATACAGGAACACACTCAGTTTAACCCACAGGCAGAGAACTCCGAACAGGGGCAGGGTGGTGGGATTTATAGAGGAAAGGTGGAGTTTTACCATTCCCAGGCTTAGAAGATCGCTCCCCCAGGGCATAGGGATGGGGTCCACCCTTCCCGGGACACAAAGCCATCCATGCCTCTTAACTAAACCCTTTTTTCCCCTGGGCGGGGCCCCGCACAACCAACCTACTCCCACAGGTGCCAGTCCTCCCTGACGCCTCCTCCGGGCTTTCATGGCCCCAGCAGCATGCACGGGGTGCACATCGTGCGCATCCACACACATCAGCGCTGACGCTGCTGCAGGGACACCCTGCACACCCGGCTGTCACTCCAGAAGGAGCTCTCTGAAATAAGCCAGCAAGACACAAAGCTGTGGCTCTTGGGTGTAGATGACAGCTAGCAGCATCCAGGAAAGAGAACCCTAAGGAAACCCGCGATTTGCTGAAATATTATAACATTTTACATGGAGATTTGGAGGAAGGCAACTGCTTCATCGTCTGATGGACTTCAGTCATTAGTGCTCAGCACAGAAACCTCAAGGACCGGCATCAGCCAGCTCCTACCAACACCTGATCTTTTCCCCATGTCATGTCGACTTTAGAAGCCTGATCTTTATGACAAATTTTGTTTACCTTCGTGTCCATGACAAACAACAAAAGCTGATCACGTGGTGTTTGTGCAATCAAAAGGATTGATAAGACCAGCAGCACACAGAAAAGCTTAAAATTAAGCTTTGGTTAAAAATTAATTAGCTATATATAAACCTGATAACAACATGCAGACAAACATTTATTATATGGTAAAAGCTTTTGATAAAAAGAAAAAGCTTAGAGTTTAAAAAATAACTGAGAGAATATTTAGACACATTTAATGTAGAACTTGCTTCTGTATTATAACACACTCTTGCTCTCAGCTTTGACTTCATCATGGCTGATCCTTTTACCTCAACTCAGGCCATATGCTTGAGGTGAGCATTGTCTTGGTTCTGTCTGACTGCATATTCACAGAAGGCCCTTGTAGCAATCTTCTCATAATGATATTAAAAAAAAAAGGACCATATTTAGAAAGCAGGCAGAAGTATTTATGTTATAATGTTCAAATACTCCTTCTATGAGGAGAAACAAGTGAATATTTTTTACAATAATCCAATATCTTTTAAAGCCTTTTTTTCTCAAACATTAGCTAAAAAACAGATCTCTAAACTGCTGAATTTAGGTTTTCTTTCCTCTTTAAGCAGACTATAAAAGAACCTCAGGTTAAGTGTCAGAGCAGAATACTTGTAGTGTTCCCACATCTCCCTCCAATATCAAATTTAAACATCACGGCAGAAAAAAGTAACCCACCAATACAGTAGCAGCTTGGAAATATTTTTTTCCTTTTTGCAAAATAATTTGGAAATGCCACATTTTCAAATCTGAAATTTTTACACAGGATCATGGCAGCTTAAAATTAACTGGATCTGCCATGGAATTGCTGACCAACATGGAAGTAGCAGATGCCGGGACAAAACGTAAACAAGCGGTTGGCTTTCAGGCTTGGAACATGATTAGCTGAGATGTGAAGATTTTTGACATTGAAAATAAAAAACACAGTCTTATACTGTTTCCCTTTCCTGTACAAGGAACAATGCTGTGCATTTTTTTCACAAAGCCAGTAACCTGTCCTCACTGTCTTTGGAGGTAATCTCCTAATTCTAAAAAGTAGCTGTCATTTCCTGACTACTAAAATGGAGGACATAGATGTTCCTTAACTCAAAGTCACGCTTGGATGATACTGTACTTACCTCTACCATGTGCGGCTTTTCAGAAGAGCATAATTAATTATTAAATACTTTTATTTTCTAGAATTTTCTTCTTAAAAGAATATAGCTACTTTCTTATAATAAAGTTTTGGCATTTAAAGAAGGTTTTTTACTTAAAAGAGAACACAGACTCTGCATAAATGCTGAATAATAAAGATCACTAAACTTAAACTTTAAGGATTGTGAAATGGTTATAAAACCACCATAAAATTCCCTTTCCTTTTGCTTTGAAACACTTTTGTTCACTTTGTGAACAGTATACCTGGTGTCACTTCAGAGATGAAAACAATTCTGTGTTCTCCATTTCCAGCATAGTGTCTCTGATTTGGGTTTACGTGTTTTGGGATGGCTGTTCTTGGAGGTGTTCTCCATTTTAAGATTGTATATGGAACAATGATTAGTCTTTCTTCTCAGCCTGTAGACCACACATAGCAAACAGAAGTGTTCACTTTTTCTGTGCTGTTGTTTCTTTCTCAGCTAAATCTCAAATGGTTGTGGTAGTCCAGTCGGCTGTACAAACAAGGCATTATAGGGAAAATAGAGCAGAGTAATATAGGGGATAATGATAATAACTCAGATAAAATATCAGCATAGTAAGATTACCTCTAGGTGGCATAACATAATGACTTCTCCTGCCATGCAAGGCCAGTTGATGGGAACCAGAAGTCATCATCTTGTCAAGAAGCATTTAGAAATTATGTGAAATACTGACCTAATGTAATACTATTAATATTTTTTTTTCCAAATTTAAGAAAATATTCACTGAACTGTTTGACATAAAATAACTTTTTTGTTTATGAATAATTCTGTAACAGAAATTCTATAATTGTCAAATATATCAATAGCGAAAAGCAAGGAAGTTCACAGGACAACTTTTAGAAAATGCAATGCAGGAACTACTGTGTTATTTTTATTTCATATCTTTACCTTTAAAAAGATAACAGTTCTAGTAGAGAAGTTATGTATATACTGTTATGAAGTTATGAATGGGTATTTTTCCAGATATGATTTTCTGTATAGGTGATAGTAGCTGTTGGGACTAGCTACTATGATCTCTATCATTTAGAAAGCTGCCTGTACAAATAGTGTGCCTCGTCCTGTCCCAGAAGTTCACTGTGATGCACTGTCAGAGTCTGCAGTTTACTCCAAAGAATGCAAGCAAGAATGAGATAGCTCTCCCATTTGTTCTCTGTGTGTCTTCTGCTCATAAAGCAGAATTTCCATGAACCCACTTATTAAATTCCCCACCATGAGGTTACTTTTACAGGTTTCTTTTAAGTGTTCCACATGGTTACTTTTCCAGGTTTCTTTTAGGTTTCCCATGGGCCATATTGGCCACAAGCCATGTGTTTTTGTTAGAATGGTGCTAACCCAATGCTAATAGTCTTTTCCTTTCCAATAGATTTTATTAGATTGGGTTAACCTTAGTTACACAGGTTCCGATTCACTTCTGGCTCAGATTTGGATGCTTTGGATAAAGTTACATGTTTGCAAAATTTCATTTAACTGAAGTCTCCATTATATCACACAATTATAGTATTTTAATGGCTCCAGTGTAGAAATTGTTTAACTGAGATCTTCTTCTTGTGATTTCAAAGCACTGAGTTTCACAGTCATCTATAATTTTAAGTAACAGATCTAAATTATATTTTGAAAATTTTTGATGCAGAGCAGGCTGACTATTCGCAAAAGAGATTGTGTCATAAAATATGAGACTTTGCTTAGAAGAGAATTAAGACTCATGTACCCATATCCTTCTTACCTATGCCAATATGTGTCCTTTCCTGATCTACCATATATCCTATACTTTTTATTTACTTCCTATTGCAGCTGATTATTACCTATCTCTAATGCTTCTGCTTTCCTTGTGTATGCTCTGCAGGAAAAATATTTGGGAAATTCTCTTGAAAGCAAAGTCAAAATAATTTATCTAAGAGTAATTGTATATGTATATTCTGCATTTAGATGTTAATCTTGAAAGTGACTTTGAGTCAAGGAAGAGCTTTGATTTTTCTTTGAAAGCCTTTTTCCTTGTGATTTCATTAGGAAATCTGGTCAACTTGAGGGCTTCCCTAGTGACTGTTGTAAATATCTATCCACAGGGAGTCATTTAAATATTATTTCAGTAAATTAGGTTGGTGCTTGCAATGAAAAAGTAAAAATGTATTACTTTCTATGTTATCCATTTTTTCCTCACATTTTAGTTCTTATTTTCTAAACTCTACTGACCTTCATAAGAGTTTAGTGACTATGCTAAAATTTATCAATTTTTGTGCATGATTACTAGAAATTATATCTCCTAAACATGTTTTTGTCTTACTTCTCTCCAACTAATTAATTTTAATCTACAGGTACTTCAAATGCCTTGACTTAGTTTATTAAATCCCTGACACATAATGTCTACTAAATTGTCCTTTCCAAAAGCATCCAAATGAATAATTACTTTCAATACATATCTACTCAAAAATATCTTGGTGTGGTAATAAGGTTTTCTAGTTTCATAATGACCCATTTGCTTCCTTACTAACAGATAAATGATGAAAAAGCATTATGCAATGACAACATTTTCTGTAGGAGCAGTCCATTGCCATGTGTAAACTCCAACACCCATCAGAACAGGTGAGGGGCATCAGACTGACTTCATTGTGCTTTTTATACCACAGTGTGGTACAGTGCCAAAAGGTATGTAAATAATAGAACACTGTGTGGGACTGAGTTTATATGTCTGACTAGTTCACAGAGTCTGATATAAAGATACATATGCATGGGTACTTACTAAAGCAAAACAGCATATTTATCTTCAAACTGTTTATACAGCACTAGGCAAAAGATACTAAGAGTTGTCCCTTGTTAGCAAAGAAATTACATGTATTTATATATATACAAAGAAATCTAATAGAAAGGAATGTTAAATGTTTGAATTTCACATCCAAAGGATATAGGCATCCATCCGCGGGGAATAGGCAGAGTGTGCAGAAGTGAAGAAGCTTTCAGGTTTTAAACTAGTAAACATTTCATCCTGATCCCTGAAAGTCTTTGAAGTCTAAATATTGCCTACAGTATACAAGGTGTAATTGAAACTCCATTTGTCTAAGATCAAACCCATGGGAAATTGCCTGAACTTGAGTACACTACTCAGTTCAATTTAAAACAGCCTTCTGAGGAGAGCACGGGCTTTGTTTGCTTGTTTACTCTTTAATCCAATACCTCCCTAACAATTTTTTGGTAAAAACCCGTAATTAAAGGTTGTTGTTGTGAGCAGCGAGATTGCTTTTATAAAGAAGCAATTTCTAGGAGAGGTCTATTATGATCAGCATAGAAGGAAGCAGCACATTTGTCTTATGTCGATTTTTTTTGTTCCTTATTGGTAAAATAGTAGCATTTCAAAGCCAGATATTGAAGCTCAGGGAAAGTAATGCCAGATATATTTTGCATCACAAATGCAAGGCAAGTAATTGCAACTGCCTTTAGAAAAATCCTAACAGGACATCTGCCTGTGTGTGAAGCGTAGGCGTCTATCTACAAGCACACAGACATCGTAGGCGTCTATCTACAAGCACACAGACATACTGTGCACAACTTTGCAGGACACTTTATGTAACTTTCACATGCTGCAGAAAGTTAAGAAAAGAATGAAAAGACAGTGGGAACAATTCTCTAGCATTTTCCCTCTCCTGCACAGTACAAAGGACTCTACAGGCTGGAAACCAGTTGATCTGATGCCTGCTTATCCAACAGTAAGCACAACAATGCCAAGAAAATTATCTTAATGAGTTTTTTTCCTTGTGTTTGGTCATTACAATTCTATCCTAGCTACATTTACTGGCAAACTTACTAAACAAACAAGGCTGTCCAAACTCGCCATCTTGTATGCTGACAGAAAGTGGAAGTTTGACTTTACACGCCCTTGTTATGAACTGATCATTATCTCCTTGTATATGGTTTGTGGGGTGCTATTTTTGTGAGACAGACAGGGCCAACTGAATCACATAGAAGTACAATCTGTAGATTTTCTGTCTTCTGCCAACTAATTGTTAGCAATATATCTAGTGAAGGATCTATTGCTTCACTTTAATTGTGAAGAAAACCGTGCGTATACCATGTGCATCGTTCAGTGGAGAGAAGGAAAAGGAGCCAGAAGCAGACAACTTCTTTAAGCCATCTGGAGGAAATATACATGAACCCACATGTAAAACCTCACTTGATCTGAGTATTCCGAAGCTGAGATGTAATACTGGTTAGCAGGACTGGGAATACCTATGTGTTTTAACTATGCCCTGACAGTTCAGCCCTTTATTTCAAATTAATGATGATACTTGAATAGAACTCCTGCTTGCAGCAGATGTGTGAAAATACAGGATAGGGGAAGCATCACTCTTGAAACTCCTAAGAATAAATTCTTTCACATCTTCTATCATAAAGCATATATCTAAATTAATTTAAAATAAATATTAATTTAGATGATTTTTTTTTCACTCCATGAAACTCTACCTACGTGAAACTGAAGTTATGATTGAAGGATTTAAAAGAATACAAAAGTAGAATCACTAGAGTTGGAGGAATTTAATTAGAACCATGAAAAACAGTCCATGTTGCCATAATTGTCAAATGATTGTCAGAAACTTCTTTAAACACATTAAAAATTACTGGTGCCTTGGGCTAGATTTTAAAATTGTACCATGTATTAATCTGTATTGTCATGCTAATTACAGATGCAGCACTGAGGGGGTTTTTCTACCACAATACTGCATCATATCCTGATCTTTGCAGTTTCCCAGAAAATTATTCCTGGGAAACTAGATTCAGGGAGAGGTATAGGAGAGTTCTGTATGTTTCTCCATATATAAAGCTAGGTGTCCAACATGAAGTTGTCTAATAGATACTCTGTTGATGGGATTCAAACCCATACTAGTACCAGCTGCAACAATTCTGTCGAAGAAGCTGTACTGTGCCCATATTTAGGGAGAAAAGCAAACAGGGCCAAGAGCTCTTTTCCCATGTTTGGCATTTGACAAAGCTGTTTCATGTCCACATGGCCAAAAGACCAGTTATGAGAGCAATTCATTGTTGAACTCAGTCCTGAAAAAACACATTAAGACCATTTCCCAGGTAGAAAGTGGCTCAGGGGCCATTGAAAACAGGAACAAAACTCAGGCCAGACTGAGAATTCAGTTGAGTTTTGTATTTGTTTGCCTCTTGGCTACAAACAGATGATTAAAAAGCCAGAGCTGCATCTTAATTAACCAATGCTGTGATACAGACTGGGAGGGAGGAGGTTGAACTCGCTCCTCTTTTTGGACCTTGCCTATGCTGAATGACCCCAGTCTGTGATCTTCAGAACACAAACGTTGATTTCTGTCAGTTTTGTAAGACAGCAAGGCTGTCACACTCCTCCGTTTTACAGTTTATTCCACTCCAGTTTTTACGCAGTTAGGCTCTCTTCTAGAATTTCAGAATTGAAACAATTTTAACTCCCTGTACCATATCCGTAACAATTTTACACTATTTATCACAGGAATGCAATATTAATTGGTAGGCAATCCAACTTTTCCACATCAGTGCAGTTGAACAGTTCTGATTAGAATCTGTATTGAAAAGATTATGATACACCTTTGATTACAAACAGCAATTTTAATGCTTAAATGACAAGTTCTACATTTAATAGCCCCAAATGAAAACCTGAAAGCAAAAGCACATGGCAACAAGGACTATTAAAATAAAATATGAAAGGTAAATTTTATTATTCAACAGATACTGAATAGCAAAATATTAAAGAGACAGTGTAACCATAAACTGCAATTATCATAAAATAAGATATGAAAAAGGCATGGAAAAGCAGCAGTGGCTAATCCATGTAACTAAATACCTTCTGTTTAGTGCAATCGGTAGAAAACAAAGAGAGGAAAATACTAGACACTGAACTGTGGTAGATAGGGGCAGGCGCCACAGAAGATCTCGGGATGTGACGGAAAGCAGTACCACCCTTCCCCCCCTCACCTGTGATATGCAATCATCCCCCATGGTATGCAACCCCTCCTAACTCCAGTAGTTTTCCACTCCTCACTAACCCTACCTGATCCCACCGTCCCCCTCGTCCCCCTCTGACATAGTGAAGCCCCCTTGACTATTTAGTTCCACGAGGTAAAGTAATAAACGCCATTTTGACCATCCACCACATTGGTGTCAGTGTGTCAATGGACCGAGTGGCCCGGGAGATGCTGGGCCGCCGTGCTCTTCTCTGAACCAGGTCGTCTTGTCTTCAATCAGAAGGCAACACCAAACTACACTGCTCAAATATTAATTGGAACTATCATTTTATTTTTATTCACTTTCAGAGAATGTTAAAATTTTACCATTGCAGTTTACTAGTTTGAAAGGGAGGGTGCCATGGGTAATAATTTTGGGTTGAATAATTGCACTTCAGAACTTTGTACATTTCCCATGTGTTTATAAATGTACCAGCAAACAAAAATATGTTGCTTTCCAGTTTATCAAAAAAATGGGATTTTACATGCACAACCTATTCACATTTCATAATCAGTATTACTGATGGTTTGTTTTCAGTATTGCTGAAATGGTTCGTTGAGTGTATATTTTGAAAAGTAGATTAATAGCCTACCTGTGTAAGAGATTAAAACTGAAATTCAAATCTTGGTTTTTAAGTGTAATCAGAAGTTTCCTGGCTATAATCTACAAGCCACAAAAGCAGAGTTAAATGAGCACTAAATTCTGAGTTAGCACCAATGGAATACATAGCCTTTGCTGGCAGTCTGGTTAGGAGAGAAGCTGGTTGCAACAGTTAAAACTGAATCACCGAAAATATTATTATATTGTAAATATTGGAAAATAATAGTGATCCCAGTATTCATATGACTGTTTTTGCAAAAGTAGGAAGACAGAAAAGAAAAATCCTTATGGGTTGGTGTACAAAAATATTCCATAGAGTTGCTACAATGCCCCAGCTCTTCCTAGCCTATTTAATGTTTGGATAATTTCCTGACCTGCCAATATTTTGTGTGGTGGATGGTATCCCTTCTCACAGGACTGGAAGTGCAAAGGCATTTGAGACCCATCAGACAGACAGAGAACCACAGAATCTCAGAATATTCTGAGCTGGAAGGGACCCACAAGAATTCATGAAGTCCAAGATCCTCCCCTGCACAGGTCACCCCAGGAGTCACACCATGTGCCCAAGAATATTGTCGAAGTGCTTTTTAAACTCTGTCAGGCTGGTGCTGTGACCTCTTCCCTGGGGAGCATTGTTCCAATGCCAAAGTAGAGTAATCTTTTCCTGATATCCATCTAAACCTCCCTTACTCAGCTTCCAGTCATTCTCTCGGGTCCTGTCCCTGGAGCAGAGCTCAGTGCCTGCCCTTCCACTTCCCCTCACAAGGAAGTTGTAACTGCACTGAGGTATTCCCTCAGTCTCATCTTCTCCAGGCTGAACAGATAAAGTAACCTCAGCTGCTCCTCATACGGCTTCCCCTCAAGGCCATTCCCATCTTTCCAGCCCTCCTTTGGATTCTATCTAACAGTTCAATGTCTTTCTTGTGGCACCCAGAACTGCCCCAGCACTCGAGGAGAGGCTGCCCTAGTGCAGGGCAGAGTGGGACAATCCCCTCCCTCACCCAACTAATCATAATGCTGTGCCTGATGCCCCCAGGACAGGGATGGCCCTGGATTGCCATGGACCAGGATCCGCAGGTCTCCCTTTCCATAGCTCTGCTCTTCAGCATCACATATGAGGTCTGTCTGTACATCCAGGGTTGCCCTGTCCCAGGTGCAGAATCCATCACTTTCCCTGGTTGAACTTCATAGGGTTGGTGATTTCCCAGGCCTGTAATTTGTTGAGGTCTGCAGGGCCTTCCTTCCCTTCAGGGAGTCAACAGCTCCCCCCGGTTTTGTACTGTCTGCAAACCTGCTCGGTATCCCTTCCAGTCCTGCGTGCAAGTAATCTATGAATATGATGAAGAGCAGAGGGCCAGAGATGGAGCCCTGCAAAACCCCACTAGTGACCCTCCAGCACTGAGGACAGAAGGATGTAAACATCGGGAATAAGCGCCCCAAATGGCTGATAAATTCTTCAGCATGGCTCCTCAGAAGAAGAGTTCATGTTATTTCAGAAAGGTTTGCTCCTGAATTTCCAAAGAAACTTTTATTAATAAATTCCCTTTTCATGGAAAATGAAAATACTGATGCTCCTCGATCCCATTCAAATCAGAAGCTTAAAAATTCTGGAATTTCACCCAGTTTGAAAAGTCCAGGCTTTAGTAAGCAGATCCCTTTTTTATCTTTTTGTTTTGTTCAATCTATTTGTTTTGGATTTCATTTTCATATTCTTTCATATAATACCATGAGCTGGACAGTTGTTTCTTTAGCAGCTTAGTAAAAGCTTTCTACAGAGCAACTTCTATCATTTGAATTTTCAAATTAAGGTTGTAACTGGATTGATGCAGAAATTTCATATAGAAAATGAAAAACATATTTTCAGCCACTAAATACATTCCAAAATACTAACTAGGGGGAAAAATGTGGGTTTAAGTTGATTTTCCTTTTAACAATATCTTGTCCCAAATTTGCATTTTGTTGCTTCTCATGTTTGATTACACAAGAACATGAGCTTTTTCAGACGTCATATGAGTATGTCTGTTGCTCATTCCTTTCCCAAAATTGACATCTGTCACCCTAGCATCAGTCAGGTCTATCTCTGACGGGCAAAGGTTTTATGAAACAAAATTTACATTCATTTAAAGTCTTGAACTTTCTGTAGTTATCTCACTGCTGCAGTGAAAATATGCATGGTGACATTGTGGTCAAACAGACTAATGAGCCTTCCTTGGGATTTTGCCCACAGTATTATCCATGGTCTCTTCCTCATATACGAATACTTCCATCCCTCTGGCAAAACCAAAAGTATGAAACCTGGGTTAACAGCAAGCACAAGCTCTGGCCCTGTGACATTTAAATCTTCATCATAGCTGACCTTTTGTTAACAAGAGCTAGCTCTTCATGTTGTTTCAATAAAAGTGTGCTTTAACAACTTACTCTTCAAAGGTGTAAAACACTTCATGCTTACTTCTTAAAAATGACTTTATTGTTACATTTTAAGGTACAACTGATGAAAAAAACCCTACAAACTTCAAAGTAAATGAAAGGCAGAGACAAAGTAAACAAAGCACCTCTGAAAAGGTTATACAAATAACTGTAAGAACTGTTAATGCTTTTTTTCACTTCAGATAGAAAGTTTGGGGTTTATTCTTCGGTCAGTCAAGGACAGCATGTGGAGATATTTTAAAACGAGTTTTAAAGCAGGCGGCTCAGATACCATATATTAACAGGCTTGTACACTGCTGGATCTTCTGCAGCCCACACTGCTTATTACATGCAGTCAAGATGGCCACACTGTGGCTTTGGAGAACAATACTAGCTGGTTTTCATTTGAATATCCATCTATGTTCATATCCTGGCACCCAAAGGTTTCCTTGACTGCAGCATCTTGCTCCAAAAGCTCAAGGCTTTTCCATCTTCCTTTTTGGCCCTGCCACCAGGGACTGTGCCTTAGCCCATCCATGCCCTGAGCTGTGTGGGGGCCAAGTGGAGCACACAGCCCCAGGGAGTCATTGGTGCAGCACGAGCAAGCAGGGGACTCTCAGCCTCCTCGTCACTCTCCTGAGTATCACTATGCCCCCACATCTACTTCTTTTTTAATTTGCTGAGGTTAAGCATAGGTTCCTATCCTGAGATGATAGTATTTTAAGCAGACAAGGAAGAGGCTAAGCACGATATGATGCAAGATGTTGATGACAAGCATTTATAGTATAAATGTGTTTTGTGATCTCTCTCTTTTCATCACACTTTTAATTTTTGCCTTCAAAGCCCCCTGAGCACTCAGAGCTTTATATTGGTTCCTTCCATTATTAGATTTTCCCTTTTCCCTTTCATTCTTGCTACCTCATCTTGTAGTCTTGTTTCATTTGTGAGTATCCCAGCTGTTTGCTTGTTTATTCTTAAGTCCATTACTAGGTCTAAACAATGCCTTTTACAGTCCATCTTTTGCTTTAAATGTCATTTAGCTGCCCATGACAGCTATTGGGTTGCATTTCAATACTCTAGTTCTCTCTTTTCCAAGTTGAAATGCTAAGTTCTTTCTTATTCTCTTTTTTTTTTTTTGACACATTAATCTGAGGAACCAGGTTAATATGATCTGAATTTATTTTGGTCAATCCCTTGTGTGCCTCTTTCAAGATTTCCTTCATAAAAGCCAACTCCTTATCCTTTTCTGATAGTCTGCTTCCTAGTTCTCCCTGTAATATTGCTACACTTCCTTAAGAGTTTCACTTTAACACATGGCCCAGCTGCAGAAACAATACCCTGTGACTGAATGTTGTGCTTTAAACCAATAAAGCAGGTGCAAGTTGCCAGCATTGAGTAAACAGTATGTTGAAGTTTGTGGTTTGCACTGCTGCATTTTTTTTCTTTAGTTCTCTTAGTTTTTTACAATTTAAATACTGCTTTCTAAATTTCTCTTATTGCAAGTAAATCTTCCAAAGGGCATGCTCTGCTTCAGCATGCTTGCACAGTGCAAGATAGGAGAAAATGCAAGCAGGGAAAGTCTCTGGCTACAAATTTAGGCTCTGTATGGGCCACATTTAATGCTCTCTGACTTGGATCATGCATCTGGTGCCTAGCTTCCTTCCATGCCAAGCAGACACCACGGGTTACTGCAATGTAAACCCAGAAGCAGCTGGGGTGAGGGGAGCATGGCCAGAATCTGTCCCACCACAGATGCTGTTCTGAGTACAAGCCAATAGGGAAAACTTCACCCCTTCCCTTTAGGAGGTTTATTCACGAAGAAAGTGATGAGAAGGAATGTTATAGTCTTTGTTTTAAACATCTGGCTGGATATCGTCTCTTCAAGCTGTGGTCAAGGAGATGCCCAGATCACCTCAGCAGAGCCACTGAAGCACAAACACCAGCAGAGCAGCTGCTTGGGATGGACATTCCAGCTCTGAAAGTCCTGACTTCCCCATGACCACCTGAGACTCACAAATACTTGCTGACAGCTGGCTCTGAGAGTCACAGTCCTTATGGCTCTGCCAATTGAAAGAAAGAGTCACAGCACAATTAAAATCCTTTGAACCACAGCAGGTGTGTGATCCATTTCTGGTCAGAAGCCTCAGAGGTTCATCAGAATGAGAGGTAACCATTCATTATCCCTGGATAATGAGCTGAAAAGTCTGAGCTGAGGAGAGGGGTTGTGACCCCTTTTACTTTTTTTTCTTTGAAGTTTTGGCATTTTCATGTTGTGTTGCAGTGTGTTCCACGTGTTTTGGATCTCCCCAAGTCTCGCGGGGTTTCAGGCTAAACCTCGAGAGTCCCAGGGAGAGCAGCGGGAGATAGTTACACAAATGTCAATCTGGTTTGATCCACGCCCCCTCTCCTTCAATTGGTAAACTAACTATTCCCCTCCCCTTGCTCCGCCCCGAGGGATAAAAGAGAGATGGTGGGCGGAGAGACGGTCTCTTTCCACTTGGGTTTCAAAGAATGAACATCACTGTTGCTAATGGAACTTAATAAAATCGGGACCGAAACCTAAGTGGAATTGAGCATCTTTTCCTTCACCTCGTCCGGGATCTGCAAAGAGGAGCTCAGAAGGTAAAAGACTAACTTTATAACTTGCTGAGGGACGCTGGGCACTTCTCGTTCCTGCTCAGACCGCGGCTTGTCTGGACTTGTCCCAGCCATGTGGACTTGGCTAGCCGCGGACGCTGAGAAGCCAGGTACCCGGGAAAAACCCCCAAAAAAGGCGCCTAGCACCCCAATAATGTTGGTTTTCACCTCTTTGGAAAGTATTTTCATTCAAAAAAAACCCAAAACCAAAAATATACAGCCCTTACCACCACCATCAATTCAGGAAAATAACCAAAGTAAAGAATATTCCAACCACAAAATATTTAAGAGCTCCTTATGCTACAACAACAACAAAGAAAAAATATAATTGCAAGAAGATAAGAAAAAAATGAAAACTTATGTTGTCAACACAGCAGTACTACAAATCAGTGATATCTGAAACACGGTCAGAATAAATCCCTCTGGTATTGCAGCAATAAGCCAGTTACTACTTCTGTGAATCAAATTATTTCCTAAAAAAACCTTGAAGTTTTTCCAAACCAAGTCTGAAAAGAAATACTCATTTTCAAAAATGCAAGATTTCCAAAATGTATGTTAATCTCAGGCGTCGTGACTGGTTTATCAAATTCTACTCTGTTCATCTTAATGTAATAAAAGACACATAGGTGGTTAGAGATTGGTGTTCTAGTCTCTGTGTGTCATTCACTGAGTTCTTGATGGGATAATTTCACTTCTGCTCTCCAGCTATGGCTGTGATAAGTGTGAACCCTCTTGATCTCTTATTTGAACATACAGAGAAATTAAGAGAAGAAACTAGTGTATATGCTATTGGCATAACCCACCTTTTTTAACCTTTTGAAAACTGGGGAAATACCAGCAAGCTAACTTGAAATGTGTGAGAAGCTCCCTCTGGAACTGCAGAGTCATGTCCAGGAGGGCACTTGACAGGTGACTTCTGTCCCCCTTTTCTCTTGGCCCAGGTACCCAAAGATGCACTATTCTCCTGGAGATATATGCCCAAGTGGTTGTTGATTCTCCATTTAATTGTCTCCTGCCTGTCCAGCCTGAACATGAGGCTCAGCACAATTTTTAGAGGCTGTCTCAGAAAACTCAGGTAACAAATTCTCATGACAAATACAACCAAAAGCTGACATTTTCTGGAAACACTACGATTCTGTGAGTTTGGGTTTTAGACAGATAATGATTGTTGCAAAATTTTGTGAAAACTGTGTGAAATGTGTTAGGACTGCAAGCTGGAGGATGTAAGGTATTCACATGATGTTTTTCCTGTGTATATCCACAAACACTTAACAGGGTTAGCGCTACAGTTCTTTTTCAGTGCAAGATCAAAATAAAAATAAACAATGCTGGAATACTTGGCTGGTCAAATAATTTAATTAAAATGCAGGACTGCACCAAAATGCCTCCTCTTCTTTATTCTGCTCAGGCATTTGCACTGGGCTACTTAATGTACTTAATGTATTAAGTACTTAATGTATTGATATCCATATTCTTCTTCATAAAGATTAAAAATAACAATTAAAAATAAAAACATTTAACAACTTTTATTTAATCTCTGAGGCAATTTTTCAAAATAATCCAAACCTTTTGTTTGAAATCTTTCTGGCACAGTGTTTGTAGGCAGAAGTGCCCCTGTTTGCTGTAAGCAGAAGCCAGTTAAAGGAAAGTGGTTCACCCAGAAAGCCAAGGGCAGACCTTGAACCTGTCTCCATCAAAATTTGCTCGATGCCTTGGCACATTGCCTCTCACCAGCCTTCTCTATTTGCCTTTCACAGGCTGAAAGCCCAGCCCTTTGTGTCCATGGGTACAGCTCTGCTTTGGCTTCAATGGTCTGCACAGTCCTGCCTGTCCACACTCCTTGGAAAGGGGTTAATGGAAACAGGAGTACACACAAAGTAAGGTCAATCCCATCAAACACAAGACTTCAAAAGGAAGTCTCTGTTCTTAAAGCCAGAACTCTGCAGGCAGTAGTGTCACACTATAGAAAATTCTGTTTCTTGGCCTTTTTCTACTTCCGTGGTAATAATCAAGCAAAGATTTAGAAAAGTCATAAGATTGTCTTATTTTCTTCTGATGGATATAAATGATGGTGATGATTCCTATGTGCTAATATTCATATTTTTGCAAGAAAAGGCTTCTAGAGAAAAATTAAATTAAGCATGTGTGTAGTAGACAAAAGTAATTTCCTTGTATATATTTTTGGCAAAGAAATACTCTTCTGCAAATTTAAAGTGAGGGTATTGTGAAAACCTTGAATTCCTGCATGCTGACATTACCTCCTTCAGTTAAGATACAAGGAAAACACCTGCACATTTCAGAGGAAAAACTCTGACAATAGTAGATTGAATTTTAATGGCAGTCAGCATCTCATATAGACCCTGAGAGGAACTGACAGATCATGATTATCTTACTACAAGTGCTTGAAAATGCATGAGGTGAGGGAGCCTGGAATTCCTGGCTGACATTCCCATGCTGACTGTCTGCCACACCAACCTTTACGCCCCCTAATAGCACTTCAGAAGTAGGGACTTTCTCTTGTGTCTGCTCTTCCTCTACCCTTTCCACACCATGTCACCTTCCCAGTGGGTGCCTGGGACAATCATAAATTTTTCACCTTCTGGCACGTCTTTGCTTCCTAGCTTTACACTGTTTCATGACAACTACACGTGCAAATCTTGCCTTCTGGCCAGGCTCTGTGACTCTTAAATGTATTTTTCTATCTACTAAAAAGAGATTTGGGTCCTTTGTTCTGTACAGCTGAGGCAGGTGGCAATGCCAGCAGGTTTTACTCTGCTTTTAACCCCAACACTCACCTCTTCAGCATGCTATTTTACAAGTTTGCTTCTACTATCTGTATGGAGATTTTTTTTTTTACATGCAACTGTGGTATACACATATTTTTTACATAATTTATGGTATAAAGGAATAAGACGTTTTGAAAGCACTGAGTTTGGAAACATCTTGAAAACAGCTGTATAAATGGGTCTTATGGATTATATGGGCAGAAAAATAAATTTTTAGAGATCTTTTTTCAGTCAAAAAAGTCACATTAAGCACAATATTCCAGTTTTATTTCAAAGACTCTTAATAAAATAAATAGATTTCTAGATAGAACATTGCACTAAGGTTTTATCACAAAAAGAATTCAGGGTATTTTTACAAAATAAATCTAAGTATTTAAAGTTTTAGTAGTTAATTTTGTGCTGAAAAATTATTTCTTATAAATTCATCCAGTCTTATTCCTGGACCAAACTCTTGGCTTATGATTTTTTAAAACATCTAATCTTTTTTTGTATCATGTTTTCTATTTCAATATAAAGTTCAAAATGGCATAAAGAGTAAAGGCATTCTATTTGTAAAGAGATTTCATTAAGTCACTACAATGTAAAGTTTAAATGTAAAAAGACAATATAGCTCTTTTTTGCAGAAGTGATAAGCATTGTGTTTAACCTAAAATATTTTTCTGTCCAGACAGTGAACTGAAAACTTAGTTATTGCTAAGTGCAATAGCAGTAATCGCTATATCTTGCAAAGTGTTTCTCAGTCCTTGACATAAAACACTTTACAAAGAATGTAAGTGCAAGTTTCTGGTAATAATAGTGATAAAATGTTACTGGTTGAGGGACTCTTTGCCAGGCAAAGGACGTGATGTGACATGATGGCAAGGCAAGGAAATGTAAGGCAAGGTGGGGGAGGGATCCATTATGTCAAAAGGGTGGTGCATGAAGAGAATACTCTCCATCTCCTCTAACAGAATCCTGTTGAAAATCTGATGTTTATTTGACATTTGGGCCTATTTCTGAAAAGCAGATTTTTTTTTCTTAGGTTTAGATTTGAAAAAGCTGATCTCCATAGAGAGGCCTTATATATTAGTTTCTGTTTCAATGTATAAACTGACTTGGCATGCAGGGACCAATACAAAAGCTTTGGATTTTACTTCCTTAATTTAGTAATAAAACATGTCCATGAGATCACTGTTGAGTATGTAAAAAATATCAGACAAGTACCTTCTTCCATTGAAATATCCAGAAAATTGTACTGTATTACATCTGAAATATCTGTAAACATTTGGCTCCCTTGCATGAAGAAACAAATATGTGAATGTCTAGATTTAAGAAAATGGTTTCAAGCAATTCAAATATAAGAAGTTACTGGATCAATAGGGTTACCCAAATTGTCCAGTAAAATATTTTCCAATAAGCAGAAAGCATCTTTTTTGTCATCCACAGTAATTGAATTAATGCCATCTGAAACTCTACTCATAAACATGACACTGATTTGGGTGAGAACAGGAAAACAAAGAATGCTGAAGACTCTTAAGGACTTTTAAAATGTTTTTAACATGGTTTTCATTTTCCAAAAATAAATATTAGTAAAAGAAAATCAGTCCTAAAACTAACATTTGCTTCTATAACTGTAATGCAAATGATATTGCCTATAATCTAGCAATTTCAGTGTCGATCTTTCCAGAATGCTTTCACAGATGGGAATATTTCCTCTCCTATTCTGCTACATAAGTGGAGATTACTGTCTGCCTGTCAAGAGGCACATACTGCCTGGCTCCATCCAGAACAGGCTGCTTCTTCATTTTGCCCCTGGATCTCCTATGGTATTCCATGTTCCATAAACAGAAACATTATTTTGGGTTTTAAGATGTTAAAAGTGATGTTGAAGCCCACCAAAATCTTGCTCCTGGAGCAAGAACCTGAGGCTTTGTGTTGCATCCTGAGAACTGGCATGAAGGGACAGGAGGGTACAAGGCTTTCTGGAGGTGTGTCACAGGAATTCAGGAAACCAAACTAATATTCGGTCTTGGGAACATTGTCATTTAGAATCCATCCTTGGAGTGAGCTACCTTCAGACTGTACTTGGAGAGAGTTAGGTGATGTCACCCTGCAGGAGAGCTGGAGAAAAAGCTAAAATTGAGGTCAGAAAGACATGAGTCCAGTACAACGGTTGCCCTCAGACTTCTTTTATTTTTCAGCACAAAAAAATTTCTGGAATAATTTTAAAAAAGAGCTTCCTCATAGTCATTCATGACAGTCTGTGAAGTGCACAGCCACAGTGGCACTCAGGGGTCTCAGCTGCACTGAAAAGGGATGCACAGGGTAACCCACATTTACCTCCTTCACTTGAAAAAAGCAAGCTAAGCACCTGCATGCAGTTTGTACCCCAGCTGCATTTACTCTGGCCTGAATGCAACTGAGATACAGACCTTGCATTATAAGGACAATTTCTTAGCTCAAAAATTAAATTCTAGCGGACAAGCTGCATCATACAGTTGATAAATTCTGAGACTTATGTTAAGGATCTATCCAAGACCTGCCCAGGTGTAGCATGAGTTCTTTATATTCTATTCATCTACATCACTAAATGCTGCTCTGGAAGTGATGTCTTTTATGCTTTCTGCTGTTAAAATCAGAGCTATGACTCCTCACCAGTGGCATTGCTCCTGACACTTAAATGCAGTGTCTCAGAGGAATACTTCTGCTGCAGTGTTGCATGTCAAGGTTTTAACCATGGCTAATGGTTTCTGCTCTTAGTTATTTTATTTTGGAATGACAATGATAGATATTTGCTTTAAATATAGATGTACTCATTCCAGGAAGCTGAAATGTAATGTCTAAACTACTTGGAAGTATCTCTTTAAACACATATGTAAGGACAAAAGATTTCTGCATTTAAAAAAACCAAATTTTACTGAGTGAAGAGAAACAAACAGCAAAGTAAACATATGTAATCGGTTCTAGAAGTACAAAAAGATTCTGACACAATGCAAGACAAAAATTTTTCCCTCCTTTTCTATAAATATTACAATCACATCTTTCTTAAAATAGTAAAATGATTCTGAATTTTGGACAATGGCACATTAATTCTTTGTCATTGTTTGGCCAAGCTCTGCACAAACCCATCAAAATGTTGCCATCCACATGTGCATTTCCAACCTTTGTTCTCTCTCTGAGGCTTGAGAGTGACATTCAGTAGAAATGGGTTTGGGGGAAGCCTGCTGCGGCAGAGACCTGTCAGCAAGGGTTCTGCCTGCCTACCTTCCCTCCTTACTAAAGTCACCCAACAGAGAGCTCTGAGGAGCTTAAGCCTCTTTCATGGAGAGCTCCATGTGCCATCTTTCTGCCTGGAGAGATGCATTGGTGGTTGGTGCAGAGCAGAAATGCTCAGCAAACACTGTAAGGCCAAAGCTTGCTTTCAGCTATTGCACTGCTAATTTATGCAATGGGGAGAAAGGGGCTGCTTTAATCAAAACATTTTTATGAAAATCTCTGAAATGAAGAATTGCCATCAATATAGTCAGACACAGAATAATTGGCTACAAAACATACAGTATCATTGACTTCCACTAAAACTGGGGCTTTGAATGAGAATCGCTGATATCTTTTTCCTATATTAAAAATGGCTTGCAGTTTACGAATAAATAAAATGGAGGGAATTGAAACTTTTTTTGAAAAAAGTTCCCAGCACAAAATGTCTTTGAGAACAGTAAGTAACCACATGAATAAAGACTATTATTTAAGCAGATAATTTATTGTAAGGTTATGTTAAATTATACAGTAAATTACATGTTACTTACTATGCCTAATATTAAACCTAGGTCCAGGCTATCTTAAATGCTGCAATAAGACAACCTAAGAAAATGAAGATGGTGAAAATCATTTGGTCTTGTCCTTTGCCACTATCAGTCACTCTGCTGACAGCAAGGAGGGTTGTAGAGAGGTCCTGATCCATTTATCTGCTCTCAAGTCTGTCCAGGCATTGGCCAGCTTTAGCCCAAAACCTGCAGCCCTGAGGCAGGGTCACACAGAGTACAGGCTTCTCTCATATCAGCAATTGGATCAAGTCCAAGCATTTACAATGCAGAAGCAAAGTCAGTTCCTGTCCATTTTCTGAGATTTGTGCAAACATGGAAAGTAAAATCCTTTGGATATCTGTTGTCACTGTAGGGTGCATATGGTGTAATTCAGGTTCTGTTTCTTTGCATTCTGGAGCTGCTGAGAGAAAAACACCTGACAGGCTCCTCAAACTGAATTTTCCTACATGTCACAACTACCCACATTTTTGGGGGTCTTTGAACTCCACCATGCAAGTAATAAACAGGTCACTTAAGAGATACAAATGGCACATATTCTTTAGCTGATCCTAGAAGTAGCTACAAATTTCACTCCAATAAGACAAAAGTAGGGTGATAGGAATTAGTGTAAAACTAACATAACTCTTCAACTTCTTTAATTGATTCATTTTGTACTTTTTAACTTTTTTCTTCTGAAAAGAAAGAAATCACTAACATCTTTTAAACTAGAATAATACTGATAATGTTTTTTATTTTACAAAATACTGAGTTTTTTGTGGTTTGCAATTAATTTAAAATTAAGAGCTGTATTGAAGGTCAAAACCATATGACCCATGTTACATTGCCAGATCTGCCCAGTAAAGCTTGTTAGGAATTTCTCAATTGAGTAATATTTAATTCAAAACTTTTCTTTGAAAAGATTCAGTCTACAATTACAATTAAATGAATAGAAAAATAAGTGAACAAGTGTAGGAAATACCCCAATAGTAAGTAGCCATGTTACCCTTCAGGACAACGGAAAATCTGGCTCATCTCGTTCCTGTACTCCTGAGCTCGTTTTTCCATATTATTGACATAATGATTTCTGAAATCTTTGATTAGGAATTTTTCAAATATTTTAATTACCATTTTTGTGTAGGATAGAGACATTATCTATTCTGCAGTGTCTGTAGCCTGTATACCTGAAAAAAACTATGCAGTCATACAGCCCACGTGTAGAATTCAACTCATTCCTTTTTACTGAATTAAGAGTAATCATCAAGCTTAAAGAAAAAAATGTGGGTCAATAAGGTCTGTGTCATAACTTCATTCCTTTTCAAAGCTGCCTTTATGTATCAGACAAAAAATAACATTCTAGCTACTGCTAGCTAGTATTTGATTGGTAAAATTTCAAACAGAGATGTGTAGCAGCAGCAAAGCAAATGATGGTAGCAAAACAGTGGCAAAGTGGTTAATCTTTCTTTATTCTTAGAAGGTTGTATGTGGAAAAGATAACTTGTTTTTCTGGTGGTTTCTAGTGGAGGCATAATATAAACACGCAGCTACCTCCAGTGTTGCATATTTAACTCAGTATCAAATCTTTTCCTAGCAAACAAGAACTCAGTATTTACCTAAATGGCATAGCAGACATAAAACAAATTTTTTTCAGTTTATTAGACATAATGTTTACCAGCATGACCAGAACTTGTATGATTAAGTGATACCAAGGAAAGGAACATCCAACAAAAGTATTTCTTTTTACAGTCTTCAGTGTTTTGAAGAATATATTTACCTGTAGGAACATCCAACAGAAGTATTTCTTTTTACAGTCTTCAGTGTTTTGAAAAATATATTTACCTGTAAGAAGAAGACTTTGCCATGGCAACTCACGCTTTTTCTCCCATTCAGGTCATTCCTTGGGATAAATTACTCTAAGCTGTGTTCAAAGGCTGCTAAGAATGATCAGGAAGTGTCTCTGGCCACTTCCAAACCAGTATAAAAGGGGAAGAGCAACCCACATCTGTGAATCAGGGAGCATTGCTCAGAGGTCTTGCTTGAGAGGTAAATAATTTGGTCAAGAGATATTCCAGAGACCTCATCCTCTCCAGCTGCTGCTGCCAAGAGGTAATGTTCTTAAAATTCAAAGCCACTGTTCATTTGTCTCAACTCAGTCATACCAGTTAGAAAACACAACACATTTCAGAAGCTTAGTGGGGGGAAAGAAATTTTAAAAGCCTGGGAAGCTTCCAGTGGTGTGATGCAGGACAGAGTATCTCATCACCTGCTGCTGTTGACAAATGAACTGAGGAAACTGCCTGTATTCCTTCAACCTGTGACAGTATGGATGTTTCCCAGAAACAGAAATTACAGAAAATATCATATGACAGACCCTCTCCCATCTGCAAGGAAGGATAAACCACACCTAAACCATTCCTATATTTTGGAGAAATATCCAAATCAAAGCATAGTGGGTTCTTCCTTTGATGCCCATCCCTCAGGCATCCTGGCCAGCCTGTCCCGTGATCTGCTAGGCACACACTCTCCAGCAGCGGGGGTGGAACGCTGTGAGATTTCTCTGTATCTGAGAAGAAGTTGAAAAAAGGAAAGGGCCAGGCTTTTCTTCTCAGCACTGAAGGACAAGCATGGCTGGAGGGGCAGGATCAGCTCCTGCCATGCAGTAGTCTCACCAGCAGCAGCAGCAATGGCAGCAATCTCTTTGCAGTCCCCTCTCACTTCCTTCATCTCAGCTTTTTCTCTACCCACAGAAGTTGGATGATACTCTGACTGGTTTTGGAATTATATCAACTTCAAACACTGGCAGGCTCAGGGGAGTGGACAGGCTCTTGGAAGGGGTAGTCCAGCCCTTCAGTATCTTCTACAGAACCTCAAATACATTCCTGGGATCCTCCAGACTCAGGACAGCCCCATGAAACTGTTCCACCCCTTTTTTGTCACTTGCAGACCTCCAGGGATATATTTTCACACTACAAGCTCCCACATGTGAGCTTTAACATAGAGCCTTTGTCCATATGTGAATTTGCCCCCATGCCTCCTCCGGCACCTGTTCCTTCCCCCCATGCCCCAGCAGCTTCACCTTTGCTGTGCCTGATCCTTACCCAGCAAAGTCCTTTTCCCAATGGTGTCTCCCTGTACCAGGGCTTCACTCTGAGCATGGCACACTGATTTCCCTATCACACTTGCAGGAAGAGCCCATTAACAGAGACATATGTCTGCACTTCCATAGCACCTTATCTAACAGAAACAATCATTCCTCTTAATAAATTGTACATGGCACAGCCATTAATAGTGAAGGCTTTGCAGCACTGCTATTTGTTTCCAGAATGCATTAACATTTGCTTCCTCACTTTCAGTGTTTGCTCCTTCATCAGCTCTCCTTTGTGTTTGAGCTTTGGCTGAGCACAGGAAACAGTTCAAATAATTATTCCTCTATTGGGACAATAATGGATAGCCTCTCTGTGGTTGATTGAATTATATATGTGATATTATATATATGAGAGATACAACTGAAATAAGTCTGTCTTTTTTCACACTTCTACAATTTCAGTTCCACAAAATTAGTTTGACATGCAATTTTAATCCAATATTACCTCCAGATTCAGAGATAAATAATTAATCTGTCTTTAAGCTAAATTTAAAGAGCACAAGGGAACAGGCAGTAAAGACTGGTACAAGATTTCCATTTTCAAGTAATATTCCATTGTCTACCTTCTTAAAAATTCATGATTAAGGTATACTTGGCAGTAGTTTTATAATTACAAAGCTATTAAGCTTTCATAAGGAACAAGTGAAACTGTTTTTTCCTAATTAGCTAATCATAAATTTTTCAAGGAATAGTCTTCTGCTAGAAAATGATGATTTGGAGAAGCAAAATCATCAACAGTAGTATGCTGATTATAATATATTCTTCTTACAAAAATCAGTACATCTCCCCAGCTAATTAAGTCTATCCTTTGACAAGTTTACTTCTCTGCCTGGATAGCTCATATCCTACCTCCCACTACTGCCTTTATGTATGCTGCACAGTGAGATGTCAGGAAATCAAGCAGTTACAGTGCTCGCCACCTTATTAATTCCATTCTGAAAAGCTGAGAGAAACCTCTGAATCATCATTTCTCAGTGAATTTTCTAGATTCAAGAGGAAATATTTATGTCTATAAAGGAATATTTAGTGATTTGAATAAATTCTTCTGAAACAGATCTCTGACCTCTCCAGCTAATGCAATATAATTGTACTTTAGACTTGTAATTAATTTTCCCAAAGACTATATAGATCTTATGAATATTAGCTTCCTATTACAGACATGTGAAGGCCACGCTGAGGATACATGTATAAAAATAATAGCTCTTCACTGCAAAGGAGGTACTAATACCTGGCCTCATGATCGTAGTGTTACATTACAGAAAAATACTAGCAGACTGGAAAAGTAGCTTGTTGGTTAACTGCAAAGAAATTACTGAGTGTATTTTCCTCAACACATGCAAGCCCTTCCTTCTGCTTGCAGAACCTGTCTTAAAGATACAAAAATAATTTTTCTTCAGATGTTTTACAACTCAGGCTTAGATGTTCCAGGTGGGTTTTAGACATTAATTTTTTTAAAAAAGGCTTTATAGAGAGAACAAGGTGACTGTATTCAATATATGCAACAAACAAAACCCTTTCTACACCCATTCAGTCACACCCCCATACTTGCATGCATCAACAGTAACCAAATGTCACAAGTAATTTCTACCTGCTTTTGAAAGATATTACAAGAACTCTTACTTAAAACATATATTTGATATCTGATGTTAAGCTGCCAAAGAGTTCCTTCAGCTGTTTTAGGCTCAAAGCAAAATCTTTTTGCAAACCTCAAGAGCTCTGAAAAGAGTATGTTTTTATTACCTAAACCGACTTAGAGATCTCGCTAGCAATAATTTGATTGATTCTTGAATATCTATAATGCAACAACAGCTATCTTTATCCCTCATCTGTAAAACTAGTTAAATGTGACAAGCACGTAGACAAAAGGGAAAATTACAAGAAATTAGTGAATGTCCTGTGGGAATGGTTTCTACTGCTCAGTGGAGTGAGAACTGGGAATTAAATAGAGGACACCTTATGAGACCATATTCTTCTAAACCCCAGAATGAAGAGGGGAGTTTTTCTTCCATTCCCTACACATAGAACAGACTTATCCCACTTCTCAGGGGTTATAGTCCAATCTGATCTCAATTCTTTTCCCATGTTCCTCAAATAAAAAGTAGGAGAAAAACACCATTTCCTTTGCCTAGTAGTAGTCAGAAAGAGCAGCTCAAGATGTGTCTTGCAGAGAGATCACAAGCTGCAGGATGCTGGTGGCCCATTGTGAGGCTGGAAGAGGGCAGAATTTTTAATATTGTTTCAGCATGAAATAGATTAATTTCTTCCAATGAGTGAAAAGAAGTGTGAAATGGATGGGACTCTTAGGAGGACAGAAAGCAAGCTTATTGCTCAGGAGGCTGATTCCCTTCTTCCAGAGCCTGAACAGCTTTGCACCACCCTCTGTCTTTCTATTCCTTGACAGGTTTCCCATTGCCAGTCTCTTTTTCCAGCACCTCTACACGGAACTCCAAGCAAGTGACATTCTATGTCCCACACAAGAACTTGTTTAAGTAGCCCTTGGAAGTTACATTCATTGAAAAGATTCATTTTCCCTCATACCAGAAGAGAGCATAGATGAGGGCTTGAAAATGCAGGGAGTAGGTAATGCAGGCTTACTGAGGTGGCTCCTATAAAAGAGGTAAAAATACTCAGGAGTGGAGTTCAACCTTTTCACATCTCCATATGAGAAAGCCCGGGGATGAGCATTCAAAAGTTGCAAAGATATGACTCCTTGTCCAAATGAACATGTGAGGCATGAAGATCGGTTGAGAAAATTCTGCAACTATGGTAAAATTGCTGCTGCCTAAGGAGAAATAACTATGGATTGGATAAGATCGTGTCAAGTTCTGTCATTTTCCTTAGGAAGAATTTTACTCTGTGAAAGATGTAAGAGGTACAGAAAAATCACGTTGGGAGAGTAAGTTCAAGGTAGTGGAAAGGTGTTCTCTTCAATAAAGCAGCAAAACAAGAGTTTTTGTAGTTATGAAGAAAGTAAAATCAAGAGGGCCTGGAGACTTCTTTCCTTAAAGAATAACAAGAGAAGGAAAAACAGTTCTGCAGAAAAATATTTGGCAGTCCTATATCAGTATTGTTAGTATTTCAGATCATATCAATTAATTATTATGTAAATAGCTATTTAAACTAACTGACAAGTCACTGTGATTTATTATGAACACTGTATGTGTAGCCATAGATGCACTGCCAGCTTTACTCTGATAGACTAATCAAGGCCCAAATTAATAAATGATGATGGGAGATACTGTTGACTGATATGACTCCCATTTTGGAGGCTGGCTTTAGCCAATTTGGCCTTAAATGAAAGGGAAATAATTTTCAATCTACATATCCATTCTGTTTTGTTAGCAGATTGTCGACTTTTGTTTGCAGATTTGCATGAGTTCCTGATGACAGCTGACTCACACATACTGTAAACCAAGAAATATCAAGTAAAATGCTGTTTGTCAGCAAAGAAACTGAAACGTATAATATTTTTTGACTTTTGTCAGCGTATTTTTTATGCACCTTTTTATTTTTAATGATGAATTTAAAATTCTTAAGATTCTGTTGGTGAGCAATATTTTGTCTACCATGCTTGATCATGCAATGGGCACAGCAGCATTCAAGTTATACAGGGAATTGAAGGGATCCTGCAGCTGCTTGGACCAGGCACCAAAACATTGAGATTCTCTAATAAAAGTTCCACGCTGCTTTAGAGATGGAAAAGACAGACAGAAAGAATGAAGTATCAAAACATAGTACTTCCTACTTCAATAGTATCTGCTATTTAATTGGAGCATGTGAGGATAGGTTTTCAAAGCACTGAGGAGAATAAAAATGAGACCAATCAGTTTTCTCATCCATATGCGGAAAGAAAGTTACCTTATGTTTCATGTCATCTTTAAAAGATAAATGCCTGCCCTTAAAGATGTAATACAAGCATCATGCTTATACAGATTGTATTTCTTTCCAAACGTTATTTTTGTAACATTATTATACAGAAATTATTAAAGGGAGTTTTATACAGAAAGAGAAGCTTCACAGGCAGTTAAACACAAAGGTTTTCTGAATTCTATTTTCCGTTCAAGAGCATGGAAATTGGATGTGAAGATGTGAACTGAGGAGCGAAGCATCTTAATATGCCTGAGAAATTATTTCTCACTTTGAACTGTTTAAGGAAAATTATTTTAACTAAGCAGTTTTTGATGAGAGTTAGATTCAATGACATGGAAAATAAGTTAATTTATTTTAATTTTACCAGCTCATTCATTTTGGTGTTGTAATATTTTCTTTTCCTATTTTGTTGAAATTTCCTTGAATTTTAATGTAAAGATTTTTAATAAAACTTAAAAAAATAAACCCAAAAGTAATACTTCTGAAATGTCAAAATGTTGACCTTTCTTTGACTTTGACCTGATTAAAGCTGAAATTTTGCCAGCCAATCAACCAACCAATCAACCAGCTAAAGAAACCAATTTGTTTCACATGCTTAACTTGGAAGAGCAACAGGAAAGCCATTTTATATGTATCTCAGTAGTATAGTAAGGGATAAATGCTAATGATGTAGTAAAGTTTATTCTGTTCTCACATGCTTCACTCATCCTAGTTGATTTTTTCTTTTCTGTTGCACCACTAATATATCTCGCCATTACAGAAGTTATACAGTGTCATACTCCCTTAAATGATACATCCCACAAATCTTTTTTCAATTTTTTTTCCTGTGCATTGTCATATGTGGCTGTAAATATGTAACCACAATTGTCAAAATGATGTCAAATTAAGTTAGTCTTGAGTCAAGTCCTTCACCCCTTTATTTAGGTTATTGTCTTAAAAGATAGAAACTTTGAAGAGCTACTAATACAGTGAAAGATGTGTTGCTGTTTTGAGACAGGACTACTATTCTTTCATTTCCTAATAGAGCTCAGTAGAAACTCCTCTAACTAAACAGATCTTAGCAATTACAACAATAGCAATTATAACTTGACTGACAATGCCTCAAATGGCTTTACTGGGAGTAGTCAAGCAATGAGAATAACTTACAGGAGAAAACCAAGTATTTTCCTAACTGCTGAAGATTCTAGGCTACTGCATTATTAAGGTGAAAAAATATTTTCAAATACAATTTTGACTTCCAAAACACTGAAAATTTTGTGAAAGATATGTTCTGATAATTTTTGTTATTGAGAGTCTGTGTAAGATGTTTATATAGAAGGATTGTGTTTAAGTATAAAAGCCTCAGGCAATCCTGAGTTTTTTAAAATATCTGATGAGCAAATTAAGTTTTTCTGGTTGTCATTAATATTGACTCACACACATCTGATCTGGTCTATGCTTTTGGCCTCCTACAAGAAGCACAGTAGAAGTAAATGTCCTTAAGGAAGAACACTGGCATGTGTCAAAGATGTGTTATTTTTCCTCCTACTCCTTGTTTGTGCTTGAAGATACAAAATCACAACATCCCGTCATAAGTCAGCACTGTTTTGCCATGACAGTGAGCAAGCAACAGACCACCAGAAGCTTGTTGGTGCAAAGCTGCCACAACTGCCCAGGCTCTGTTGTCTTTGAGCATCACAGAGCCCGGGCATGCCAGAAGCAGAAACATAAGCAAAAATTGGATAGAAATGGCAATTCCTAATTCATGGTCATGTTTTTCAGAGTTAGGGTCATCTGTAAATGCTACTTTTTCTGAGAATGCATTTATATTTCCTACCATTTTATCATTGCTCCTGATATAACAGGTTCTTGCCCAGTTGCAAAGAAAGCTAAACTTTGCTGCAACTGCTTTTTGTCACTGTGAAAACTGTAGCACATTGACCTTCCCATAGTTTACGCAAGTGTGATATGAAATACTTATAAAAACACTGCTTTCTCTTTCTCTTGCCTCTAATGTCAATATGTTGTGTGAGGGAGGAAGCTGGAGGGAAATTGAAGTTTTCCTCTGAAAGATCATAAATCTAGTTCTGTTACTCATTAATGAACTCCATGTAGCTCTTAATTGCCAGTAGATTTGCTGTGCAGAAAAAGAGCACAACTGTCAGGAAGACACACAGGCAGCAGGCGGCCACAGGTGTAACTGGTGCTTTCCCTTCTGCAGCTTGCTAAAGGGTCTGATAAATATACCAAAAAGGTATAAAAATTTTGATGGAACCAAGCCTACTTGGCCTGAATTTTTCATCAATTTGATATTAAAACCACAATATTTTCTACTTAGGGCAAACGCTCAGAGGGAAAGAACCCTCTGCCTGTTAGGATTGGTTTGGTGATAAGTTGGCTACCTCCTTGCTTTATCAGCTGCTGAGTTTGTGAGGGCTGGTGATTCGCTTGTGGTTGCTTTTGTGAAAACTATTGAAAGACATTATCATAAAGATAGAGCAGTTTTTCACAGACTCAAACATCTCAGCCACAGAAGTTGAGTTTTAGGCCATAAGTAGCTATTTAAATAAGCTGTATGATATATACAATTGCAAAACCCCAACATGTCCTATCACTGGGAATTATGGCCTTGATGCCTGTGAGAATCACAGAATCATCTAGGTTAGAAACGATCCTTAAAAATCTTGAAACCAACTTTAATCTATTTAGAATGGCTAAAATGTGAAAAGATTGTCTTACCTGGGATATAGATGAAGAGACTGCATATTTTGCATTTTGATGAGGTACTGAAATAACTTGTACAGAAACAGACAGGAGGGGGATGAGCTGCTGAACGAGTGACAGAAGATAACAGGGTTGTTGTTTTCTTGTTTGTTTTTTTTCTTTAAGTTGCCATTTGAATCTAACAGAGCTCTTAGTGGCAAGACAGTGAAGAAACATATTTTTCTAAAATTTCTTACCACATCCAACGGGTATAGGCTAGACCAAGTAAAATTTCTAACCCAAACAAATATGTGCTGTTTCCAAAGGCAGGCCAGTTAATTAGTTTTCACATCAGTACTTTTCAGCAATGACAGCAAGAACTCTGTTGTATCACACTTGGGTTTATGCCTGACAGCAGGCAAGGGGGAGTTATGTGAAAATCCCGTATCTTGTATACTTCATGATACCCAAATTTCTGCTAGGCACTGGATGATGGGAATTGTGTATGACACAGAACTCTGTAACATGTATGCTCCCTGTCTCAGGCTGGTGCCCAGACTCCAGCGTGCATCGCCCACAGGCCAAGTAGAACAACACAAAGAAAATTCACCTAATGCCTCATCTTGCTTAAATCACACTGCATGCTTTGTTTTAATCAGGACCTTAATGCTAAATCATACAAAGACTGTTTGCATGCTCAATGCACACTTTTTTTTTTTAAATCAGGAGAGTCAGATAGAAATATTAAAAAGATAAACAGATAAACACTGTAAAGGGTCTTGCAATTGGGACAGCTGGGGGCTCATGGTTCTGTCCTGCTGTGCATGGATGGACTTTGTTGTTCTGGAATAACCAAATGAACAGGCTGCCATGAAATGTCAACATTTTGTTACTTCCTTTTCTTTTTCTTATATTTTAAGCAAATTATATTCAACCAATTGATAAATTAAGAAGTTGGAGCTGAAGGAACAATAGATATATGACCATCTCTTCAGGACAAAGAACTGGCAGGACTGTGTAAGGCTTATCTGAACAAAATCTATTTGCTTGTTAGCAGGACAGGACATACAGGTGTTACAAAGGAAGTGGACATCTTGAACATATGGTGCACCTCCTGTTTGCTTTTCCCCTGCAACCCAGACTTAGCCTTTGATTTCTGCTTCTAGCTCAGCTGTGTCTCAGCTTGGATTTATTTTTTGTTCCCATCTACCATCCTTTTTCTTTGCTTCCACCATCAGTTTTCAGAAAAAAATATTTAACTTAAGTATGTGTTTAGTCTTTATCTTCAGTTGTTCCCTCTCCTTGTTTACTCCTCAGCTTCCAGAACTTTATACTCTCTTTTGTAATTTATAATTCTTCTTGTCTTTTTTCCTGTTGATCTTGATACTACTTGACCAACTTCCAATCGTTTTCCAGCAGTATTTTTTCTGCTCCATGGGCTCTCTTCTTGGACGTAACATCTGTCATACAGGAGAAGAATAAGAAGAAAACGGTGAAGGAGAGGTTCGGAGAGGTTCGGGTGAGG
>VWYI01000256.1:7725-28662 GCA_013399455.1 Anthoscopus minutus | reverse complement strand
TCAGCATGGGCTGTTCCTGCAGTTTTGCTGCAGTTTGGCAACAGTGGCTGGTGGTCTGATTTCCTCTTTCTCTCCCTGAATGTGCTATTGAGTGTCTGATAAACAGCATCCCAGCTACAGACCACAGATTGTCTAGCTAGAACTTGTCAAATATTGAAATATTTTTTTGCTGCATCAGTTGGTTTCATAAAGAAACAATACCCTAAAACTAAATTATCTGCAAAATACTTACAGAATTTGGACTCATTTGGAGTTCTTATTTTCTCCATAATTTTTAGTTACAATCTTCTGGTTCTATTTTTATTTCTAGTATCATGAACAGTTAATGAGGTTACACATGAAATTCTATTTTGTGAGGACCAAGAGGACTGTTAGGCACTAAACAGTCCTCTGTTAAAGGAAAAAATTGGTGAATCTAAGTTTCTCTGCAAGGCTAACTGAATAATGGACAACTGATAACTAAAACTGATTGATTTGGACTCTCCAGGGAATACCATGTGATAAGCAAGTCACTTAGGGGGTGTTACCATACCCTTAGAAATTATGAAAGCCATGAAAAATATTGCAATGCAGATATATTTTATAAGACTCTATGTGTAATTTTGATTTCCCTCAAAGAGGCTGCACTTTGTCTTAGTATATTAAGGATAGGAAACCCTACACAGCTTGACACTTTAAAGACTTAGTAGTAGGTGTTGGCTAATCAGAAACTGTTTTGGTGTTAAATTACAATTAGAAACAGTAGTGTAACTCTGAAGTCAATAGACTGATTTTAAAATCATAAATATTTCAAAATAATTTATAGCACAGTACTGTAAGATTTAAAAACATAATTCTTAGGAAGATATACTGCTGTACTGAAATTCTGCTTCCATCATACACAAGTCATTAAAAGCTACATATCAAAAATTTTACTTTCAGCTCAATAAAAAAATACATTGATGATGTATGTTGTCACAATGAGTCCCACATTTTTCTAAATCCTAACAGAAATTAACTGCCTTTGCAGCAACTGTATTGATGTGTTTGTCAACCCCCACCTTTAGCATAAGAGATAGGAGCTTACTCTGAGGGTCTCAATAGGACCTGTCTTGGACATATGGGAGGCATGACTGTCGTACAGCTGGCTAGAGCATTCCTGCATCCTGTCAAATTTTTAAGGCGAGAATAAAGAATTGCCAATTTTGTAAATAATTTAAATCTTTGGCTCTTTTTCTGATCCTGGAGGGGGAAAGTACATGCATGTGTCTGGTATCAATCTGACCTACCCTGTTCTACATAAACAAAACTCCAACTCATAATTTGGGTGCCCTCTGTTGAACCTTTACACAGATGGTTCCTGATTATCAGTGCCCACTGAACATTTTATTTTTGGTGAAGAATGACAAACCTAACTTGGCAATGGATGAAGGGTCTGTGAACAGCTGACTGTGATTGCTTCTTGCCAAAGGAAAAAAGGGAAAAAACCTGCAGATCTCTTTTACACTAGCTTGATACCTCATGTTTGGATCAGATTCCAGCACAGAGGTGGCTCTTTAAGTATTACAGCCTGTGTATAATGTCTACACTTGGGATTATATTTTGAAACTTCTGCTATTCTGACACACGGAGTGGTGACTGGGGGAAGGGAAAAAGTCAGGTATGTAAATGCAATGTGCCAATTGGCCTCCCCTGCCTTCTCATGTCAGAAACCATTCTCCTTTTCAATCTAAGAAAAAGATTATTTTATCCATATGCTGCTACCTCAGAAATGGGTATCAGACCTCTTTCCCTACATTATTGGTTTGTAAAATCTCCTCTGGCCCCAAAATCTTGAATATCATGCTCAGATAAAAAAAATTAAAAACAGAACAAAAAACAATTCCTTCTCAGAGTAATGGGTAAATGGGGCCTTATTTTTGCCAACAGGAGAACTGCACATTTTGCCATTTGTGAGTCTGGAGAGTACTGTGGTGAAGGTAAGTGGCATGTGCTCTAAAAGGGCAATTAAATAGATGGGAAAACTACTCATTATGAACAAAAGCAAAGACTGAGTTCTGCCATGTTTCCAAAACTTATACATAAATTTCAGAATACATACACAAAACATATTTTATTATGCACACTGTGTCTCAAATCCTGCCAGTTCCTATGTCAGTCGTTCTCTATGAACTTGCTGCAAGCAACCCAAATTTTACACTCCTGGATTTAACAAAGGCTTGGTCTTGCTATCCTGTAGAGGCATGAACAAGTTAAACATTGTAGCTCTTGCTGGTAGGATATCACAATAAGTCTCTTGGATTTAATCCAGAAACAACACATGGGGAGATGAAGAGTAGCAGCAGATGGGCAGAAAGACAAACTATATTGTTGAGACAGGAGGAAAGGGAAAAGATGAAGACAAAGTAATGCTAAGTAAAATACAGAAATACAGTGGCAGCAGAGGAAAGAACCTGCAAAGGAAATCCCACTTCAGTAATAAATAAAGGAGAAAAGTGAATGGGGAAAAACCAGAAAACTATACGATAGCAGGAAAAAATACATAGAGATTGAAATGTGTCCCAGGGGACAGTGTAAGCAGAAAACACTACATCCCAAAAAAAGGAAAAGGGGGGAAAAAATTGTGTCAGCACTCATGGGAAAATCAGGCTGACAGGTAAATGAATTGTTGAACATTGTTAGCTGTAAAATAAAAATAACACATACACCAAGAAGTATCCCTTCTTCTATTTCCACTGCTAGACCAGGACTGGCAGCATGAAGCTGTATACATACAAGATGAATCTTTCTCTGATGAGCTTTTTGTTTAATTAACCTGAAAGAAGCATAACATGACAGAGACAACTCTGGTTAGCAATAAAACAGTATCTGTTTTCCTGCCCTCTTCTGTAGAAGACACATACACTTCCATCTCTGCATATTTAAGGCTACTACTATGGGCTGTACTGAAGTTTCAATCCCTCAGTGAGATGTTTCTCCTACCTCTTCTCCCTGCATTCTGAGCTCTTCTAAACTCAGGAGCCAGCTGCAATTCTTGTGCAAGGACCTGCTCAGCAGGGTCTTGCTCTTAGAGAAGAATGCTTTAGATCATTCCAAATAAAAACTACTGCACCACACTTGCAGCTTGTGAGTCTCAATAATTCAAATGCAGCATTTTTAAATTTTCTGAGATGCAAAAATATCCTGCATATACAGGTGATATCCAGTACCTTAGTTAGTAGTAACTAATTAACCGTTACTTTAATTACAAGTAGTAACCTGATGCTGTAATTCCTTTTATGCTTTCTCTTCTATGACACCATTGAACTCAGCACAATCTCTATGATGCCATTTATCTGTCTTTAAAAAACTTTTTTGTTGGCTTGTTTTTATTAAATGAAGGGTATCAGTTTAAACCCTAATCAACCCTCTTGAATATGTTTCTTATCCTTTACCTGGCTTATAGGTGGCAATTTCTGTTACAAACATTGTCTTTTATTGAACCTAAACAACAATAGAAAAATTGAATACACTCAATATGTCTTAACATTTTAGTTGGTATCTAGTAAATAAATTATGGAGAGATGAAGAGAACCTGAAAAACCCCAGTTACCTTTGCAACTCAAGTGTGCCATAAACAGTTGTAGCAAATCAGATTTGCTCAGAAAGCATTTGCTTGGAAAAGCAACCATCAGCCTGTTCCTCTGCCTTGCAGGAGTCATCAGGGACTTCCTTCAGATGAGGCTCGATAGCAGCACAGCCTGAGAACACACGTAAACTGAAGTCACAACAGTAGGAAGAGTGTCTGAAACTAAAATCAAGTAAGCGCACACAAATCATGAAACAGAAAAAGTAAATTAGTAATTTACTCAATAACACACCAGAAGTAGCTAAACAAATGAGAACAGCATGTGTAGGAAAGAATCTGAAATGCTTAAGTTCTAAATAAATTATTCATACTCCAAGCTTACAGTTACTGGTATGCAAATAGCAGCACTACTATTACACGTTTTCTGAAGGATTCACTCAGAGCTTTGTGGTACTGGCTACCTAACTGCTGCTGCTGATGATAAATGCCAAACATGGGGCCAGAAGGCTTTGCATATACTAAAATATATATGCCTACAAATTAGCTTCTTCCTTCACACTAGTACAACTTAAGCTGCTGCTGAGGAATTAGCTTTTTTGAGGCAGAACATTTAAAAATCAGCAGCCAATACCATCAGTTTCAGAGCAGAATATTACCAGGATATGCTAGTTTTAAATAAGTAGAGTATCCTTAATTACAGTAAAAATACAGACATTATTTTTACTAAAGAGCTACTCTAGTATATAAATACATAATAAATTAAAATTTGTTTGGGTGTATTTCATCAAAAATAATCCTTATCATGAAGTGAGGCAGAATTCAGTTTGCTTCTGTGTGATATTTTTCATGTTTTTATACACTCATTTTGGAAAAATTATACAATTATCCCAGACCATCACAATAGAAGTGAGTATACAATCAAAATAGTGCAGGAAATGCTTGCTAAATCATTTTGCTGAAGAGATAGCAGAAGAAAGAACTGGCCAGACAAGTTGATAAGGAACGGCTGAGAAGATACCATTTGCACAATCTGAGAAAAATCAGTTTCTGACATGGTTACAGAAAAACAATGCTGAAAACTAAGTCCTCAGACAGGACAGAAAATGTATTTGTCCATTGGAGTTACTGACTCTTTAGAGAACAGAGCAACTGTTTGGACAGAACCCTGCTAGAATTGGGCTAGAAGGGCAAAAATTGCTTTGCACTTAGGGCTTCGATGCACTATTTACTCAAAAAATAGGGCAATTTTGTTTGCTTTTTTACTCTTTATTTTGTCTTCCATTCAAAGGACACAAAGGACTTTACAAACACTTGTTTCACTTCAAGTATAGGTCCCATCACAGGTTATCTGCTTTTGCATCTTTACTGTGGCTTCCACTCATGTGACATGTGCTTTGCAAACAATTTCATTGCAGCCATACGTTCTACCACTGTCAATCATCATTTAGAGATCATAAAAGTAAAGGTTCAAAATGTAAGCTTGATGTTTTACCCAGGGCTTTTGCTGTTCTTATCATGACAAAGATAATGTTGACCAGAGGTATCATAACCTATAGAATTTCCTAACTTTTATGCCACGCTAATTTCTTGCTCATTTTACATAGCTAGAAGACTAGAAAAACAGATACAATTTTGCTTTTCAGTAATATACATCACGGGGCTCCATTTTTATATTGATGTATTTTTCCTAAAAAAATAAACAGTCTTTACTGAAAAATCTACCTTAAGGGCTTTAAGTATGCACAAAGGCAACCACCTATTTTCATTGAGAAGCATCTGCAAGTTCAACTTCATTCTCTAAATTGTATGCCCCTAGAGCACTGAGTATCAATGTGATAAAGCTACTGATGAATCCAATATAACAGAATAAATCAAAGTAGCACAATAAGACTAAGACAGATTTTTTCCCCGTATGGGTTTCTGCAGGAAAATTTGACAAAATGTGTTTTGGGAGAAAAATATGTGTGTGTGTGTGTGTGTGTGTATGTGTGTGTGTGTGTGTGTGTGCGTAATTTTCATGTACTCTGATGACAACAAAGAAATTTACATTGACTTAGTTTATGAGATTATAAGGGAGGATCTGCAATTAAGGAAAGGATCTTAATCAGCTAGTCCTAATCTCCCTGCCAGGACACCTCTCACTAGGCCAAACTCCTCCAGGCCTTATCCAACCTGGCCTTGAACACTTGCAGATTTGGGGCATCCACAACCTTCCTGAGCAATCTGTTCCAGTGTCTCAGCACCACCAGAGTAAAAACAAATTATTTCTAATACCTAACATAAATTTCCCCTGTTTCAATAGTTATCCACTACTCCTTGTCCTATCACTACAGTTCCTATTGAAGAGCCCCTCTCTGGCTTCCCAGCAGGCTCCCTTCAGATCCTGGAATGTACGGTGAGGTCTTCATACTTCTCAGTCAGTCTGAAGATTTCTATTCTGGGTACTTGCTTATTTCAGAAAGCCAAGACTTAGATGCTTCTTCTCTGTAGAAACTGAATATATCTAAGTATTTAATAATATTTTTATCTTAAAACAAGGACTCAAATACCATTAGTTGAGTTATTATATGCCATTTTAATTCTGCTATGGCCTTTTTATTGACACCCTGCAGCTGATAGTTTTGTCACCTACAGTAAAAACATTTTCCCAATAAAACTGTTCCTTTAACAGGATTAGCACTGGAAAATTCTTTCATAGCACCTCCTGTTATCTAAGGAATTTTTTTTCCTTCAATCTTAGGCTGTAAGTACTATAAATTAAGGGGTTTACATAAACTCATATGCAAACTCCCTTTCCACCTAACTTCACGCTACCATCCATTTCTCCAGGAGCAGCAATGCTTCCTTGGGCAGCCAAATTCACTACAATTCTTCTATGAGTTTTTCGTGCACATCCATATTTTTTTAGTCCCTGAATGAATGGTGGAATCAGGAAGCTTCTTCTGTTCCTTAGGGAGAAACTGGCTTCTGGATCTCTCCATACCACCCTTTTGCAACCTCTTTAGAGCCCACAACTTCTAACACTCTCTAGTGTTATTGAAATTATCCTAAATGATGTTATTCTTTCTATCTATCTATCTATCTATCTATCTATCTATCTATCTATCTATCTATCTATCTATCTATCTATCATCTACCTATCTACCTATCTCTCCTATACATCCCAGAGTCTCTCTAGTCTTCAGGAATTAAAAACCACTGAAACCAGAGCAGTATGAATTAATCCATATAACCATCTTTGTTCCACTGGTTAAAACTCTTAAGAAGCTCTCTTACAAATGGCAAACAAGGTCTTGATGTATTTTGCTCAAAATGCTGCTGGCATTAATGCTCCTACAAATACTCTACCAGTTGGCTGATGGTGACTGAGCCAGCTCCTCTGCTGAGGAGCAGCATGACCTCTAGGTATTAAAGGCTACAGCAGCATGGAAGTCTTGCTCTTCATCATGATGAAAGAGGGTACTGGTTTATCCCCCAGAGTACTGGTAAAAGTCACTGCCATAAATCTACAGTATCAAGTTGGGAGATACACAACTACCCACTTATTAAGGTCCAACCCAGCGATGGACTAATTAGCTCAATGTGTCACTTTGAGCATCAGTTCAAAGATTTGTATAATGTGTCACATAAATTGTACTTTGAGTTATCTACTCCGACAATTTTTTATCTCATACTACTCCTTTTTATTCCACCCACTACTAGTTACTACAATGACTCCTACATCTCATGGGCAGGACCTGGACACAGAAATATAGAGCCTGACATAGTAAGTACTCGGTCCTGCTCCTGGTTTTGATTAGGGAACATACCAGGTAAGAGCTGAAATGCGAGGGCATTTTGCACATTTCTTTGTTTTTTAACAGAAAAGGGGACCATCCCTAGTATAAACTCAAAAGGACTATAATTACCAGTAACCCTGCTGCTTTCTCTGAAAGTAAAAACAATAGAAGCCCAGAAGTGTTTCGTAGGCAATAAAAGGAGATCTTTTATAAGGATGAACATGATCCACAATGAGCTATACATATAAGTCCTTCAGTGCAAATCAACCTCATTGCCATGGTGAGAGAGGCAGAATTAAGTGGAATCCAGCTAGGAGAAGCAATCCTAGAAATGGTCCCACATCTAGCTGCCACCAAGTTGCCCACTCAGCTGAGATGGTGCTGCTCTTGGAGGTTACAAGATATTGACCCTTCTGTAAAACATACAGGAGTGAAAGGTTGGGCATTAAAACAGTGATTCTTTTCTACATTTACAGAAATGCAGACACTCTCTTTAACCCCATCTTTATGACTAGCATGAGAAGCATAAAGGGAAATTCATAGTAGAGACGAGAATAGCATGTTTGCTGGCAGTGCTGTGTAATAGGAAGGTGTAAGCTTTAAAAAAAACTTAGGCAAAGGCCTGGTTTAAAATATTTCAAATCTTTCATTGTTCTGGTAATAAATTATTAGAAAACAACAAGATACATGTTTTTAAGGGTTTTGATTTAATAACAGCATCAGATTCACAGCAGCTTGGAAAAAAACAGAACACTGCTTCCTCTATCAGGTCCCATCTTTATTACATACACTCCAGTACTTATATGTTTCTACTGTGGGGAAGTTTAGGGAAAGTTTTGGGAGGGTGCAGAAGGAAAGACCAAAGAGCCACACCACCAAGCACCCTTAAAGCAGACTTTTCTGCCCTTATCAGTCATTCACCCAAATATGCCAAGTCCCAGTGTTCTGGGTGGAAAAGGAAAACATTCACACATGGTGTTTATGGCTGGAGTAAATCCTTTGGTATGCACCTTTCCCATGAGAACAGAGAGCCTTTATCAAAGTCAAGATAAATATGACTGGCCACTGCTTCTACACAGAGTTCTAATCAAGGTTGTGATGGCTGCAGCAAGCTGCTGCCTCTACAAGATACAGCAGATTGCTTTTATTCCAGTAGAAACTGAAGAAACATTGATGACAGTCAAGAAGGCAAAAACAAAAGAATGTAGCTAATGAAGCTCAAAGTACCAAACCCTTCAGACAGCAGCAGAAATAAAGATGGAAGTGTGCATGAAGGAAAACCTGGCAAACAATTATGTCGGTGCCAGAGCTGGGAAATAAAAACCCAATAAAAATGTATTACAAGCCAAAGCAAGAGAACAGAAAAGATGGTACACATGGTATCAGCACTATAACTGAAGAGTTTATTTCCTGTTGTCCAAACACAGACACATGTCATGGGGCAGGCCTATGGGAATTTAATAGGGAATTAAAATAATACATAAATTTGCAAATATGATTTTAGATTTGTCACCTTTAGAAGGGTCTTCCCCTTTTGCTATCAGGCTATTGTTAGGATGTTTACTTTTTTTTGTTGAAACAAGGATCATGTTACATTTTCATCCAAAAGTTTCTGTCAGTAGAAATGGTTGCAATTTTTTTCTGGGTTTGCACTGAAACAGACTAATTTTTATCCCCCTGTCCAAAATACACTTGCATAATACCTTATCCTGATGCTGATCTAAACATTTTCCTCTTACAAACACAAGGAATAAATAAGGTGGACTACAAAGAACCTGTTAATGATTGCTTTTAACAAGCCATGAAAAAATCACAAACCTTACATATGAGTTATTTATTTCTGCCTATGAAGAATGAAACTGAAATCTCAAGGTGACACGTTTAGTTACCCTGAAACTTACACTTTTGATGGAAGAACCACCATATATAAAACTAACTGGCAAAATAAAACAGATAAATATATCAATGAGATTAAAAGATGGCATCTGTTATTAGCACTTAAGTGTAGGAGACAGGATAGCAAACAAATATGCTGAAGTAGAAATGCCAGCTCAGTTTTAGAAATAATGTACTGTATATAGTCATAGATTTGTTAAGGTTGTAAAAGCCCTCAAAGTTCATCAAGTACAGTTATTAACCAGATCCAGTATCCTCATATGAAGAACTAATTCAAAGAGCACCTCAAGACCTCAGTTGACCTCTTTCACTTTATGATCACTGAAAATTACTTTCGGATTTTATGCTACAATTCTAGAGAATTGTAAATACTGGAAACTGCACTTTGTATTTCAATGATTATGGAGGACTTTTAGGCTGCAAGTCCTTATAGCACCTAAATCCAATGTGTTACCAGAGGATATTTTTATATACTATAGTATATAGATAATATCAGAATATTTTTAAATGAACTCAATACTTTTCATACAGATGCTGATTTTATGCTTTCTTTTTGAAAACATATGAATACTAGCACACTAATAAACTGAGAATGTATCGGCACTCTCTGAAATACACACAACAGCCACCAGATGGCAATAAATCCTAGCTAAAGAGCAAAACTGTGCCTTCATTCAATATTCAAAACCACTTCATTGTTGCCTTCCTTTCTTACAGCCAATGGACATGTGAAAAAAAATAAAACAAAAAAACATTCCCATAATTCAAGGGATCTACAAAATGTATAAGTATCTGAAATGAAAACTTTCAGTTTCAGCAATATTACCAGATTGTCTCAACAGCAATGAGCTCACTGAAACAGTAGTTTAATACATCATAATACACCATAGATGAATATACCATGGAAATTATAAGTATTAGTGCAGCTCCCATTAGCTGGCATAAAAGTTTTCTGCAGTGTCCCATTTCCACCATAACCTCATTCATTTTCTTCCTCTGTCATTCTTCTCTAAGTATTTGCTGAAATGTAATTAAATTAATAACACAAATCATCATGAGCTGAGACCAATTTACATGCTTCCTTTTCCACCATTTTGTAATTTCACATGCTACCAGTATACGTGCTTGCATTGGGACCTACAGAAATACTATTATCTGTTTTAACTGCTCTCCCTTAATAATAAGAATGTCATTTTATATAGTCAAAAAACATACTAACTTTTTTTTCTCTTTAAAGACAGTTGCTTTTTTTCTCCCTATTACTTGTAATAACATCAAACATGTTTTATTTTTGTTATTTAATGGTTTTATTTAGGTACATATGCTAGAATCTATTCTTGGTGGATATATTGTCATGTACATGAGAAATTTCCTTCAGGGAAATTATTTTCAGGGAAGAAATAAGAGGAAAAAAAAATCCATCTACAAAATAAACCAAAACAATCCCATGATGGTAGATTAAAAAAACTCTAGAATTTTCTCCGACTCTCTCAATTATGCCATAATTTCTAACCATGCTTTATTTTCATATAGAACTACACATAGTCATGCATAAAACCAGTTATGGTGGATGACAATAAATAGCTTTGTAAAAAAAAAAAAAAAAACCAAAAAAACCACCACATTTCTTAAGCATTTTATCACTAAGGCTAAGTTTCCTAACAATTTGTTGATGGGTGGAAAGGGCACTGTGCTGAATTACCAGACTGTGTGTTACATTAATCAAGTTTGTCCCCTTTTCTAATGCTTCATTATTTTGGACTTCTTCTCAGCTGATGCTTCATGTACTCACGTAACTGTAGAATGCTAATGGAGTATACGCCTTCTCCAGAAAGAAAAAAAAAAAAAGAAAGAGAAGGAAATACAAAGAAAATGCTAAAAGCATCCTGTCAGCTCTAGCATTAGAATACATGAAACTGTTGGATGATTTGGGATGTTTTTTGTTGTTGTTGTTGTTGTTGTTGTTCCTCTGCTTCCTCTGCAGGAAACAGGGCTTTCCCTTTGCAACCCTTCCCCTTCCTGAGGACCACTTCTGAGGTTGCAGCATCAGTTAATTTTAAAAACTACTTTACAGAAACAACCTGAGGCTCACTGACAAACCCTGGCAAGGAGCTTGCACTTGAAGACCTGAGAGTTGTTTGGCCCTAATGAATGAAAACACATGTCATGTTCATATGTAATATGTATAGAAAATATTCATCATGTTTTCCATAACTTAGCTGCTTAATAGAACCCTTAATGAGGCCGACACTATTCCCTAACCTATCCCTCCCTAATATTAGTTACTGCTCTGCTGCCTTCTTTGTATGGCTCCTTCCCAAGAGATATTAATTGCAGTTTCAAAGATAAAATCTACCAACAACTCCACGTGTTATACAGTAGCAAGATCCTTCCTTGACTTGAGAGGTTGCAACAATTTCTAAGTTGTTGAAAGATGAATCAACACCCTCTACCATTGAAGCACTATATCTTTTGGGACTCCTGTGAACCAGCTACAATCAATCCAAGGAATATATCTGTGCATCTCTTTGCCAGAGTGCAAGGAATTTCTCTTGGCTAGCAAGTTACATGGGCCATTAAAAAGCAACATCTCTTTCCCTCTTTTAAATTGGTATTTTTAACCCTTACCCATGCTGGGTGAAAAGGCAGTAGACAGCACACCTGTTACTCAGATCAGCCATGCAGGTGGCAAAAATCTAGCATTAACGCTAAGGGGCACATGGTGGTGCTCTTAAGTAGTTTCAAATGAGAGGTGCATTCATTTCTGTGTTCAGTGCATTTGTGATTTTAAATATCTCCATCAGTCTAATGAAACAGCAACTATCAGTCCTGGCAGAGCACTGTGCTAAAACCTGTTCAGCTACATTATATTTCCCAATACAATTTTCCCATGCTGCTGAAAAACTTTTCTTTTTCAATCTTCACAGGGTGCAAGATTAACTCATGGGAGATACTTAAGTCCATATGTGTTAACAATTTCGCTGTCAAATGAGGTTATTCATTTATACAGAAACTTAAGGGGAAAAAAAGTAGACTTAAGCTCCATCATATACATTGATCTGAACATATGAATGTCATTGCAAGTCTTGTTACCGATTATTTCACTTCTTTGTAATCCCCATATTCAGTATTCTACTCCATTTGTGACTTCAGTGAGTCATTCACAGGTGTACCTGGAAAGTTTAATCTCCAGGGATAAGAGGAAAGACCGAAGCTTTTCTTTTATTTCTTAATTAATCTGTCATTATAATGGTCAGAAATGGAAGTGAAGGAGAATGCATCTCATTTCAGTGTATGAGTTCATACACATAAGTGTTGCACAGATCATCTTGTGTCTTCGCTCTACTTGGCACTTTCCCCTGCACTGGGCACTGGTGAGGCCACACCTGGAGTGCTGTGCCCAGCTCTGGCCCCTCAGTTTGGGAAGGACCTTGGGACACTTGAGCACATCCAGAGGAGGCAGCAAGGCTGGAGAGGGGCTGGGAACACAAACCCTGTGAGGAATGGCTGAGGGAGCTGGGCTTGTTCAGCCTGGAGAAAAGGAGACTCAGAGGTGACCTCATCACTCTCCACAGCTCCCTGAAAGGTGGGAGCAGTCAGGCGGGGTCAGACTCTTTCTCCAGGCAGCAGCTGGCAGAACCAGAGGACACAGTCTCAAGCTGCACCAAGGGTGATTTAGGTTGGACACTAAGAAAAAGTTTTTTACTGAAAGAGTGATAAAGTACTGGAATTGTTTGCCCGGGGAGGTGGTGGAGTCACCATCCCCGGATGTGTTTTAAAAAAGACTGGATGTGGCACTCAGTGCCGTGGTTTAGTTGAGGCATTAGGGCAGGGGTTGGACTCGATGATCTTGAAGGTCTCTTCCAACCTAGTGATTCTGTGATTCCATGATTCATAACAACACCTCTGTACCAGTAATTAGCCTCACCTCATACCCTTTAACCATGCACAACATGCCTTGTAATAAATCTGGTCAGCCAAGGAAATATGGATGTCCACAAAGATTCTCTGGTAAAGGTAAGAGGAGGAGGAAGACAAATGTGTATTCTACCTCCTTTAAGAACTATAAATTCACCAAACTACACCTAAAATATGTGATTATTCCATGTTTCTGGCTTTGGGGCAGATAAGACTCAGGGGAAAACACTTTGGTCAGCTCAGGACTGGGTAAATGGACTGTGTATCTCTTCTTCTGAAAGGATGAAAGGATGCCTTTAGATGAGCTTTGAGATTCCAACTGTGTTAGGGTAGACCAAGGAATATTCATTTATACACATATATACTGGGATAGAAAAATGCCATTTGACCAATTTGGCAGTCTGCTTCCTAGAAAAGCAGGGAGAAACTCTAACTACATGTTTCTCTTAAATGCCTAGCTCCATAATTGAAACCAGGCACCTCTCCTTGGTCCAAATACAGAACATATGGAGAAGTAAACATCTGTGAATGAGACCCCTAGGCTATGTTACTCTGCATCCTCAGCTATCTGTGGTAACCCACAAACCATCCTGAGGACAGAGAGAAGTCTTTTCTTGCTGATGCATAACTGCTGAATTGATGTGGCAAGGAAATGAATCTGCTTGCTTTGTATCCAAAGCCTGGAAAAGGGAAAGTTTTAGATAGGTTGAAAAAAAAAAACCCACCAAAAAAACCCCAAAGCCAACAAAAAATCCAAACAAACAAAAAAACTCCGAAAGCAAAACAAAACAAGCAAACAAACAAAAAACCACACAAAAAATCAACCAAAAAATAAAAGGGCATTTTCTGGCATGTAAGGTTTCATGAAAATATGAGCTACACACACATGGAATAGTAAAAATACTGCAGCACAAACATTTGTTACAATTATATTTGTCTGCTTAGACTCTCTCCTGTTGCTATATGATCCTTATATGAAAAGAATCCCACACACATGCAAAATACACCCCAAAACCTAAAATAAAAAACAACCCTATAAAACCCCCCAAAGGGTGATCTCTTGTTTCTTTAAAAACAGAACACCTGAGAGGAACCCAGAAGTAATTTTGTCAACTACAATAGCCTAGAGACATACAGTCTTTCAGAGACAGCATTGCAAAAGTCCCTTCTGTGGACTGTACTGTGCATCACTGCACACTGATGCCTGAACCCCGTGAGCACCCAGCACAGTGCCAGGGGCTGTCTCCTATATGGAAGCACAGATGAAGTGCTCTCATCTGCCAGACATTTGCTATGAATGCAGCTATGAATTGCAGCCTTGCCTTGCAAATTGTCCCCAACAAGTCTGACACATGCCCATGGACATTCATGTCATGTGAACAGAACGCCATCATGGCATAATTGTGATATGTTTTCCATAGGGTGTCCCATAGTGTTGGTTGGTAACAAACGCCCAGTGTTGGAAGTGTAATTAGCTGGAATAGGAAAAAAGGGTCTTTTGACAATGGCATGTCATGATAGGCTTCAAATTGACATAGGAGAGGTTTAGATTGGATATTAGGAAGAAATTCTTCCCTGAGAATGTGATGAGGATCTGACACTAAAAATTCTTAAAACAGTCAGTAGACCACCTTGCACTGTTCTTTTGTGTTCGAGCACCTTCACACCTGCTGTCAGTCCTCCTGACGTTTTGGTTTAGGTTTGGGCATGAAGGCTGACTTGAAATAGTGAGCACCCTGCACATATCTGCATGACACATAACTACTCCCCACACAGCTGCTGAGCAAAGAAAGCGCCCATGTCCTCATCTTTTATCAGCACAACCAGCAAAAAGGAGGCATTGCTTCCACTTTAAGGGGACAGGAATAAAGCAAGAAGCATGGCTATGCCGTCTGTATAACAATCACTCTTGTTGCTGAAATGCTTATCTCACTAATAAAGGCAGGTTAGTTGTGCTTATTAGTTAATCTCAGAAAGATGAAGTGAAAGAGATGGCCTGAAACAGAACTGACCTTGCTTCACAGTATTTCTAAAAATACTGCTCTAATATAGGTTGGAAACCAAGCTAAGGAAGAACTGGTATACTGAATGCTGGTCAGTTCTTTTTCCAGACTACAAATTAGTCTAACAAAAGATCTCAGCTCTCCAACAACCCTTGGTTAGCTAAAAGAATAACAGCTTATTTCTGGATATAAAATCACAGTATACATCTTACAATTTTAAAATATAGAGCTAAAGGGTGTCCTTTGATAAACTAAAAGAAAGTGTAATGAAAAAAAACCTCTTCATTTTCTTAGAAAACTCCATTTCAAATACTTTAAACGTCTTTCTAGTGGTTTTGCTTCTCACAGAATCATAGAATAGTATGAGTTGGAGGGGACACAGAAGGATAATCAACTTCAGCTCTGAAGTTAATGGCCCATAGAAGCAAGGACTGAACCTACTACCTTGGCATTATTATTAGCATCATGCTGACCAACAGAGCTAATTTCATGGCCTGTTGGAAAGATCCTGTAACAAAAATACACACTTTGCATAAAAAAGGGACTTTATATAGCCACAAATATCGCAGGATTTATCTGCAAACCGCCAGGAAGAAGGAGGGCTAAACATGAAAAGAGAGGATGCAGAAGCAAAGTTAATGAGAGCACGGTCCTTAGTACCACTGCAGCCCAAGCACAAGCCAAAGTCCTTCTTCCTCTGACAGGACATGGTCAAACTTTATCAGAAAAGCTGTGTAACATGCTTCGCTCCTAGGCTCCCAGTACAGTTTGTGGCCTACTTTATTTTGTAGCTTAATGACTCCTAGGTCATTTGGATTTCATTATCCTGCATTTTCTCATAACCTTTACAAAGGCAGTGACCACCCCACGTGCCTGAGCCAAGTATGGAGGCTCTGTAGCTATGGCATGGACCTAAATCCCACCTGATCCCAATGAGTCAGGACAGACTCAGGACAGGCCTATCAGGAACAAGAGTGCTGCCTCTGATATAATGCATTCAAGGAGTAAAAAACTGCAACACCACTTGCAACCAGGGACAGGAATGAGAATATGAGAGAGAAACAACTCTGCAGAAACCAAGGTCAGTGAAGACGAAGTGCTCCAGACACTGGTGCAGAGATCTCCTTCTCTCCTGTGATGAAGAACAATGTGAGGCAGACTGTCGCCCCACAGTCCATGGAGGTACACAGCAGAGCAGGGGACTGACCAAAGGAGGCTGTGACCCCGTGGGAAACCTGCCCTGAAGCAGGCTCCTAGCAGGACCCCATGGAGACAGGAGCTGATGTTTAAGTGGATTTGCTGGTAGGAATTGACCCCACAGGGGACCTGCACTCTTCCTGAAGGACTGACCCAGTGAAAGGGACCCACACTGGAGAAGACCCTCATGAGAGAAGGACTTACATTGGAGAAGTTTATGGAGGACTGTCTCCCATGAGAAGACCCATCCAGTGAAGGGAAGAGTGTTAGGAGTTCTCACTCTGAGGAAAAAGGAGCAGCAGAGACCTGAGATATTTCCTCAGGTCAAGTCTGTTCTGCCTGTGACAGTAATTGGTGTGTGATCCCTCCTCGTCCTTATGATTGCATTAGCTTTTTGTTATATTTCTCTCCCATGTGCAGCTGAGTGATTGAGTGTCTTTGGTGGGCATCTGTTATCCACCCAGGGTCAACATTGCTGAATACTGAATGAATTTGAATCAACTCAAACTGGCTTAGGCAAACTTCTCAGCTTAGTCACAGCACCAGATGAAGGAGCTGGCAGGAGCCTACAGAAGAAGTAGCTACAAGGCAAGAAGTGGGAAAAGCCCTAAGGGAAGCACAGAGTGACAAAAGAGACAACCAAACCCAGTGCAGATCATGGCCACATACCTTCTAAGCTGTTTTTATCCCTGTTACTTTTTTTGATTGTGCATCATCATCTCTGGAGCACATGCTTAGATATAACTGATTGCAACAGTAAACGTGCCCTTTGGTCATGGTGTCCAGGAGAGATTATTTCAAGTGCATGTTTAACCATTTTCTCAGTTCAACAGTACTAGCAGTTATTTTTCAAACCAAACATTCAGTTCAACGTAATTATTACATGACATTTTGATTTTAATAGTAAAAACATCTCAGAACTCACTCTGAAATATTTTAAAGTAAAAAAACTCCCGAACTACTAAACATTTCAAACAAAAAGTTTGAGTTTGAATACTTTCTTTACAGTATGCATCTTCTGAAAACAGAATCATCAGAGATGCAGTACAGCCTTTCTCAATTAAAAAAGTTATAATCCAACGATACAGATAATACCACAAAAAACTGCTCCAAATCCCAGATCTTTCAAATTCAGGAAACAATTTCACAAATTCCAGGTTTCTTTCCATCACTGATCATATCTCCATTACAAAATCAAGCCCAAAGGAAGATTATTTAGCAAAATTTTCTGTACAGCTCTGACAGCGGAACAGACGTTCCAGTGGAGCTAGTATCAAAAGTAAGGTCTGTAGACATCCTTCTGAATCCAGGTGTTTTGGAACAGCTCCTTAGTACATAGATCCACAGTACCATAAAACAATATTTTTATCTCATCATTCTACATTTTAATGTGACAATCTTTCATAAATGTAGCCTCAGAACAGGTTAAGACTAGGGGAGATCTTATTTCTCTGATTTTTATGAATGCATTTGGGATCAAACACAACAAGGATCCATTAGGATAAAAATGAATCCATTAGAAACATTTCACATTTTCCATTCATTCACTGCATGAAATACAGAAACCATCTTGGAGCATGTGTTTACTTCTCAGGATTTTCCCTTTGAAAAAGACATATAAACCTCCAGGAACACATAGGTTCTGTTTAGACACACTCTCTAGCCCATTCTCTGCTGTACACAAAAAGAGCTTCACAGAGGAGGGCGAACGCTGTCTCCACACCAAACAATACTTACTCTCAAACCAAGATGGTCTGTAAGAAGATGGGATCAAAGTCTGGATCCTCCCAACACCCGTTTATTAATGAGTCAGGCGAACATTCCAAGCTTTTCTGGCTTTGCTTTTAGAAAAAGTAATGACTGTTGTCAAGATCACTGCGCATCACACTCATCCTTGCAGATTTATCAAGTGCACAGCAAGAAGTCTGATTAGCTGTTACAAAGCTAAATGGACCTAACCTCTGAATTTTGAATGGTGTTCAGCATGAATGTACCATTAGGCCACACGGAGGTCAGGAGAGCCCTAGGCATGTACAAAGGTGCAAAACTAGGCACACAACAAACTTTAAAAATGTTAATTTTAAAAACAAAAAAATAATTTTAAAAGGAGAAATTATTTTAAGACTTTGAAGAAAGTAAAAAAAAATAGACAAGGGAGAGCTTGCTGGTTTCAAGAAAGGGTTTGTAAAGTGAGGTATAATCTTTATGCCTTTATGGAGGCTGGAATATTGCCATCTTCCTTGGAACTACTGACTCCAAAACCAGACAGCATCATCTTCACAGGTTTTGCCAGTTGAAAAAAAAAAATTGGATTAACGAGTCAAATGAATAAATAATTTTTTTTAACTTTATGGGGATTTTTTACGTGGACTCCACCATGTACAAGGCCTGTAAAAGGTTAGTGAAGTTTACCAATACTTTATGCACGTACAAAGTCTTCACTACCTATTTTTTATCTAAGATGGTAAAACCTTATCATCTTTGCAAGCAATTTTTAAAATCCTGTGTCAAGATCTATACGATTTTTAATCTTTAACTAGAAAATAGTTCATTTGACAAATGCAAAAGCTTAACTCCTGAAAAATAACTAATATTTGGTTAACTAAACCTCTGAAAATAACTACTAAGCCTCATAGTATATTCTCCATTTAAATAAAAATTAAAAGAAAAATTAATTTTTTTTTAAATTTTTTTGATTCTGACAAAAAGGCTTTACAGGAAAATGTCAGTTTTGCAGAAACGCAGAGGCCAGAGACTGGCAAAAGGCAGTGCTGGCACTTCATGACGTTGGCCACAAGGTGGTATGAAAAGTATAATTTAGGAAGACAAAAGTAAAATGAATACACTATGAGAAGTATTAAAAAAGAGCAGCAGAAGCTGACTGCGTATGTGTGACTTTTGGCACGATGTGGAAAATTCATACATACACACACACATAGATTCTTCTTCAGAGCTGTCAGTCTAAAGTTTATTATGCATAACACAGGTTTAACTAAATCACGTCAGTCTGCTCAGTGGCATAGACTTAAATCCCATATAGCCATACACAAAGTGTGGTCATCTAGGAGATGACTGGTATCTAGTGAGAGAGGCGGTAAGACAGGGATATGATGTCTGCAGGGTTTATACAGGGGATGATTTGCAGTAGCTTAGCAAAGTATTTTATTTTTCTTCAACAAGTCTGGAACGGGTAAATGCAAGCAGTATACAAAGCCGGTACCCCAACTGCGTAGGATGATCCTCTTCCTTACCAATCTAGAAACAAGAAACATATTAAAAATCCAGCTGAATATTTATTGGAATAATGGATTTGGATCTTCAGCTTTCTGGAAAATACAACTGCCCTTTTTCATGTCTGCAGATTTGTCCTTGGGCAGGTGGACATTAAGAATCAGCCCAGAACTGGCGGGCCAGGAGATATGACCCAAGCTCTGCAGATGAAAGCTGCATCCCACCTGGCTGACAGCTTTCACAAGTGTTAAAGCAACTCGTGACCATGAAATCGTGGTTTCTATGACTCATGGAGGACACAATTATCTTTGAAATAATAAAATAGAGGAAAAATGTGCAAATAAGCACATGCAAGAGACCAGCTGAGTCTGAAGGCATGACAGGAAGACAAAAAGCACTGTCAGGAGAGGAATGAAATCACCTCTACTTCTCTTGCAAGTGTTGGACTTCAGTATTTGGAAGGTCTTTTCCAGCCTAAATTATTCTATGATTCTGTTAGCTAAGGAAGTATGAAAGCTTACCACAAGATGGTGCAAAAGCATAGAAAATCCTCATTTACCCACAAGAGTACCTTGTGGTAAATGAACACCTTTGAACACTACAAAAAACACATGAGAATATCCACCAGGTGTCAGGCCAAGGAAAATGTGACCTTTTTACCTGAGAGAAAACAGCAAGAATAGGCAAACACTTTCAAAACTTAACTGTTGGCGTGAAATGTTAGTGGTACATGTTGGTTTAGTCCCCCAAAAGCATGGTGTCTTGGGGGATGTCATCCACCACCATAATACTTCTCACTTTTCGTGTCAGTGGGGAAGTGTGCAGGAATTAGCTGATGTAGCATCAAATAACCAAAGTCAGAGCATTACCAAAGGAACAGCACCACCAAAGCAATAATAATAAAATTAAATTTTTAAAAAATCAACTGCTCAAAAGGTTTCCGGGGAGGATTTGCAGCAATGTAATCTGTATTACTGGTGATACATTTCCATTGATACTAGAACAGTTAAGCTCAGATGAATCAGTACTAACTTCCAAAAGTTTCCAGAGAGGATCCTCGGTAATGTGCAATACGTGCTACACTGAAAGCTAGGACTGCTTCTTATTTCTTGCCATGCTTTTCTCTCATTTCATTTCCGTCATTTCCTATCTAGCTTTACTTGTTTTATCCCCACCTTTAGACACACACAAACACACAGAAAAAAAAAAAAAAACCCCAAAAAACAAAAACAAACCAAAAAACCCTAACCAAGCAAACGCAAAAACCCCCACAAGGGAGAAACAGCCACTTTCAGAACACGGTCTGTTAAGCGATGTACAACTTTCACCTCTTCGTAGAGGCTTCAATACTGCCATCCTCCTTGGA
>VWYI01000247.1:46038-67037 GCA_013399455.1 Anthoscopus minutus | reverse complement strand
ACAATTTATACAAATTGGTGCATAAAAACAGTGATGGCAAAGGTAACACATGGTTTTTAAAACAAGATACTCTTTTTTCCCATTAAATCACTTGAAATATTTGAAATATAAGTACTTGAGGATTTCTTTTTAAGATCATGAAATCACATTCAATGTCAAATTATTATTTCTACTCTGTGTGAAGAATATCATATATTATACAATTACAATGGACAAATGCTTTCTTTATACTATGCCACCTGTGGAAGGGACCATATGGTAACATAAGATCTTATAAAAACTGCTTTGCATAACTATGAATGCCTCTAGTGTTAGCAAAATCTAAGGGTAATAATTTTTAAAGAAAACTACACCAGAGAAGTGCACACACATGTACATGAAGTTGCTGCATAACTACATTCTGTTGTCAGATACATTAACTCATGCTTAAATGCAAAAGCTTTGACACTTTCAAAAGTCAATGCTGAATTTTGAAACTTCTTCCCACAGGACAGGACAACTACTGAAAGATTTATGCTAACTAAAACTCAAAGAACACCATTCCTTTAATTTAATCTTCCTTTGATAAAATATTCTAATCCTCCCCACCAGAAATTTTTCTTCCAGAACAGCATTAATCAAATAGCTTCTCCCATGTTATGGGAAGCAAAGAGAATATATAATTTATCTTTAAAATACACATTTGATCTTATTACAAGAAAGAGTCTTGAAGGAATATGTGGAATATCCTGTTTGGCTATGACTATACTACCACATTCACCACTGCCAAGGAAGGTGTCTCAGCACTCAAACTCGACTGTCTGCAGCGTCAAACTGCTGGAACAGATTCCAGTATGGTTTTGGCCCATGCAAACTAGCACTTTCCCAAACAATTCCTGGGCATGACTTGTGGTCAGAGCAAACTACAGACCATTCAATATGAGCAGTCTTAACAAGCTATCTTGTTAAGGTTTAAAAGTTTAATAATATTGATGTGAGAGGTTCTGTGCCAGCTGTTCTCCGTGCCAAATATTTGCAAGCCTGTATAATTTGTTAGCATAGACACAGACATCATGTCTAAATCATGCAGTAAATGTACCTTGCACTGTGCTAGCTCTGCACATCTACTGGATGGAGGGCAACACTGATCCCTCCTTCCCATCCACAGGAAACCCCAGTTCCACAGGAATGGTACATACCTCAATATAAAGCAAGGATGTAGCCCAGATATGTATACTGCAGCTCAGGCACTGGGGAGGGCTCCTGGGTCCCACAGTTTTATACATCCATTAACAGATATAGGCATTTCTCAATCTACTTATGGGTTAGAGAACAAGGCCACCATTGGCATAGGAAGGATTTCTCAGCAGCATGAGAAGAAGAATGCACAACAGGACAATCAAACACTTTTGATTGCTCTCAAGCCTCTTAATTCCACACATGCAAACAAAACTGTCACTGTACCTCTGCTCACAGATCTCCTGCGCCCTCTGAGACTCCTGCAAAACTGGCAGTGCGTTTTCCAAGCTTTCAAACCAAGAACCTATATGACTTTATCTCTCTTTGGGTGCACTCCCTTATAAGGGTGTAACACTGAGCTGTTACAAGACCCAAGCTGTTACAAGACCCAAACTTGTAGTGACACAGCAGATGTTCAGAGGAGGAATGCAGGCATGAAAATACACAGGTTAGATCAAGCTAAAGAGATTTATCATGGTGCTTAGCAAGGGTCTTAATCTCTTAATTACACAATATTACTTATTAGGGATTCTCATAAACCTACTTAATTCCTTCTTATTTATGTACTTATTAAACTAGGTTATCTCAGGTAGCTTAGGTAGATAACGAGGTAAGAGGGAGCAATACACTGATACTGTTCAGATATTGAATAATGGAATGTCTTACACTTAATAAAAAATTTAAGTTTCAATCAAAATGATAACATTTTTGATAACCAGAAACAAACATGCAAACTGAGAAACAATGATGACTAAAATTTTCAGAGAAATTACCAAAAAACCTGGTACAATAACTGTCCAGAAGATCATGTTAAGCTAGTTAAACAAGAAAGCTTTGCTTCCATACTCCACAAAAGTTGCCCTCCAACTAGCAGTTACCATGACAAGGCTTAAGTAAAGCTTTAAGCCATTTCAGCTGAGGAGCTACCAAAATCCCCACAGCAGCCCACAAAACTCAAAAACTACCACCAAGCTTAAATGTTACAGCTACAGGTCTGAGGTGTTATCTTCAATAAAATGAGTTACTGCCACATGAGACATTAGTGCCAGCTGAACTGGCCAGAGCATGATGCTAACAATACCAAGGTTGTGGGTTCAATCCCTGTATGGGCCATTCACTTCAAAGCTGGACTCAATCCTTCTGGGTCCCTTCCAGCTCAGACTATCCTGTGATTCTGTGATTACACTAATATGTCAGAAAAATTACAGCACCTATAATACCTTTTGCTCTTCAGAATACTAAAGGTTAATACGTCTCTATCAATGGCAAATTTTGCTGTTTTTAAGACATATTCTATAAAAATGGCTCTCTAATACATTAAAATTGAAACATCCTTAAGCATTATTTATGCCAGTAGGCTAAAAACAAGTTGAACAGTGAATTCCCACTATAGTATTCAATTGAAGCAAAAATGCTTTTTCAGTATAGCTATTTTAACACCGACACACTCTTCAAAAACACAATAAATTAGCTAAATATTTGTAAGTTATAAAATACAAGAACATAACTAACTAAATTTTGTAGTCATAGCAGACAATGTTTTACTGTGGTTAGTACCAGAACTTAACACAGCAATTATGTATAATATTGTACACTAATATATACTACCAGCTTTCCCTGATGAGGATAAACCGTAGGGGAGAATATGAACAGATTTTGTACCAGGACTCCTTGACCTCCTCCTCACTCAACGTCCATGTTGCATTGCCAACAAAACTCTGATTATTACAAACAAATGTAATTTATGGGTGTTCTTTACACTGTTTTCTCTATTCCATGGACAGAAAAATTCTTAGAAAACAGTTAACTCTTTGTCCAAACATACATGAGTGTTCAAATTAGAATCCAGGATGATTCCAGCTTTATTATCAGTTACTGCTCTTCCACAGGCCATGGTTTCACTGAGTTTAGCCCTTATGTGTACACTTCAAAGCATTGAATATGCAAGCAAACAGAAAATACGTATGATACAGGTTATCAGTGATTTCAACATCAAAGACAGATACATTTTATTAGATAAAAATCTTGATTAAATGGTACAGCAAAATAACATCATTAGCAGTACCTTACAAACTGTTTCATTTAACAGAGTTACTACTTATAGTCAGAAAGCACACAGTTACTCTGCACAAAAACGCAACTTGAATGTTTTATGAACTACTTTATCAAATTAATAAGTAACTTACATGCTGACCGTGTAGAATAAATTTTAAGTAAAGAGAATGTATATTAATTACAAAAGATATAATTTAAGGCTATCAGGAATATCAGCTTTGGAAAATGTATCAGAACCTCACCTGAGAAGCAACAATACAAATAATAAAAAAACCTTACAGAATGCTAGCTCATTGGTTCAAAGTAGTCAGACAGACAACACTACATTGTAACAGCTTTCATAAACTACTAACATCTCAGCAACACAATGCTTAGATGTTGTCCACTCTTTTTCAAAATTCTGGAATAGTGTTCAGATAACAGTGACAATATTTCTCAAACTTCTTCCTTCAGTGCAGGGCTGACAAAGAGGACACAGTATGTCCACATACAACAATACATATGCCACAAGCTTACCTGCAGACTGAGCACTGTAAAGGGAAGGATCAACTAGAGGAATATTCTGAGGAGCAGGCTGAATGGTGTTACTTGTCACTCCTGCAAATCAATACAAAATAATTAAATTTGGATTCTTTTCACTTATTGGCTTTAAAAGTATGCAAAAAACCAGAACAGACAAACCTTATGATTTTCAAATTAAGGAGCTGATAGCGTACTATTTCTGAAACTGTGTAACAAATTATTTTAATGCTTTCACTTCAAATATGAATGTTTTATAAAATAAAATAGAAATGTACAGACTGTCATCCATTTTACCAGTACAGGATTTCACAGAAATTTAATTTCAGGCATTAAGAAAATAAGAAATTACTAGTGTAAGAGACACTGGTTACCCTAAAGTATTGAGGAAAACCTGCTAAATAAAAGTGTGAGTGAACTTTATATTTGAAACTTAAATTCTACATTCTAATACCAGAGACAGTCTGTATTATTGTACTTTTAAAGCCCAGTGCCAGTCCCTTCACACTTGCAAACTATCTCCTTCTTAATTTCTTTGAAAACAATTAGTGAGAACAAAAAAATCTAGCTAAATTTAAAAGGGAAACAATGGTGCTAGAAGAAGAAACAGAACAGCACGTTATACTGTACCTGCAATCCCATTATAGGTACACTCATTTGCTTTGATGCAAAACTGTACTTTTGCAATATGTCCAGAACATACCACATTAGCATTTCTACAACATATGCTGTCTAGGAAGAGAGTATAATAACTTTTCTAAATAATATCACTCCATTGAAGGACCGGTGGGGTTAAAACTATGTAATACACAGAATTCATGTATTCCAATGAAGTATGTACTCCATAATTTTCAGATCTGGTAAAAAAAACTCCATTATCTCCCTTCCCATACCGAAAAAAACCCCCACCTATCTAAAGGATTTCCCTTTGATAAAGCTGAAAAAAGAGAGCATCCTGAACTCTTTATAGGGTAAAGCATTTTTTAAATGAGAAAGTAAAAGAAAAGGAAGGATTGTGTGACAAAAATACCTCCTATGTTCCATAATATAAAAATGTATCTGAACAGTAAACAATCACCAGAACTGAAATCAAGATATTTTCATTTTTTACTCTTATTAATCATTAATTAAAAATTCTACTCTATGATTATTATAAAAAGGTCTCATAAGATAAAAAAGTTGTATTCACAATCACTTAATACTTTTTTTAAAAAATAAATATAGCATCTGGGAAGGAACTTGGAATTTTAAGAACTTGATTCTGGTCCAAAAATTACATGTAATAGTAAGAAGGATGTAGGAGCCAGGGACAAAATTTTCATTAATAATATTGTCTGAAGTCAATGACAGTAGAGCATTTGCAGGGAAAAGGGGCACAAGCCAAACCAAACCAGTATGAATGGTGTATCAGGTGTGATTGCTACAGGGCTGTAACAATTTCAACACTGTGTTGGATAAGCTCCCACATGAAGAACAGCAGCCTATCTGCACAGGGCAAGCTACACATGAAGTAATAGAATTCCATCTATAAACAAAGATTCAAATTGTGCTTTACAGTAAAGATGTGGAAATGCAACACCATTTTACTGATTTAAGAGAAGATATATTCTGTCTGCAGGACCAGTCACCTTCTTAGTCCATATATGTCTTCTGTAAAAGTGATCCAAACTATGATATACATATTTTAAGAAAACATTAAAAAGTATTTCTAGTGGCATTTTTACAATTCTAGCTTATGAAGATGCTTTTGCCACACAACACTGTGTTATTCTACTTCATAAGTGATGGACTAGAATTTGGGCAAAAATTCATCTCCCAATAAAGGCATGAATTTCTCAGGTGTGATTTGGACATACCTGTGTTATGAGGTACTTCAGCTGGAGTGTTGGCTGGTGCATGGGCACCTGGTGGTACATGTATGCCAGTGTAATTACTAGTTGGTATGTTGTTAGCTTCATATGTAGATGATGATGATAATGATGAAGGAGCTGTTCCACTATGGACAGAAGATGATCCTGCTTCTTCCCTTTCAGCATCTGCTAAAATGACACAAAATAGGAATTACTGCTACTATTATGTATAAACACTTGAACACTTTTGGCTTTCCTTATGACCTCTTTTCAAATTTTTATTGCTAAAAAAATTGTCACCGCACAGTGTGATATAAAACATTCACCCACACCACACAGGGTTGATTTGAAAAGGTTAAAAGCAACATATCATACAATAAAGATCTCAAAACTCACATACTTTAAAAGATCTCTTCTGTTCAACTTGAGGAATCATTTCCTTACTTGTCTGAACATAAGCTGTCTCATTAGAACAATTTGTTATACCTGCATGTTCTGCATCCACAGAAGTTGAACAAGTTATTATAAATAGGCAGTGATCTACATTTTAACGTATACATGAACCAGAATATAGAAAACTGTATTTGCCTTACAAACTCTTCATAAAAGGCTAGACATTGACAATTAGTTTTGCCCAAACCAAACCACAAATTAAAAGGAAGCAAGACGAGCTTTGGGAAAGCAGTACCAAACAAGAAACTAAATGCAGCTTAGCCAAGTCATAATTGCAACTAGAACAGTTAAAATACATAATGAGCCATAAGAACAATGAGGTTCAATATATCCCACAGCATGTACAAAGAACATACATATTTTTCAATCTAGTCATGTTCTTAAGTTTCTGGTCTACTCTAATATTGCTTTAAAGGCTAAGGATCCAGTCAGTTCAGATTATATGGTTGATTCATTTGAATCCAGTTTAAAACAACTAATTTTCATTTACTGTATCAATGATGTCAGATGGAAAAAAGCACAGTTTTGGGAATTGCATATTTAATAGCCACCGCTTGAAAGTGAACAAAAAAATACAGGAGGACAAAACTTGTAAGTGTGTAGAGCTAGCAGAAGAGATATTTTTGAAGATGTACACATTGATCTTCAACAACACAAGACTGTATTATAGTATATACTGCTTAATAATTAAATGGTCCACTATTAAAAAATATTACTATTATAAATATCAGAATTGTTTCCCATGTAGGTCCTTCTTTCTCCCAGAAAACAATTAATATCCTACCTTTACGAAAAATGCTAAATTTCTAATTTATGATACAATTTACTAAAAAAAAAGGCTACAAAGTAGAGTAAAATAAAGTATTATTATTAGAGCATTCTTAGTGGACTTTAATAAATACACTCTGGTTTCATGGCACAATTTCTGACACATATAAATGAACACCTGACAGGTTTCTGGAAGACAAAGAATATCTTAAAGTGCCAGATTTTTCTTCTGCATTTTTTGTTAGGAACTCATACTGCAATATCGTGTGGTTAATATGCATGGAAATAAAATTAAATGTCTGAAAACTGGCAAAAAGAAGGTGAGATTCAAGAATAAACATTGCATATTATATCTTTTAAACAATAATGTAATGACAGGAAACCATCGTCTGAATGCTGTATTTTTCACTGGTTTTGGTGTTAACTGAAAAAATTTATAAAACAGTTTCAGGAAAAAAATTAACAAAAAGAGAGACTTACTGTAAATGAAATAACATGAAATAAAATAGTTAAACACAAAACTCATCATGCTGTCTGAAGGTGAGGCTGCCAAATATTACTTGTAACACTGTTACCAATGTTTACAGCTTGATCAAATTGTAGCCATAAAGCTGGATTTTCTAAGCTGGGTGTCTGCTTGAAGCTAGGATTTTGGGAAAGCTGTTGTAAAAATTACTAAGCAACTTTTGAGAATGAGATAGTGAATTAAAAACATGCTTTCACCATACTTAGTATCTCAGCTATAAGAAATTACCTGTAAATTCATGCCCACATTTAACCTGTTAATGCATTTATTCCTTTATTCTGCCCCTTACAGCTTCCTGTTGCCCTAATCTGGTTCTCAAGGCACATTCTGATTTCTTTCTCTGCACTAGAATTATGTATCCCGCATCTGCAACCCCTTGCCACATACTTGTGTCCCTCTTGCCCTGCTCCCATTTTCTCCACAAGCTATTCCCACTTTCAGCTTCCAACTTCCTCACTGCATAGGGTAAGGGTCTCTACTCACTCCTGTAACAGTGCAATGCTGTGGGCAACACTGGCCATGAACACATGACCTTAAAGGGTTTAAGTCTGGCAATGTTAAAAACAACCAAAAAAAGTGTTAGAAGTGCTAACTACCCACAATAACTGTGCCTGCAAGAGGCAAATTCACAAACAGGCAATCTACTTTTTAATCAGGTCTATGTATCAAAAGATTAAGCTAATTTCTGAGCTTGCTTTGATTTGCTCATTGGGCAATTGGTCAATGTTGAAAATGTATTAAACATAAAAGTAGTTTTGTTTAAGTTAACTCTCCTTAGGTCTTTAAAGTACCCAAATATAAAAGCATTGCAACTACTCTTTCTGCAAAGCAAATATTTAAAATATTCTTTATCAAGGATTAAAGTATTAGAAACATTTTAAGATACCCACTCTCAGTATTTGTGAATAGTTTTTAACAGTAGTGCCAGATAAAAGGGTTTCAGAGTGCTATAAAAGAACATTTAAGTAAACAGAGGTTTTAAATTCTATGGTTAGAATGTCCATAACATAATTTTAAAAAAAAGTCTCTTCCAGAGAATGGGGAAGAATGCTAGAAAATTAGAAAGTTATTTTCTCATGCAGCAGTAGTAACCTAGAATTCACAGTTCCTTACAATTTGCTTTAAGATGCTGAAACTAGGCTGTGAAACAATGACACAATTGTTTTACATTTCATTTCAGATCCAGCTGAAATTGTTTCATATTTCATTTCAGCTCTTGTCTTGGAACCTCATCAGCTTTTGTGCTTGAATCCCAGCATAATGTATTCATGAGCTCTTTAAATTTTCTGCAGAGCTACAGTATACCCAGACCACCTGTTTGTGTTTTTAAAAAATTATTTATTTGCTGAAGACGTGACTTTGTGAAATAATCACTCCAGCCCCATAACTAACCAGCCCAAGATACTTCTATATAAACAGAGGATTCTCAAGACTTGATGACATTCCCTTTTCTAATGTAAGCAAGCACCAATCATGACTTCATTTCAGCAGCTCAGTCCATCAAATATAAAATCAGCACATTTTTTTAACGAGTCCAGACTCCTCCAGTTCTCTGGACTCCTATTTTTAATGAGTTCAGAGAATTATAGTCTATCAAATCAATCACTTTTCCTTTGTCTCATTCTGTTGTGCTGTTTTTCTTTTGCTTCAGATGTTGCTAAAAGATTCACAATTCAGATTCTATTTGAATACTGCTTTTAAAAAACAAATGATCATGTATTTTTTTTCCACATCATTGAGAACTGAACTCAAAAATCCATCATATTTTCCCACACTGTTCTTTTTATTAGTTGGAACTATTAAGGATTTCTGAAATTCTGTAACAGAAATGTAGCCTACATATTATATATTGCAATGATGGTGATTACATTTAATGTATTTACTATGGCTATAATACTGCTATTTAGGAATTTTTTTGTATATTCAATTTTTTTTCCATTAGCGTAAAATCTTCTTGGATGACCTAGGGCTAATACTAAGTAACCTTTAGGACTCTAGGACTTGTATTCCAGCTGCATTAATAAATTAAGCATGTCGTGTTAAGGTTTCCATGGTGGCATCCTGACAAAAGCATCCATAAATCCAATAGCAGAACGACATAAAGCATGCCTATGTTACTGTAAAAACATCTCCAAGAGTTACAGTATGGTTTTCAAGAATCACAAAAAAAAATAACACTTTGGAAAAAAATGGTAATTTGTCAAGCTACAGAGACCTAGTTTCACTCTGTTTAAACAGACTTTTTCCACATGCTAGGGAAGGAAGAAAATGAGCAAGCAGAAAGGAATGGGGAAGGTCCAGTCATACAATGAAACAATACTGCTTTTCTTCTTATGATGCACAAAGAGGAATGAAACTCTTTTGTACTGATTCTTCTCATAAAAATTAATTTGCATAAAATTTATGTCTTGGTTATGTAAAATACTACGGACACCTACGCTATGGAGCTAACGGTAAAAAGTATTGTGACCATAAAAAAACATCAACATGTATTATTCATATAATTTCTCAGAAATTTAGGAGTATGTGAAGAAATCTCTCTACATGAAGTATAATTCAACAATGAAACAAACAAACCAACAACATATTGCCAAGCTATAGATCTTGCAGGCTCCCTATCAAAATGGATGTTAAAATTTTGATTCATTCAGCATTGTGTCCCTTTTAAGCTGCATGTGGACATAACCTGGTAATCAAAGCAAAAGTCTTCACCAATTCCCATTACCACCTGTAATGAACTGCAACAAATACCAAGGATTTGAGGAAAGCCTGAATTCTGCTTTGATTCCTACAACAATTTCTTTTGTAGCCTTGAGCAAGTTACCTCTGCACATTTATTAAATGAAGAAAAAGACTATTTGTTGCTTTTGAGAAATAATTAGCTTCTGCAAGTTGCACACATGGATTTTTAGCAAAAGCTTTGTAATGCTTACTTAGAAATTCTATTTTTGTAGTTGTTTAAAATTCATAGTTCACTTCACATACTCAGGTCAACTTTACCACACTACGAGCCAGACCACTAAAAGAGCACTCATTTAAAGCTGAAAATATTTAACTGAGCTATTCATTACATTCAACGAAATGAACATTGGATTCTCCATTAAAACGTCATTCTGGTGCAATTTGACAAAGACGAGGTGATGTTTGCACTTGAAGTTGCATCATAAGTATCTCTTGTTACAGCTGCATAGACAGTTAAGAAAACTGCCTTGGAAAAGATTGTATGTTAAAGAACAAATTATTTTGCTAATGCTTCACTTCAAATACGGCTGCACCTAGTCTGGAGCACATTTCAGCAGGTAAGATATCCATCCCAATGTTTAAGTCTGTAGGGTGCCTTTAGGTTAGGAAGACATAATAAGAATAAACAAGTAGCTTGGAAATAAAACTATCATATTTGGTATTTGTTCACAAATATTTTAATTTAATTATGTTGCAGTGTTTCTGGAGCACTAATATATAAATGGTGTTTTATCCAGGAAACTGCAAATAAATTATAATTGGCACCAAGGCTCTTAGACAATATGACGATAATAAGCTGAAATAGATGTTCAGTACACATTCTCCTTATAAAAAATTCATGAAAATATCCTTTTTTTTTAATGTAACACTGTCTAGGACATATAAATTACAATGTGGAGAAGCATCAAAATGTGTGATTGCATGATGAAAAGATTGAGAACCAGAAAAGAAGTTCGTTTTTTTAATGTTTTGACACATTTAAAACAAAAGTAATGAGTAGAAAATGACAAGCCTACTCGTTACTTATTAGAAGTAAATTACAAGCTCAGACTTCAAAATCCACTCAGGACTCAGGTATAGTCCCTAAACACAAATGAAAGCAAACTAATAATTACTTTTATGTGTATATACATCTTTAATTCCTATATGTGCACAAGTATAAATACACTGGTTACCTATATTTATACATATGTTCACAAAACTATGTACCCACTCATGTAAGGTGGCTCTACAGGCCACCTCTACAAGCAAGATCTTTCCCTTTGGCATTGTAGATTTGTTTATTGATCCTGTTTATTTGGAGAAATTTGTATTTCCAAATCCAAGCCTGAGATAAGTTAGCATCAACTTAATTGACAAGCCACGAAGTGTCACATGCCAGCTCAGAAGAAAAACTATTTGACGGTCTCAGTAGTTCCACTAGGTATGTGAAGAATGATACAGTAGTTGTCATTGTGTAGAATTAGTCTAATTTAATCTGCATACTGAAAATATCCAATGACATGCTACTTCATAAAAGATCAACCTTTGAAATTTGTATTCAAACTGCATTGAGGAGAAAAGTAAACAAAGTACTCACTACCAAAACCAATGAAACCAATCACTATCTAAAGCAAAACAACTTGTTTTGATATACATTGGGTTTGGTTAAGTGGATGTCCTTGGAAATCACCTCCTTAACTGTTAGACAAAGTGAGAACCTCAAGGAATTCTGTACAAGGAGGTCAGGTAGCCACAGGGAGCAACTGAAAATGCAACGAAAAGGAGGATGAATGAGAAAGAGGCAGAAAATCCACCTCAGTAAGAGGAGGCCATAAACCTGTTTTGAAACTGTTATTACACCGGGAAAAGAAGTTGTCTCACAAGCAGGTCTTTGCTTTGATGTTGGAACTCACTTGCAATCAGTCCTTAATTTCTGAAAGAGGATAAACTGGCAAAGGGATCATAACTTGACAAAACAGATTTAAAAGAAGGACTGCGGTTAGCGTTAACGAAATGTATGGTTCTGGCCCAAAGCTCACAATGCCTTCTTAGAGAGTAGCTGCATTCAAAATAAAAATCTCCACTACAAAGAGAAGAGTACCTTATTAAATAAGTCAATCACACAGTAAGGTCCAATAAAAATAACAGCAGGAGAAGCTGAAAAGAAGTAGAAGGCAGCCCATTGTGAATGTAACATCAAACAGGGAAGCTGTGCTCCCTGAAGAACTGTGCATACCACCAATTCACCCTGGTAAGGCCTTCTGATTTCTTAAAAAGAAAAGGGAAACACATACCAAAACTCTCTCCTTCCATTCCAATGGGGCCAGGCTGAGGAGTCTCTCCATTCTTTAAGCAGTTATGAATGTATGCTGCCTTCCACCTGGCGTACTTCCTGTGCTGGGCATTCTAGGGGAGGGAAAAGGCCAGCCATTTTAACCACTCACTTCTGCAAATTAATGCATTCAAAACAGAAATATAAACATCTTTTCCACTTTCTCTGCTGTCATTTGACATCCTTTTAAAGACAAATAATGTGTAAAATTAATAAGTGAAGTAGAAAAAAGAATTAAAATAATAGCTCTAATGAGATCTCAGCATAAAAGGAAAATGTGGGGATCTTCAATTAGCACAGCAATCATCAGGAAAAGGAAATAAATTATACCAAGAACATGTAGTATGAAAGGCATGGCACTGTGTAGTCATTTTTGACATGAAATAATGAAGAAAGCTTCTATGTTTATAAACTTAGGCGATTATTTACTTTAAATATTTGAATCTTAAAATGCTACTACCGCTGCTGATCAAAAATATGAAATCCTTTCTAATTATATTAAAATTTAAATTTTTTTTAAAAGTATGAATACGGAAAGGCTGATACAACTGCAGATTGATGTGATTTGTATGTAATATTCTACAACATTAAGATTTTCCATTTTGTTTTTTAAAATATACTTTACTGTTCCTAGGTACAACTTTAAACATGTCAAAACATGAAAGGAAGATTGGCCGCTTTGTATCTCCTGGGACTATTACAAGAGTGTTTACTTCAGAAAGAGCTGCCAATTTATGCAAGAAATATTAAACTGATTATGCTAATCAACTAATTTGTCAAAAGTTGTATGGGAAACAACCAATTCTGACAGTCATGAGAAAATATAAATCAAGGAAAAAGGCTGAATATGAGAAATGAGGCTGAACAGATGAGAAATGTGGAAGGATGAGTAGAATAATTTGCCCAAATGAACAATGCAGGTTGGGATAGCATGCCTCACATCATCAAAATTTTAAATATTAATGAAAAAAAATTAATTTAGAAATTAAATCCAAAGTTTCTAAGAAATTAATAAACTGAAATTCAATACTGTACATCACAAAGCTTATTGCACTGTCATCTAGAACAGGATAGAGAGACACAGTGCAGAAGTTATCTCCACCAAGCTCCCTTGCTCATATTTGATACATTCCATCACCCAGGATGCTCATGCAATCCAGGAGAAAGATCTGGTCTTCATATTTGAAAACAAGATGTTCTCCAGAAAAAAAAGCCTATTCCGATAACATAGTTATTAAAATGCATTCACCCTACCCAAAAAAAGGAAAAGTGCAATTGGAAAGCATGGCATTCTGTTAAACTTTGTTTTAATAATAATTTCTGGTCAGTCAGTATTACAGATTAAATTCCTTCATTTTCAACAAGCATTCTAGAAGTCACAAAATGTAGAAAACACACACCCAGAGTATGCTATTTTTAGGAAAATTATGCAATATTTAAGAGCCTGTACATCTCCACTCTATTCTAACATGGTGATCATTTACTGACAAAGTGTGAAGATGCTGTTGTATCAGGTGTACATCCCAGGTGCTGGCAACTCAGCATGGCAGGAGTGCTGAGAAGCCAGGGCTGCCCCATGCTGGATGAAACCAGCTCCAGTGCACCCACCTTGCGACACAGCTGAGGCCCTCAGCCATCTGGTGATGCCCTTGGGAGAGCATATTTAAGGACTGGGCCAAGCACCCCCAATCCCTACACCCAAGATGCTGGATGGAGAGAGGAGAAGGCAACGAAGGTTTTGATGCCTGTCCTACATCCTGACTGCAAGGCTTACCATTCTGGAACTGAGAAGTGAAATGCTGCTGGTTTTGGTTTGTTTTTAACATGCACTGCTGTCCCTTTTCAGAAGGCTGTCCTATTGAATGAATGTTCCTACCAAGGTAAATTAAAAGAATGCTGCTATTGCAGAGATTCATACTGCTCTGATCTAAGCTGCATCTTGTAAAACACATCTTCATCCTTTTGCCTAGTTCTAATACGGAGATACAGAACAACCACACTTCATCTGTGACATAATCCATTCATACCACCCAATAATCAATCACTTACCATTTAAAAACAAATATTATGCTCAACACCCATTTTCTGAATCTAGGTTTCAAATATCTGCTTTCTATGCCTTCTGCTCTTGATTTAAAAGCCTTTTAGTAGTAGATAGTCCATATATATGAAGGCAATTTCAATTACTTATTGAAAAAATAGGCAGGTGGTCTGAATATAGATGTCATACTCTATAACCAGGTGCCAGGCTGAGTGTATTTCAGGCTGACATAAACTTCTGCAAGTCTAAGACAGTCAAGTAATACTTCTCCCATCACCCCTTTACAAGAGAATGGATAAGGAAACTGCTGAAATGTAATGACACTATATAGAAGAGCAAATATTTTCTGTATTTCTTGTACACTCTCTTTCACTGTCGGTGTTCACCAATTAAACAAAATGAGAGAATTCTGCTTCTTTCCAATTACAAAGCATTTCTGTCCTTTCAGTATCAACAATAAAAAACCTCAACACACAGTAGAAAATGTACCTCTACTAGCATTCTGCACTGACATTTGTAACAATTTCTTCCATCTTCAAAGCAGGATTGCTTCAGGTACTGTGAGGACTCAATTGATCAGTGCACTGTCCTGTGCACTGGATTCCTACAGACTAAGATCAGTTTTTGCAGTTCAATTCAATGTGCAAATGTGCATTCACTCTCTGGCTCTAGGAAATATTATTACTGGATCTAGTAAAGGATGTCAGGGTGCAGAGCAGACAGTTTTAGAAGAACACACCAAAGAGCAAACTTACTCGTGCCTCTTGTTAAGATGAAAATTTTGGATTGGTAGAGTCTCAGGCTACGGAAGATGGAGAATCTTGCAAGAACTCTTCACCAACCATTTCTCTTGGGTAAGATCTATCTTTAGTATCTACACTTACATCCTATAGTATTCAAGAAGTGCACCACTATCAAGACCATGCTTTTACCTTCTTTCTAATATTTACAAATGAAAGTAGCCACAACAACTGCACTTTAAACTGAGCAAGTACGATTGCACTTTAGGCACACTTACCAAATTGGGGTTTTACATACAGGATTGTCAAGCCTTTGATTTTGAAGTAGGACATGGAAAAAAGTGAATGTGGATGAAGCTAAGAACCTTGCATTTTTCTCCTATAAGCATTCCCACTTGCTCAATGTAATGCTATGTTCCCCAGAGTAAAAATCAAAGTTTGAATTTCTAACTGATATTTGTCACACTTGTCATGAAGCATCTTCTATCAAATGTCTAGTATTTAATTTATCTGAGATACTCAGCATGATTCTTTATGCCTTACTAACAAGTATTTGGCCATACTATTAGAACCTGTGTTCTTTGAAATTCATATTCATGACTTATAAAAGCAATGTCTGTGCTTGGAAAAGCAATCAAATAATACACTCAATATGCCTGACACTTACCTCTTCAGAGAGCTCCCCAAATACTGTTAGAACATCTATCAGGAGACTTGCAGTATAAAAGGACTTTATCATGTTTCTGCAAAAAAGAAAGCATTTTGCTAACTTGGTAATGTCAGTCTCTCAGAATCGTATTTTAGGAGTTGTAATCTTAGACCACACTGGCTTATTTCAAGCCAAACATCACTTGTTTTTTTTCTTTTAATCTGATGTTACATAAGCTGCTTCACAACATTTAAATCTAGCAATTGATTAGCCTCCTAACTACTATGCAGAAAATGTTCAGTATTTTTAAAAACTGGTTACATTTCTGCACTTAGTTTCTAGTTTGGCATGTTTTGTGTAGGACATCAGAAATCCAGTATTAGCTTAGAAAAATATATGAACACGCCGTAGTAATTGCTGTCAACCAAACCACGTAACGGATCATCACAACAATTTTATTATCACTGGTCAACAGAAACTATAACATGCTTGATATAATAAAGCACAGTATTAGCCTGTGGCTTTAGAAGGTTTACCAGTAGGTAAGCAACTCCCTAAAGAACATAAGAAGGAGGATAACAGTTAATGTGTGAAGTTAAGAAACCTAATAGTAACAAATTGAGCTTTCCAGACAAGAATGTATTAAAGCCTAATTCTTGTTTCCAGCCAAATTAAAGAGAGTTTGAATGTTCACATTCCCTGACCAGTATAGTAATTCAGATAAGAAAACCAAAAATTTTCACCTACTTATGAAATTGCCCAGCTCTATCTTCATTATCTGCATACAAAAACATTTTCAAGGCATAATTCTCCACATGAGCAGAACCAACAATTTCCTGAGTAATTGCTTCATTATCACCAAATTGCTTTTTCATCTGAAAAATGTTGGAAAAATACATTAATTACTTTATTAGACCTTAGCAATTCTGCAAACACAAAAAAAAGAAGCTGCTGATTTAAACAAAGTCAAGTACAATTTAAAATGAAACAACTTACGCTATGTTTTACAAACCTGCAGCTTCTAACATAACAAATGCTAAAAGCAGCATGTGAAAACAAAGCACATTCATCTGGATAGAAATATTATGAATAAGTAGCTCTGAATCTTCAGTCATAAAATGCATATAAAACCACCAACATGGCAACATCCTCTTCCCCAAAGTTAAAAATAAACACAACTACAAGGCTCTGAAGAGACAGTAACAGATATTTTTCCTCTTAGTATCTGAAAGACCTGGCACGCTGAAACCTGTGTCAGGATTCAACACAGTTCAACTGGTAAAGTAATGCATGCTTTATAAAGGTGCTGTAGATCAAAGTGATCATGTATCTTTCCCATTGTAAGGTTATTTCACTGCAGTTCATTACATCTTTCAAAGTATCTGAGCCCTACCTTGACTGGATTAGTGACCTATGGATTTACTGGAATTTTCAGTGTAAACAGTGTATTTCAATTCAAAGAACCCTTTTCAAAGATGTTAGAGTACAAGAATCCTCAGGTTTCCTAATAAAAATCAGTAAAGCAAACAACCCTCTAACAGTTACAACAGGTGGATTTACAGCTTCTGAATAGGCTTACTGTTTGCACATAAGGAAATCTCAGGTTATCCTTAGAGAACAAAAACAGGAACACTGCATGATACTAACCTGAAGCCTTTATTTTGCCAAAAGATTTAAAAACAATCTCTGAATGGCAGTTATTTTTCACCGTGCGTGCGAAGAAAATTTAATCATGCAGGCACCATTTCCATATTTTTTAGATTGCTGCCAACTTTCTAAGACACAGAGTGTTGCCAGAAAGTTACTTGATTTCAGTAGTTAAATACAAGCTTTCCAAATAGAATTTTAAATTTAAAGCTTAAGTTTAAAAGGAAGTTTTTTTAATTAAACTACTCTATGTGGTTTTCAAAAAGTAATTGTTTTACAAAGTGTAATTTTCTCATGAAAGTGCCGAAATTTGTGCGTTCAAATGAAACACTCAAACACTGAAGATAACTCAGGAAAAAAACTGTTTGTACATACATATATTTCCCAAACCTATCTGTACACCTCATACTCAGAAAAGAACTGATTACTACACTTGATCTGATGCTCAATTCTTTCAAGCACATAACTGACACTGTTACATACACTTCTGAAAGTATTACAGTTAACCAAGTTTACTGCTGAAATTATCCTTAACACAATCTGTGATTCAATACATCAGTACTGGTGTTTCAAACGTTGATACAAAATTTCAACCTAAACCTCAAGGCATTTAGGTTTAATCTTACAAAAAAATCAAACCGCACTCCTCTGCGCCCCCTGGTGGTCACGGGCAGACTGGAAACAGCCGCTCCTAAATTACAGAAGTGAACCAACTTTATCATAAACACAAACTTCCTAGCCCTAAAACTGCTCTATTAGACTCGACCAGGAGTGCTCTCTCCATCCTTTCACCATGCAGATACATAGAAGAATTTTCTATACTTGTGCATCGGATACATAGAAGAATCTTCTATATTTGTGCATCAATTGCCACACAGTCTTATCAGTAACCAAAGGGTGAAATTATGGATTTTTGCTGCTTTTTCAGTCTTTCCAATTTTGAAACAGAAGGGGCAACTGAACACTGCAGATTAACTGCTGCAGTACCACAAGTAGTCAAGTAAATTCCAACAATTCTTAGGAAATGAAAAGCAGAATCCTTTTAATTTTTAATCTCACCTCTCCTGCCATCTCTCTCTCCCTTTGAACACAAAACCTAGTCCTATTAAAGATGTCAAAATCCAATGAAATAACACACCAAGAAATCACTGTACATTGAATTTTCCATTTTAAAAAATCATGATAAAGAAAGCAAGAAGTACAAGTTATGAAAAAAAAAGACAAATGGTTCATGTTCCATTTTTTTTTCTGAAGAATCACAGAATGGTTTGGATTGGAAAGGATCTTAAGGGTCATCTTGTTCCAACTCCCCTGCTGTGAGCAGGGATGCCATTCACTAGAAGAGGTTGCTCGGGACCTAGGCCTTGAATACTTCCATAGGTCAGAGATCCATCTTTCATAACTAAAGCCTCACACAAACTCTTCAGGAATTGCAAGACCTTGGATGAAATTACCAGTACTGAACAAAACAACTGCTGCTTCATTTTTCAACACTACTTTCTGCTTTGAAATGAGCACTTAGACCTTAAAATCAACCAACTTCTTCCTCTGAGAATACTGAAAACTACAGGTATGAACATAAACAGCTCCTGGAACTGACCATCTGTACCACAACTTTACCTTTCTTTGTTTAACTCTCTTCTATTTAAGGCTTTTTAATGTATCAGGTCCATTCAGAAGACTGTGGCATAGCTGTCCCTTACCCACACATATTAGACTGTGCTTAAAAGAATTTATAAAATAAAATCTCCAATCTCAAACACAGGATAAAATCAGAAGTATCTTTATCTTTAAAAGAGTATTTTAAAAAACTCCCTGGATACAACAGTTTAGTTTAGATTTCAAAAGCATCCATGGACTAGGATATTAAGTCCCACAACAGTAAAAATAACTGTACAGACTACAAGGAATCCAAGGCAAATCTATTAAAAAAGTCTTCTAGAACACCTGCATTAACTTCATCATGAATTACGATTTGTCATGAGAACATGTACAAATAAAGCATTTTAATTTATGCTGTCTACACAAAAACTTAGGGCAAAATTTCAATTATGTTTGTGCATGCAGGCATACATACAGCTTTTTTAATCTCCTTCCAATCCTTCTGCAATTTATTACATACAACTGAAGTTCATGCACAATGTTTGCATGCAGAACAGCTGCAGAGAAGTAACAGTATTTCCAGAAATTTAAATAAAAATTACATTAATATCATGATCATTTTTGAGGAAAACAATAAATTCTACTTACAGCTTCCAACTGATCCATAAGTTTGGATAAAAATTTACGGCATTCTGGGGTTTTACTATCAATCTTCATCCCTGTCTGCATTGCATACAAACGACCTTGAAATGATACAAAACACACAAAAAACACTGTAAGTGATTATCTAAGGCAAAACCCATAAGCAAACAAAGAAATGCCCCCCAACACACCTGAAAGACAAACTCAGGATTTAACCACAGACTGACTCCAGCACTACTAAGCAATGACAGCGAAATGTAAGGCTTGGCCCTGCAGAGATAGTAGGAGATATTTTTGGGAGATTTAGGTTTTATTTTTCCCCAATGACTATTCCTACTTGTTTTGAACTGATGTTTGTATCACTATTATGCAATATCAAATGCTTTTATAAACTACCAGCACCCTCACTTGCAACTCACTCAAACAGGAACTTCAAATTGATTTGGAAGAGTATATGGACATAAATGGAACTTCATGTAGCAAGAGCCAGTTAGCCTTAAATCACTTGAACAAATGGTATTAAGCACCTACTATCTCCATGTACATGCATACATAGCATCAAAACACTCAAGACAGAAACCTGATCTTTAAATCAGACAAGACAGACTTTATCAAACTTCCCCTCCAAGCAGAGTTGCCAGTTTTTAATAAGATGTCGAAAATGAATGATTAACATCTTCTGAATATAAATTACCTTTTTACTACCAAAAATCTGTAAGTTTTAGATTTGCACATGGCAGAACTTTATAGGCTTCATGAAACTGTGGTCAAACCCAAACAAGTATTATTTACTAGGATTAACACACACCAAAAAGGGAAAAGAGCCAGAAGCTTTCAGTAATCAAATGCAGAACATTTTCCACAAAAAAACCCATTCCTCTAACTCTCACTTCTGACTCCCTCTCAAGGGAATCCTATGAAACACTTTCAAATGCAGAATTTAAGAATCAATGCTGTAACTCCACCAATTATCACGACGTAATTATTATGGAAAACCTCATGTCCTTCTTCTTGCAGGACACAGAGTTCTACAAGCAATCCTAACGTGCTTCACAGCTTTAGCATCTTGTTCTTCCCAAGCATCTCTTCATACACTAGAGAAACCATTTTCCCTTCAAATTACTTCAGTAAACATGAATATAACACAATTGTTATCACATTGCACATATCCTGATGCTTGCTGCAGAAGAAAACATATATCATATATTATATCTTATCATATATATATTATAT
>VWYI01000247.1:26364-45724 GCA_013399455.1 Anthoscopus minutus | reverse complement strand
TGCAGTTTGTTTGCAGAAATGGCACTGACTCTGCTCCTGGACTGTGTTGTCTGCAGCACGGACAGACAGCAGGACAGAGCTCTCCTTTGCTATTAGTTAGCTTTTAGCTAGCTGAGGCAGGGAAGTTCCCCAGACTGTTTTTTTTTCCCTTTTTCCTTGGATCTGTTCAAACCTGCTCTGGACTGAAAATCCAGACAAACACATGCCTGTGGTCCACTGGAGCTGGGCCTCCGCACTTCCCAGCACTAGACTGATAAGAGACCAAGCAAGCCGAACTACACCCCACAAGGACTTTCTGCATTTGTCATCTCTTCAAACAGCAAGAGGTTTCATTGTTTAATATTATTCAATATCTGTTAAATACACAGGTTTTTTTCCACTTTTCTCCAAGGAAATCTTTTCCCGAATCAGTTGCGGAAGGGGCCGCTTGAGTTTGCTTTATGGAGAGACGCCATTTGGAGGTTTTCTCCCAAATTTGCCTTAAACCAGGACACACATTAATGTTAAACATTACAAATCTAGCACATATAAATTTGAAATTAGATTTCAAAGAAATTCAAACACAGAAAGATACAGAGAATTGTATCTAAGGCATTAAAATGAATATTAAAAGCAACCATAAATTAAAATACCATCATCACATGTCAAGGAGCTAATTCAAAGTCTTCAATTAAACTGATTTTTAAGTACATACTTGATTGTAAGCTGTCCCAAGCACATTTCATAGTATAATTTAACAATATAGAACTTAAGAACTAACATAAGGTTGCTAAACCTATAAGCCGTCTAGATCAGTTATTTTGTTTTGATGGATGCCAAGATCAGGTATTTTCAGAGGCAAATAAATGAATTTTAGATTGATATGTGTTAGGGTGACAAACTCAAAATGCATTTGGTCATTACGGGATATAGCTTTACCTTACTTGCTGAAGTATGAATCTTCAGATCTCATTCATAACTCATTTACATAAAAAAAACTCCGTTTCCATATAAATGGATCTGGCAAATGTCTTTAGCCTTGATCAGTTTAAAAATTAAAAGACCTTCTACGTTGTAACTATTACTCTCGTGTTACCTATATGTGGGCTTTTTCATTCTCACTGCAAATACATTCATTTAATCATGGAAGCTAGATAATGTTTTTCCTCACTAATATCCAAAGGGATATATTTACAGGACTGAGACATCTGAATACTTTGTATAAAGCCCTGAAAAACCAGCCCTTTCCCCTCTTAGGACTTCAGAGGCTGAGAAAGACTTTAAGACTCCTTCAGGCACTTCAATGAACAAATACAGAACAACTCTTGAACATACAGAAATCACATGTCAGAGAACAACAGTTAAAGAAACAAGAAAAACGTTTTTCTTTTCTACATGTAACTTTACACTGTGGGTGACATCAAGTAATCTTCCAAAACAAAAGATTCTAGGACTAAGGTATGCAACGTTCCTAGGTTGTTAAAAATCAAAGTACCATTATCCAAAGCACAGACTGTCAAGAAAGTGTGAAGGTGCTCTTGCAGCAGCAGCTCTAAGATACTAGGAACTGAGACATTCTAGAAACAGGCTATTAATGTCAGTTGAGAAAAGATTAAACACGTTCCACCCGTCACAGCAATTACATCTTTGTACTATACAACTGACCACAGTAGACAGTTACCACATGTAGCAACCAAGTCCTAATTTGTATCACTGCCTATAGAAATTGTTAAGATTTCCTAAAAATCTCATCTTTAAAAGCTTTTGAAGTCTGGAATTGTTGCATGCTGATGAGGCAGTCATTCATATAACAGGCAAAAGTTATTCCTTTTTCTCTCAAGTAAGTGGTGATCAAGAGAGAGCACAATGTCTGTGAAAACAACTACTGACAGAGCACCACCACCTAGTAGCATTCAGTGCCAAAAAGTAGTCTTGGCTCAAATACTATTGATAAAACCCGATTGCAATGGAAGATGAGGCAATCTTCAGGTCAGGAAACGCAAATCAGACACTACCAGTCAAAATCTCCACAAACATCTGTTTCAGTTGATGAACTGAAGTAACAGAAGTACACTCTACCAGTTTGCATCTCATTGGTGATACACAGAATGCTGCTTAGTATGTTTAGGTACATTTACTGCTTTACTTAGTGCTGCTCTAGTCAAAAGCAAGGCTTTAGGATTGAAAACCTCTATCATTAAACTTATCAAGCAAACAGAAGGTTAAATAGTTGAAAAACTGAAAGAATTAGAGATTCTAGGGACAGAAATAAAATAGGAAGAGGAGAAAATAATTTGGTATTTATCTCTAAAGACATTATTGAAATAATATAATAACCTTTCAATGTTTTAAAATTTTGCTTTTGAAATTATCTGTATGAAAAGCAATATGGGAGTGAATAGCAAAGTAGTAAGCAATCCTTTGCCTTACTGCTGCCAAAAGGAAAAAGCATCTAATAGTTATACTTTTTCCATTTTTGAGAATTACTATATCATATTCCTAAGGAAAAAAAATTCATTTATTTCCAATTTCAAGTTCTTCCACATCTATGTCTTCTGTTATCCTCTGTGCTGTAATTTACAAATGTCCCAAGTACTCTACAAGAAGGCTATCTGTAAGACTGTGTTGGTTTTGATACTAGTACCTTTGCCAGTTAAGGTGTTCTCTTGTACATCTTTTGTGCGTGCTTGGTCACACAAGTACTACTTATTGTAAAGATACAAGACTCTAACTGAAAAATAAGTTTTCACCTAGAAAAGGATATCTATTAATGTCCTTTTCCTGACTAACCTGCAGCAAATGGGCAAATGCACTTCATTACTGAATTTTCAGCAGCAAGAGCAAAATATACCTTTCCTGCATTAATATAATCAAATTCTAAACTGGCAATTAATGGTCAAAGAACTGTCCCCCACGTTTATGTTGACATGGAGGTTTTTGTTTATGCTGGTAATCTCAGTAGCAAATAACTCATAAGCAAGAGGTCAAAAGTTAACCACATCCAACATCTCTGCTAAGAAAATCAACAGTGATATGAGTTCAGTTGCCCTCTTGCCCCCCATCTAAAAGAAAACAAATTATTTAAATTCCATTAAATATAGCTGTTCTGGTTTCTGTAATATTGCAAAGCAGTAGACAGTATTGTTCTTACGCTTGCTAAATCACAAAACTTTTGCTTTAATGGAAGTGGTTCAACTTCTAATAAGTGAAAAGTAATCTGCTGAACAGTATAGATACCACAAAAGAAATCCTCACAGCATTATGTGTTACAAATGCATTTTTTTGCCTTATAGAATACCAAACTTGAAAGGCCATTTTACATCAAAATAATTTAGGTTTTCTCTTCAGAATTTCTCTACACATTGAATAAAATGCTTAAAGTTCATGTCCCTAATGACCAGTGACACACTGTTAAAACTAAAGAACTTCACTTACAGGACGCATTTGTTTAGGAACTTCTGATAAAAAAAAATCCTCTGTGAACAGCCAAGCTTCTCAAAATGTCAATGCCAAATACAAGTAAACCTATACATTGTAGCTGCAAAATTTTTCAAGTTTTAAAGCCTAAATGTATATGAAAAATATGGACAGTCTTAGAATTAAGTGACCTGTACTTCTTATCTATCTTCATTATTTATGATTAAGATCTGGAATATCTGGAAACAAACAGGTGAATTAAATTATTTTTCCTTTTTGCTTTATGCATTCAGTTTTATAATAGGTACAACTATTTTTTGCTCCCTCTATTCAAACCAAGTATCAAAAAAGACTTTTATGTGGCTAATGAAGTAGTATAGTGTATGCAGACAGTAAAGTATTAAGGAGGTAAAGGAGGCTACAGAGAGCTAATGTTTAAATATTAAGTAACATTAGAAGTAGAGCTAAAATCCCTTGTAATTTAACACACAAAGACACAACTGTTTTGCCAATTATTAACTAAGAGAGTTTGCTCTCAGTTTGTAGACAGGACATTTATCTTCAAATTCATAAAGATTTGGCAAGTAATCATTCTCACAAAAATGTTTTGCCAAGACGACTACAAAATATACATCTTATTTGCTGCCCTTAATCTTTGTTCAGTAAATACTAAGTGTGGGTGTGCTGGCTGGAATTATACAGTGAGCTTTACAGAAACTTCTCTGCCTTTATTTATGTCATGTAATACCATGTTATTTTTCCTTTCCTAACACACAGCACAATTTCAGAGCAAGTATTTTGTCTCTCGTATGTGCCAGACATTCATTCTTCATACACTGTAAGTTACTCCAGATTTATGTTTGGATAACAACTGAAACTCCCCTCACTCCCATTTTAAACTAACTTTGTGCCAAGTAAAAATACCGGAGAACAGAAGTCCCAGCCAGCTAGCATGCACAACAGGCTGATTCTCTATCTTCCAAATTCTGTCCTACTATCCATCTTTCTTTTTCCTGGTCTAACAGGATCAAAACATCTTACTTCTTTTTCCCTGTGTGTACTTAACTCTCTACCACAGAAAATAAATTACTAGCAACTGAAATATTTTTGACATTTGATAGTAACAAACTGACATAAAATAGTAACAAATAACATTGCAATAAATTTTAGTGATATTTTGATTCTGATTAAGGGATAAAAGTTGTACCAGGCCTTATTTATTACTCATTCATATTCTACATCCCTTTGTCAATCCACTGACAGAAAAACGTTTGTTAAATGCTTGGTACAGGAAGCCAACAGCTGGAATACAAATGTGGGAAGCAAAGGGCACAAAGACATTAAATTGGATTCTACTCAAATCCGAAACTACTGGAAACATTTTCATATAAAAATGAATTATTATTTCTCTCATAAACATTAATGTGTTGTATTTCAATCACGTAATTTCTGCAAACAGGTCATAAATATATTTCTACATGCCTAAGTCCAAGCTGTTTGAATTCAAAGACCTTTAAAAATAGATTTAACATACTGACAAACAAACTTGGAAGGCCTTAAACTGTCTCTTCATTACATGATGCTGAAGGAAACAGGCAAAAGACATTTGGTTGGCAGCATCAACTGAACATCTAAAAATTCCAGAGAAATCAAATTACTTTCCAATACTTATTTTCAGGTAAAATTAACTTAGGGAATTATGTAAGAAAAAAATAAAATGCAAAAGCGGGGGAAATTAAGACTACAAAAAATATAATTAAGCAACTCAAAAGAGGATAGCATCATGACCCTCTTGTCCTCTCAGATTCTTTTATAGTATTCGAAATCTTACTGAAGAAAATGAGTGGATAATAGTATAGTATGTTAGAAGCCAGACAAACTGTATTAAGTCAAAATTATCTCAATTGCATCTTAAAACTCTTGAAAGTTAGAGTAAGTCCCCTTACAACTCAATAATAATAATAATAATGATGATAATAATTATGATAATAATAATAATAATAATAGCTGCTTAGAGGCAAGCTAAATAGGTGAAACAAAATTTCAATGACAAATACAACTGGTATATAACTGGTAACTATTAAGCTTAGATGACAAAACAAGTAAGAGTAATACCTACTATGAATCTCAGGAAATGATTGTATTCTACACTACCACACTTCAGTCTGGTTTAAGGACTTATTTTGGTCCTGTAAAATTTGAGTAAGAGTTATATGTACAATTCATAAGCTTCTAAGCTGTTCTACCATATTTAAACTGCTAGTATTTTTAACAGCTCGTCTCTATAGTTAAATAAATATAAAATATTTCCAATTAAATCAGAAAAACTACATGAAACATAGGATTTATAGCAATTGATATCTCTCAAATGTGACGACAAGGCAGCTACTCTGGATTAGTTGTGGTCAAGTTGTGAGGGTAAAACGCTTTTAGTGATTAGAGTACAAATCTAAAACATCCTCCTGTTCAGTTTAAACTGGAAGAAACTTATTTCATGTCTTTAAACCATCCTGTGAGGTGAACCAAAGCACCCTAGATGATGACAAGATAAGCTTCCAAAATGTACTCTTGACTTTATTGACTACCAGCATCCACAGCTGAATGAGAAGCTACTCAGCACTGGTGTGCCACACCTGCAGCCCTGGGCTCCCAGTGCGAGACATGGGAAGGGTCACAAAGGCTGGGGACATCAGTCACACGAGGAAAGGCAGAGAGCTCAGACTGTTTAAGTCGTGAAAAACCAAGGCTCAGAGTGTCTTACCAATGTGTGTAAATACCTGACGAGAGGAGGTGGGCAGTGGAGAGCGAAGACAGCGCCAGCCCCTTCTCAGTGGTTGCTTCCAGGGACAGGAAAAGAGGCAGTGGGCCCAAAATGAAATACAAGAAATCCCATTTAAACATAAGAAAAATCTTCTACTGCCTGGGTAATCACACACTGGAACAGGTTGCTCCCAGCAGTCGTGGAGTCACCATCCTTGGGATGTTCAACAACTGCCTGTGTACAGTCCTGACCAATCTGCCCTAGCGATCATGCTCTGAGCAGGGCATTGCACAAGGTGGTGTACAAAGCACTCCAACCTCAATAGTTTTGTGATTCTGAAAATCAGAATGTTGATGCATCCTTCTTCACAGACAGCAGCAAACCTCAGGCAGGAAAAGACAGCTGTTAATTCTACTTTCAGAGGTTCAAGTTGAATAAATATATACCAAAAAATGGTGAATTATATGGTGGAAAAAATGCACTTTAATATATTTACACCATACAAGAGAAATTTAGGAGTTTTATACAAATACATGTAACTCAGAAAAGGTTTCAATCTCTTAAGTACATTTGTTCTTTATGTTCCCATTCCTATCTCCGTTAAAACAGATTATTTTAAAATATTACCTATGTAATCAAAGCAGGAAGCAGGTGCCAAGATACTACACAACAGTTAATATCATCTTAATTTTTACCACTACTGACAATCTGCCTTGAGGATTGTGGGGTTTATACAATTATCTTTGTTATTTTTATCACTTTTTTAGTTTCTCTGCCTCCACAGACAAAGCAGTTTTAAGATCACAGTCTTCCCCAGGTACAAATCTCTGAAATAATCAGACCAAACAGACTGAAAACAGAAAAAAAAAATAGAAAGCAAAGGGAAAGGCATAAATTGAGAAAAATTTTTAGCTTATACTCACAGCAGCATCAAAAAAGTCTCACAGTACACTATGAAATTGGTATTTACTTAAATATCTAAACCTATTAACTTACACCAAGTAAAAAACAGATTAAATCTATTCTTCTGTATGCAAGCTCTAATAAAAACCTTTAAAACATTTGTTGTATTAGTAGCCCACAAAATAGTTTTCTGCCACCAGCAATATGAAATATGAAAAATGTACTTTTACAAATGGACTATATAAAACTTGTATAAAAGATGAATATTTAAACTGGAAAGCTCAGGGATTTGATCGTATTAGATATGGAATTTTACAAGTATGTTTTTTTATGCATTTCATTTCCACAATGGCTCAGTATAAATGAAGACACTAAGTATTTGCTGAATCTCTCCAAATACAGTAAATACTAGTTACTTTTAATTTCATTAATACTTCTTAATTACATCCATCTTATAAATTAATCATTCATTATGCATCAAGATACAATAAACAATTGAATAATTTAAAAGCTCAGTTAAATTATTTGACCATTATTGGTCCCTCTTATTAAGAAGGACTAATTGGATTGGTAAAGGATAAGAACTGGTAAAAAATTACAGCATTTCAGTTGTAAAATTGCACAATAACTATATTTCCCAAATTCTTAGTTGGGCCATGAACTTCACAGTCTGCTTTTTTTTTATTATTAATAATACTAAAAAACTCTAATAATTTGTTCACAGAGAGAAGCTTGTTTCACAGGTGTCTGACTACACTTGAAAGTGAAAAGCCAGTCATGTTTAACAGATGGATACTTCTATTAAAAGCTGAATGATTTTTGGTTCAAGAGGTTATCAACCATCTGTGAAGTTACCTCTTCTGCATTTCTCTCCCACTTCATCTCACAAAACCACAAATGTTAATATAAGAGTATGATCCCGCAGAAGCATTTCTCTGATGCTTTTCCATGTCAAGCATTAAAAATTGAAGATTTTTTCACGCCTCTTTTATACAGATCATATCTACTGATCTTACATGATTGTTTTATGATGTTTAATAGACTGTAAAGCAAAAACCACCACAATTTGCTTTTTGAAAGTTACTAGAATCAGAATTTCTCACATGAATTCATAGACTACCCAAACACTGCTCGTGAAACATCTGTCCTTTTCTGGCAACTCACTGGTGTTCTCTCAATACTTTTGAAGTAGAACATCAACATCCAGTAAGTACAGACTATCACTCATCTTTGCAAAGACACTAACAGTGCTACTGGAAGGGTGAAACACCAGTCATTAAGGAAAATCTTGCTTTTAACTCTAAACTTGAAGTTTTTGGAAGATACAGTTATGTCTCAAACCTTGCAATTTTTTTTAAAAAAACAACTTATCAGTCCAGCTGCCTATGCCACAGTTGTAGATATGATTTCTTCAGTTATTACAGGCCAGAGATTTTTTTTTATCAGAGCCTGCCTCCTTGTGTCTGCAAAATAACATCTCACAGTAGTGAAATAGTTAGACTCAAGTAAGTTTTTAACATAAAAAGTTATTTTATTGACGATCAATGAGATATTTTCCCTTTGCTAGGTAACCAATGTAGCATACTTTTCAGGTATTCCATTATACCTGCTGAATAAGCTGACCTTTACTGAATGATTTAATGATTAACAAATAATACAAAAGTAAAAAAAGTATCTTATAGGGAGGAAAACATTTTAAAGTAAGGTGGTAGTTTACTGGAGGGCTAGACACTTACATTAACCATTAAGTGTCTAATCTCTTTAAAAGGAAAATTATTTTGTGAAATCATGTCCTACCAAAAATTAAAAAAAATAAACCTGGTTTCTTTATTTCTCTAACATCTTTGTTCTGGGTAGAAGAAATGTTACAACCAGGTGAATTTATGGTTCACACTGTAAAAAAACAAGTATTTTTAATTACTTCAATCAATTACATCCATTTACTACTGACACGGTTTAAAAGATAACAACAGATAGGGCTTAAAAGATATACAGACAACATATAAAGCTACTGATCATATTCTGCTTTGAATCTGAACACCTAAAAAAGAGGTTAAGAATGAATGCTTATAAGGATTACACAGGATTACCAGCAAAAAACCTGTTTTTAAACTTTTGCAATGCGGAAGTACCACAACAAAAGTGTTGTGTTACTAGTGTACAAGAACATCAATGTTCAACATTTTATTTGTCATGTGGAAAATTATGTGGCAGTTGAAAAAGACAAATAATCCCCACTGTAGCTATTTATGTTGTGTAAAACAGATTAATGTTAATTAAATTATAGTTTATGTAAATCAACATATGCTAGCAATACCAAAAAAGCAGGAGTCCTGCCTTTGCCCCAAGCTACTGTCTTGTTCCTTTTCTTTGTCTGTATGGGAACACAGCTGTTAAAGCAGCAGTGCATTGGCCTGGCTGAAAAATAGCTTATTTTTGTCTTTCATCACACAATTACATCAACATTTGCTTCTAAAGCACTCTAGGGTTGGGAATGAGAGGCCAGAGAAGTACTACAGCATTTTCTTTAGGTGGCATTACTGATTTATGCTAGCTTAATGCACAAAATGCACTACAACACAAGAAAAAAAAAAGGTGCATACAAATAAATCATGTAACTGCCATAAAAATTCCCATCATTAAGAGTATACCTTACTCAGCACCTATGATGAGAGATAAAAACAGCACCTATGATGAGAGATAAAAACATTAACAAGAGCAGCAAGTAGTTTCTCTGAAAATTCTACTGCTAACCTAAAGAAAGCAATATTTTGTTGCAAACACATCTTGCCAGAGTTCACTTGCTTCTGATCCTCAAATTAATTTGTGTCACAGCTCTTATTATTAGAAACTTAATAGTGTAATTTAGCTAAAATTAACATAAATCAAAACCTAGCACACATATGCCCATACTGCAAACTACTGTGCCATGGCAACATTAATAATATTGTGACGGAAGCTTTTCTCTGGGTATGAACCACAGATGTCAACATTCCAAAGCTATAAACACATCACTTTTCAGACTGATAGTCACATCCACCAGCTAACCAATGACCCTCCTCACAGAGTGGCTGTGTAAGCAGCTTTGTGATGGATCACGGCCTTTCGATGTAGGGTGCACTCTGCTGTGTCTCACCAGCCCCCTGGTCCTGGGACACACAGGGTGCCAGGCAAAGGCCACAGCAGCCCCTCTGGGACACGCAGTGATGCCTGCAAGAGCTGGAACAGAGGCTAGAGGGAGCTGAGGAGAATAAAGGATATTTACTGAGGCCTTCAAAGGCCACACCCAAACAGCACCAGTGCTACAAATCGGAACTCTGTCTGGATGTCTCTAAAATGGAGGCAAAGGGAGCTGGGCCAGTCCTGAGACCTCACTCTTTTTAGGTGTTTGGGGCCATTTGCATACAGGAGTCCCACTTGCCCACCCTCCTCTTTCCACATTGTTTTTCCTTTGAGCATGAAGTTTGGAAAAATGTCCTTGAGTCCCAACTGGAGTAGGATTGTTGTGTCGTCATCACCTTGTGAAAGGATCTTAGTAACTCTGAACAAGAGCCACTCACCAATGCAGAACAGAAAACCCAAAAGCCCAAGGCATCAGCAGGATGCCAGGCATAGGCCACAGCGGCCCCCCTTGGACATGCAGGGTGCCAGGCATGTGCCTGCAGATGAGGCTGGTGGAGAACACCAGCACAGAGAATGCCACACAATCTAGCACACCCAGAGCTTTCTGTACTCCCAAACAGACTGAAAACAGATTATATGAAATGTATAGAGCCCCTCTGAAATCCATTTCAAAGGCTCCACAAAGAGATGCTTACTTTTTTCAGTGAAGCATCTAATGAGAAGCATTGCTTTAAGCCTACATAAACTCACACTGCTTTCAAAACATTATCTGAAAGGAATCCTGAAATTTTTCTGCATCCCCTGCTCTACACTCCTAAAATCTATCTTTTTAGCAAAGCTTTTATTACTCGTAGCATGCTAGGAGTATATATAGTACTTTTTTTTTACACTAGTAATATAAATAATTAATACTTTAGGATTCCATGTAATTATTTCAAACCCATGATGTTAAAAATTAATGGTTCATAATCCTTACTTTTGCTTCAAAGCCAGAACTAAATGAAGAAAAAAAAAAAAACACCACGGAGCAGGAGTACTGCATTTTCGTCAATCCAGACAAACCATTCCACCATGGGAGGAATAATCGTCATCAGCGGAACACTGGTGAAAACAAATTCTTCTCCTTTGTGTATTTGAAAAAACCAAGGAACTGAGCAAGACCTAACTTGAAAAAGATGTGTCAGTGCTTTTTACTTTACGTAATACTGTAATGAAACAGGTATCTCTAGAATACAGTCTTTGCTATATTCATATTCAGTAATGAACCACATGTGTTGAAGTACTGAAATGAAAAAATAAAAATTTCAAACTACTTAGGACAGACAAGACAAACAACTTTACAGAAAAGGTAATTAGCCAACATAGGCTTTTTTTCCCTTTACACTAGGACTAAAGTTTCAGAATGCAAAAGACAAAAGAAAAGTAGAGATCATACACTAGAACATTTCTGGTTTAAAAAGACTTGTATTTTATCACCTACCCTAATGCATGTCTTTTTCTTGTATAGTCAGACAGGGTGTTACACCTGACAGAAAAATCCAAAGAAATAAAGAAAAACAAATGAGAAAAAAACCCCAGTGCAACTTGACTTAGCTGATGCTTCCTGCTATACACAGTGTCACTTTGTCCTGTGTTTTTCCAGTAAATAAAGAGCAAGTACTATTGAGAACATCCAGCACTCTAATATGTGGCTACCTCACTTTCCTGGCTGCACTTTTCCACATTAGCACACTATTCCTGTACAACACAAAAAAGGTAAAATTATTCTTTTGCCACTCAGACGTTTTTTTCAGAGCTATCTGAAACCCGAGTTTCACTAATTCATTCTTCTAAATTAAGATCAACTTATGAAGAAAAACTGCCAGTTCTACATCTATTTTTTATTTCATTCTTCTTGAAGACAAGCCAAGTAAACCCCTCAAATGACCTAGTACCTCAATAAAAATACCAATACTGTGATGACCCATCTTCCTTCCCCTTAACGGTGGGTCGTGAACAACATAAACATACGTTTCTGGTGATCTGCTAGTCTTAGGCCCCTTACAAGTGTGTCTTAACTGAAACAGGAATTTAAGACTAACAGCAAGCTTGCACTTCTTAATTCACTATGGAGTCTTTGAGAAAGGCTCACAGTCCACGCTGACAACCATTAGTTTAGAAGCCACATCAGCTTGAAAAACCTACATATTAATTTGCAAGTTTTGCAGCAAGGTTTTGCTGTGTTCATTTCAGCGAAAGAGGCAGAAAAAGAGCAAACCACTCATTCCCTTTGAGAACCCTGAGAAAGTAACAAAGAAAAGACAATGGAAATGAAAGCTTCTATCAGTATTAACGATTCTTAAACTCAAAGTACTTATTCAGGGTTACACAGGACAGGAGGGAGGTCTTTTCAGGAGAACAAAAACTCTGAAAAGATTCTTGAATGCTTTATTTTTTTGCCATACTTATTAGGACTTTCCCATCAGGACCACTGTAAACGGAGGCGATACAGCAGGCATTCGGGCTGCGGGAATGCACATAACGCCTGCCAAAAAGCTGCAACTCCGCAAGCACGGAGCAGAGGAAGGGCGGGCGGGGCTGCAGCGGCAGCCGAGGCACACCACGACCGTCCCGCACCGCCCAGAGGTGGGGCTTCCCCCTGCCCCCGCGCATCCCCCGGGCAGACCGGGCGGCCAGGGAAGAGCGCTCCGCCCGGCGCAGCGGCGGCCCGGCCAGGCCCGGCGGGACGGCGCCGCGGCCGCCTCCTCACTCACAGTAGTATGCCACCACGGGCTCGCGCTTGTCCAGCTCCTGCGCGGTCCGCAGATGGTGCTGGATGCTCTTGAGCTGCTGCGGCAGCGGGGGCAGCGCCAGGGCCGCCATGGCGCGGGCGGCGGCGGCAAGCGGCGGCGCGCTGCTCTCGCTCCCGGGGCCGGCGCGCGCCGCTTCCGCTTCCGGCTCGGGCGCCGTGGGCGGGCGGTGGCGGGGCGGGGAGCGCCCCCTACTGGCCAGGTCTGTCTATGGGGACTTATAGCCTTAAACGCCATCTGCTTGGCCCCTTAGTGCTTGATACGCGTCTCACAGCAGCCGTGAGGATGAGCTGGAGACTTCGGGACGATCGGGGCTACTCACTGGCCGAGCCGTGGAACGGCAGCCTGGCTCCGGCTGCCCGGGGCTGAGCAGTGACGCCATCCCCATCCCTTCTGCCTACCTTCCTTTGGCAGGCCAGCCCAAAGAGTTGTGCAGACCGGCCTGTGGAGGTGCATCTGCAAGTAAAATCCCTTCTCAGGTTGAAACTTCTTCTCCTTGGGCTACGCCAAGGCTTACCAAGATCCTCGAGGCCCTTGGAGCCTGAACTGTGCCTTTACTTCTGGACCACTTCATCCTCAAAAGCTGTTGTTTGCAGAAATCGGATTAGTTACCTGGCATGCAACAAACCAATAAAGACATGATCGAGAGAAACATTGACTGTTCATTTCAGGGTTGTGTGAACCTGGGTGTTTGGGAGTGATTCCATAAATCAAGCATGCCAACTATCAACACTTTATACATTTTAGTGTACAAAGGCTGCAAGTTACACTGTTCTCTTATTAAGCAGTTTTCTGTCTTCTTTAAGTTAATGATTCTCTTGCTTCTCATGCTAATTAGTGAGAAAGTTTAGTCTTCCTCATTTGAGCCTCTGCATTTCTTGGGTCACTGGTCCATGAGCTGGTGGTCAGAATCTCCCCTGCCAGAATTACCTTTTACACAATCAGAGCTGATTGCAGCACAGTTGCTGAGCTGCCTTATTAGCTTCTTCCTTATTTTGTGAGTTCTGCCAAAGGGCCCTGTGGCCTGTAAATTCTGCATTCCTTGTGTCAACTATCACTGGGCATCCTTCTTCCCAAGCTTTGTTAATCTCCATTAGGGTCTGCGATCGATGAAGAATGTCAAGCTCTAAACTTGGCAAACAATGTAAACCTGGTAAACAATGTAAACCTGGTAAACAAGGCAACTCTACTACCAAGTGATTTGTCTTTCTAACACTTGGACATCAGTTGGAGCTTGCTTGTTAGCTGCTGTCTGTTTTCACAGATTAAATCTCCCTTCTTGTTGATTAAGCTTGGAAGCATTCAAAGATTAAACATCAAAGGAAATACTTCCTTAAGAAAATGTAACATATTCCACATTTTGCAATACTACCATGGCCTGGCTAATAGGACTGGGCTGCTTCCTGGCAGCTGTCAGAAAGTATGTCAGCCCTGGAACATGCGTCTCGTAGGATCACCACTTCCCAGATAACTTTCTCAGAGAACTGCCAGGGATTTCTGATTTTGCAAAGGGGATAAGAGAAGCAAAAGAAATGTGAACTGTTGAAGCAAAATGTTTTCAAATGGATTTCACAAGTTATTGCAATATAAATTATTTTAATATCTATTACCTCATTCTGATGGCATAGTTAAAATTATTTAAAAATTTATTTTAGGTAGCTCTTTTGCCAAGCCTCTTCTTGGTCTCAAAAGTGTTTCCAAAGGAGGAGAATGTCAGTGCTCCAAGGCATAAAGAAAGGTGGTGTTGGAGGGAGGCACAGGGTAGGAGAGGTGGCTGTTTTGTCTCATTGCTGACATGGGAGTGTGCCAAAAAGGGAACAGAGGGGAAATGATGTCTGAACAGAAGAGAGGAATCCATGAAAGGAACAGAACAAGGTGTGGTTACAGGATTGTGTGGGATGCTGTGGTGCTATACTAGAAGCTGGCTGGCCCAGAGCAGCTATACCTTTGATGTAAATGCAATCATATCATAATTACAGCTCTTTGTTAAGTGAGAACTAAAATGGTCATGATGTCTGACTGGAGACAAAACTGACTGCAAGCCCACAAGCTGGGGATTGCTTTGAGTGCTGTCTGTGAAAATTAAGTGGCTAGAGTATGGTGGAAAACAATGAAAAAGTCAAAGAAGCACTTATAGTGTGAACCTGATGTAAGCAACAAAAATGTTTCCTCAGTGTTTTGGGAGAAGGACTTCATGTTTGCTGTGTAAAGAAATAGAATTAAATCAAGGTGTCCCCAAGTGTATTACATAATTATTTTCTTAATGGCAAAAAGGGAAAAAAAACCCTTCATGATCATCTCAAATACTTGCTAAGCATTTGAGAAAAAATCAGCTCAATGCTGAGAAATTCATGAAGCATATCAATCTCAGAGGGAGTACGGGTGGAAGAAGCTGATAGAAAACAATGTAAATGAGGATGAAAGTGCTGGGAGTTTGGAAGACTAAGCAAAAGAAAAGTTTAGAGACACTTGAGAATACAATGAGCTCCAGGAAAACAAATGGCAAATATAAGAAAGAGAAGTGTTGACATCCATAGGGAAATGATTTCTTTACATGGACATAGTATCTCCATCAACATGTTCTAGGAACTAATGGCAGAATCAGGCACAGAAAAACATTTGCATTAAAAGGCAATAATGCACTTTTATTTTTAGAGAAAGACTGAGGAATTTGACAATTTTAATTCCACAGGAATTGCAGGGGGAAAAAAAAGGTGATGTATCTGGAAGAAGGAAAATTTTTAATATGTTCCAGAATTTGACCACAAAGAGAAAGGCCATGATGGTGGGTAAACAACCCTCCTAAAGCACTCCAGGGATCCTCAGGCAGTCCCATGCCAGTACTTGTTCTTTAAAGCTCTTGATGGTAACCAGGACTTAAAGTAAGTCCTGAGGGCTTGGAGGTTTTGCCACTCTTCTGACCCTTCTGAAGTGTTTGGAAATTTACAGAAGAACAGCAAGCAATGACATATTAAGCACCAGGGAAAATACTGACAAGGTTGTGATTAAGTTATTTTATTATGATACAAATAACTGATGAAGTGGGATTTGTGTACCACTGGTAACAACTATACCTAGCACATGAAAGTAATTTCTTTTTATTTGTAGTTCTATATACTATATGTTTTTATAAATATTTTTTTTACCTGAGATTACAAATTGGAAATTTGAGATTAAATTGGAAATAATAATTCCAGATGGATATTGACACATACAGTGAAAAAATAGACATGTATCAACCAAAGAACATGGCATATTATGCAAACAAGAAGTTGGCACAGTGATTTTTATTTCATTTGCAATGCTTTCAAATACCAAATAATTAGTTTAATATTGCATGAATCTGTTAGCTTTGACTGGACATTTATTTAAGACAATATATAACTTATTTCCATAGGGAAAAAAGGTAATATCAATGCTTTAATATAGCAAATGTATTGAAATATTGAAATGTATTGTCTTGTTGATCAGCATATTAAAAAATGACACATCTAATTGTTTCCCACTTTGTTTTAAACGGCCCAGATTCAATCAAATCCAAGAGACCTAAAACTTGCAATTCCATTTATTTAGCAGGTTTACTTTTCTGGGTGAGAATTACAAGGCTATGATAATTCATCTGTGTTTGGGACTTATTAACTAACACTTTGTAAGAATTTGGTAAGAATTTTCTAAATATTTTTGAAATTCTATTATCAAGAGCTCTACTTTTTATGTTTGAAAAACAAATGGAAAATGGTTGATTATTATTATTGCTATTTGTATATATTTTATCCAGGAAACTATGTTCTCCTTTCTTTCTGATTCTGAAATCTGTTTTATTTCGTTTATCTCACTTCAGCACGAGGAAATCACTTCTAAATTTTATATTTGTTTATTAGCCCTTAAGAAGAAGCTGTTGCACACAAAAACATCTGATGCCTATATAAAGTTCAAGACCTAACCTAACCAAATACACTTACTGCATAGAATAATTTTAATATGCAGAGTTCTTTTTTTCACTGTTATTCTAGCAGCTTTAGTCAGAGCAAGGAAAAGTTAGATGTGACACAAGCAGCAGAAAATTCTGTGGGCCCAATTCTGCAGTTACACACAAGCAAAACACATTGAAATCAAATTGTGATTGGGCCTAGGAAAGGCTTTTCTCCAAGATTTTGACACTTTAAAGCTGCTTATGCAAAATCATTAAAAAGCCCTTTTCCTCCTTCAAAATGTGATCATATTAAATTGGTAAAAATCTCCTACAGGCTAAGCCAAAACATAATGAGGCGTTACAGTCAGCACAAAGAATACCATGGTACTCTTTCACTTTTAAAAGGAGATTCTGAGCCAGCAGTTGACAGTAGCTGAGCCTCTGCAAAGCAAGCTGGTATCCATGGATATGTTGTCACCGCAGCCTAACCGGGAGTCCCTGCCCATGGGGGCTGAGATGCAGGTTGCATCTCAGTGGCACTTCTTGGGAAGATGCTCAAATGGTTTCTGGTACCCAGAGAGTATCCACTATTATTGTTCAATTCTCAAGCCATAAGAACCTGTAAGAAATTTTCAATAATTTTTCCTGGAAGGGCAATGACCTTATTAACTCCTATGGCATGTGTTCAGAAAAGCTGTGAATAGAAGTATGTTTGTAAATAACCACCTCCTCACACACAGACACTCTTCTGGAGGCAGAACTATTATAGGTGGCAGATCATGAAAATATATTGTTCTTGGAGATCTTAGTGCCTTTGATCTTGACACAGAAATAAAGATGATTCTCATAGTGTGCAAGTTTTCAGATGAGGGGTTTATGTGAAGTGAATATTCTGCCTCAGTAATCTTGAGTGTGGCTCTCTTCTGCAGCACTGCATAGAGGACAAATGTTTTTTGCTGTGGTTTGAAATCATTGTTACAAAACTGCACATGGACAGAACAGTAAATGAGTGAGAGTGGTTGGCATCACTGAGCTTTTAAAAAACCTAGCCTTCTACATGAGATCTCAAAAATTTCAGCAACACACAAGATCACTGTAATCACAGTAAATGTATACATTGCAATAAGAAAGATTGTCTTTTCAAAGTGCTCTGGCACCATGCACCGGGTAATGTTAAACTTTTTTTCAAGTGCTCCCACATCACACATGTAGATTGCATTCACTTTGAAACCAAAGAGCTGAATCTGAAGCCAGAAAGCCACAACTTCAAGGACAATCCTTAAGAAAACAGAAAAGATATAAAAACCAGTGTAGGAAGACTTTTGGAGAATATCTTCCTGTTTGATGCTCTTACAAGCAGCATAAAGGTGAAAAAAGGCTCCGGGTACCAGTACAACCACCAGCTGTAATGCCCAGAATACCTAAAATGTAGCAGAAATGTAGCTGTCAGATCATCTACAACTGCTTTGGAACAGCTAAAACACATGCATATTGGAACATTTTGCAAGTCTGTTTTTAATATATATCAAATGTATAAAAACTTAGATGACAATAAAGGTAAAAAGCATTTATGTTTTGGTTTGAAAAGTTAGTTGGGTTCTGAAACATTAGGATTATTTTGAAGGACAGGAAGCATAGCTCCATATTTAGTCACAGATAAAGGGATATTAAAAGGAAAATATTAATGAAAAAAGTTAGAGATAATTAGCCTAGTTAGTACTTATATAGAAAAATCATGTTTTAATTTTTGCAGTTTACTTTCTTTACGTTGGATTTTTACCATGAAATAAGTAACAGAAAAAGATAATTACCTGAGGAGTTATAGGTCTGAACTGGTTGTAACAGAAAAGATTAACCTCTCTCTTGTCTGGGTCACAGCTGAAATGCAAGGCCTCATTTCCATAAACAGCAAAGCCCAAAACACCAAGAAAAAACATTCGAATTGAGCCAAAAAAAAGAGTGTGGAATTGTCCAATTACTGTTGGCGGCCTGAGCTGCAAATCAGAGGGTTCATTCAACATAAAAAAACAAAAATGAACACTGTTATTGTTGGAGGTCTACTTGCTCTTTTTCATTATCCAAAATATTTATTTTATTCTACTTGTTTTAAAGGAGACATGAAGGGTGCAGTAGCTCTCTAACAAAATAATGTCTTACAACACTTTATTGTTCCTACTAACTTTATATAAACGGTAATTTGTCTAGAACTTGCCAGTTCATTTGTTTCACTGCCTTTATCTGTATTCCGCTGCTGTAGAAGGCGCCAGACGGAGCTGAGCGCTTCGACCCAAAGTCTATTCGTTTTGCTGTTGTACTGATTCATTCACATGATGTCAGGTGATGGCAAAGCACGGACCGCGGTGCCACCATCAGACCTAACCATGCTTAGAACCATACTTATTCCCGCAAATTACAGTTCAGCTTCCCCAAAGGGGCAATTGTCGCCCCGCTCTGGCCGCCTGCCCCGCCGAGTTC
>VWYI01000247.1:5031-26293 GCA_013399455.1 Anthoscopus minutus | reverse complement strand
CGGCCCCGGCTCTCTCCGCCCTTTGTCCCCGGACGGGGCCCCGCGCTTGGGCCGGCAGCGGGCGCAGCAAAATCGGAGCCGGACGACGCCGATAATCCCCGGGCAGCACCGTCATCAGCGCCCGCCGCCACTGCCGCCCCGCCGGCGGCTGCGCACCTGCCCCTGCCCCGCTGGCCCACGCCGGCCTTTCACCGCCGCCCTGGGGTACCGCTGTACCGACCATCATCCCCGCCCGGCCCCGGAGCCGCTCCCCGCCCCGGCCCCCATCCCCGTCCCGGCTGAGACCCCGGCGCAGCGCCCTCCGGGCTGCCGCCGGCGGAAAGAGCCCGGGACCAGGCTAGCCGGAGCATCTAGAGCTTATCAACTTTTTAATTAAGTGAGATAAAGATGAATGCAGCAGGACTTGGAAGCTGTAGATCCACGATTCTGAATTCAAGGAAACAGAAATGCAATTAAATAATATTACCCACTTCAAAATTGCTACAAACAACTTCATGGCAATAATTGCTACTAATAATTTGCCAGCGTGCTCAGTATGTGGAGTTGAAACAGCTTCAGAAGAGCTGCGCATGCAAGTCCATGCATACGCCAGACACTCCTAGTTGTAAACTGCCGCGAGGAAGTACTTCAACTCAGTAGTTGAGCCCAGTGGGAGTTATATGAGAAGATGGAGAGTGGATGGATGGAGATGGGAAACTAGTAAAGGGGAAATGCTAATTTGTCATTCACTCATTGGTATGCACCGGCATGCACAGGAAAGTGAAATCAGATTACCAAGTCCAGAGAGGGGCAGCTACTCTTTTGCCTTTAAACTCAGAAGACAGTCTCTCTTGTAACTAGCTGCAGCATGACTTCAAGCTGATGTATCAAAAAGTATTGTTCCCTCTGTCATGTATGCTCATAGGCATGGAAACAGGCAGAAGAAGGGAAGTGATGGGAATCGATGCTCGTTTTATGTATGGATTTAGCTGCTGTGTCCCTAAAAGTCTGTTTTAATGACATGGTTGAAATAACTGTTGTGAGACACCAGAACGCTCTTTGTAAAGGGAACTCACCCTGCATCTCCTGAAGTAGGTAAATTACAAAGATGGTGAGAAGTGCTACAATAAGGACATGTTATTTACTACAGCTCCTAGTTCAGGCAGTTAATTAAATGCCTGTCTCCTGGAGTACTGTAAAAGGTGCTGTTATTGGTTGTTAATGCAATCTGCTGCACTGCTGCATAGAGAGAATGCTGAGGTTTGTGTATGGCAAATGAACTAAAAGCAATAATGTCTCACAGTTGTGTGTGATCTGCAATGAAGTACCGTGGTTCTCAGTGTCGTGACTAACCTTCACCAAAATGCAGTGATTTTTGTTGCAGTGAATTGTTTTTCAATACATATGAAGCTTAATTATCATCCAAATGCAATTCTAGTGTTCCCACAATACTATAAAATGACTAAATTAGTTCAGCATGTTTAATATCAGTAATATTTCAATAATTTAATTATTTTAAAATGTGAATTGCCTATTGAAAATCTGCTGTTGAATGTACCTCAGAAAATAGTTGTATTTGTATTTATTAGGATCTCTTTAAATAGAAATGTTTAAAAAACACAATAAAAAACTCAAAAACTCCTATTTTATAAATGGAGATAAATCTTCCAAAGCTTTTTATTATGCTTGGTATAGTAGTGATTATTTGCACATTAATTGATGTACATGAACCTGTGGTATTTGGTCAGAATTTGATTTCCACTATATCAGAGCACATTTTGGGTAAAAGTCTGCACTATACAAATGCTACTTTGTGTCTTTTTATTTTTAGGTGAGAATCACATGATTACTTACCTGACTGGATTGTCTAATACAAGACAATCAACAATCAACCTCAGTAACGATATAGAAACTTGCATCTCTGTCCAGTGACAAAGGTGCTAAAAGAAGACTTAGCTGGAAATGCTCTGTATTTTTCTGGGAACACATAACTAATAAAGCTGCATTGAAATAAGTTTAAAAAAAATATTCTGGAGAGGTTGTCAGATAAACCAAATACAAATCCCATGGGTGTCTGCAGTAAAACCCCACTGAGTGTGATGAATGGACCCACAATAAAATTGTCACTTTCTTTGAAATGGCCCCAGTGTCATGTGAGCTCAAGCACAGGAATCCCATTATCTTCGCACTAGGAGGAGCTAATAGCAATGTTTTTCTTTTGTTGTTTGTGTTCAATAACATGCTTTGTAACACTACATTAGGAAGATAACTTGAGATGGAAGTAGAGTAAGCTGGCACTGTGCAGTCCTTTTGAGTGCAGTCTGCCGAGGGAACTCAAGACATTCTTTGGGACTTCCTTGACTGAAAATCATTATTTGTTTTGGATCTGTAAGAGCAGCTGTCTTGTTAGTTGTCTATCATGGACAAATGAGATGGAAGATGTTGATATCACATTTGTTTCTAAATGAGTCTGAAGCCTGGCTTTTGACACTGGTTTGCAGCTCAGTGTTGTGCACTTCAACCTTTTAATGAGTTGAAGGCCTGCTGAATAAATCTAGTAAAACAAATGGAATCTAAATGCATGCATAAAGCTACAGTTGTGCTTAGATGGATGACCTGTGTTCCTAACACTGAGCAGCCAATTCATTGCTTTATTAATGTGGTTAAATGTAATGGTATCTGTTATCCTCATGCCATGAATAAAACCAGCACCATGAAAATGGTACAAAAAATTGAAGTGGTATTAATAATGTTTTTTTTCCAAAAAAAAGAACTTGCATGAATATTTGAGAAAGCCACTTCTGCCAGCTTTCCAGTTTTGCCTGGTGCTGGAAGCACCTGAATTTCCATTTTGATTTGCAGAGTTTCCTCCATCAAAATAAGAAAGCCTCTATTGAAGTAACAAGAAAAAAAACATGAGTTACTCTAGGTTTTTGTACATTTGACTGGCTGGAAGAAGTCACTCTCTGCTACAATGCATGCCCACTTTTTCCAGCTGTATCTACTCATGTAATGTGTGATGTTACAAAATTTATTGAAGGTTTGGTTCCTCAGGCTCAGTGTTTAAAATCAGGTAGTATTTGTTCCATGGTTGTTGCTTTGTTTCTTTTTAAAATTTGACTGATGATCAGGCCTTCAGACATGATCGCTTCCAGGGCTCCATTTGAACCTGGTTTTCATTTAATGTGCAAGTACACATAATTAAAGGCTACTTTCTGCAGGTAGTTTGGGTGGCAGATATGCTTGGCTCTTCATGGGTCTACACATGTTGTGATGTGCAAATCTGGAATTAGCCCTGAAATTATCAAATGCCTTGAGCTGCATAAACATATGAAAAGAGTGTTTTTTTCCTGTCAGACCCACTTCTCAGTAGAGGGAATTTGTGAGATGTGTGGAGTTCCTCATTCCTACATTAACAGATTATGAAACACTATATTTGGGAATTACTGATGAAGTGGATTTGCCTCTCATGTTTCCAAGTTGTTGTGGTTTCTTCCCTAGAGTGTTTCCCGCTTTCACTCCATCTGTGGGGGTGATTGGGCCTGTCCAATTTCTTTCCCATGGGGGAGATTCACCTGTGGCACTCTCTCCCTCACTTTTGTGCCAAGCACTGTGTCAGAGCTGAACACAATGAAATTGTCTCTAAGCTGTAATCTGAAATAACATCAAAAGACATGGATGGGCTCTTGTTTGAAAAGATAATGATGAACAATTTATATGTGGAGATCTGAAATCTGACTGGTTTATGTCAGAGTCTGTGGATCTCAGTAAAGAGACATACACCTTTTTACCTCTGCAGAAAGTTATATTCATACTGGTTGAGTGTATTCCATTGACTTTACATAGACATCTGTTGAACAACATTAGAAGTATAATCAACCTTTCTGTTTTCCCTGAGCTGGAGATATGTGCTTTCTTCAAAGCTTATTTCCTTGCTGTTAGAGTACTAAAAAATATGGAGTAGATAAAATCAATTACTAATAAAATTCAGGAATATAATTTCCACTCAAAGTGTTTCTTAATTCTTCAACCTTAGGATTTCCATCCTGTGGACTAAAGGACCGATACAATTCACTAGGATAGAAGAAATTCTCCTGGGAGACCGCAGTAGGAGTGGTGGTGGTATGCAACAAAAAGCAAGGGGTCTCACCTCTCTCCATGCAAACTGCAGTAAGTTTATATAAATACAAGTTTTTTTAAGTTTGGTGTTTGTTTTTTTTTGTTGATATTCATGCAAAAAACCTCAACTTGTCCCAAAAAATCAATATTAAAGTCATGTTGAATTTAAACTATCCTCCCAATGGAAATCACATTGTCTGTTAATATATAGACCCATTTTCGAACAAATTAGCAAAAGGATCATACTCTCAGTGTTAAACTCACAGTGTTAAAGACTTATATCAGATCCAGCCCATGGGAACCAAAAAGTTTGATTTGGATAGCAGAAACCTGACTGTTGTTGGTCTTAGAAAATTTCATGTATGCTCAACAAAGTAGAGGGTCACAGCAATTTATATATGTAAGCCATCAGTAAGGCTGCCTCAGAGGGATCATAGTTGAATTTAAAACCATGCAGAGAAAACTTGATCAAGAATCAGAAGAATCACCTCCAGAGGAGCTCTGTGATGGTTATGATGAGCTGCTTAGTGGTAAAGGTTAACTATCTAGCTTGATCCTTTCTGAGGCCTAGAACTGGTTCATACAAATTACTCAGCATTATATGAATCAGTAACTTACACAACTTTAATACATTTATATATTCAGGGATATGAGAAGAGTCACAATGATCAATGAATAGATATAGAGAGGTATAACTTCTAAGAAACATGAATTCTGTTTTGATAATCTTAGTAAAAGTTTATTTAAGAAGAAATTCCTACACTAGACAGCATGCCATGGACAAGCCTTGCACATGTGACATGCTTTGCTTCTGATATTTCAGTGGTCAGACTCTCCATAAACCTGTCATAAACTCATAGAACTTCAACAGAACACCTGTAGTAATATGAACAAGCTAGTTCTCTAAAAGCTCATGAATCCTCTCTTTTGAGAAAAAAGAAATAAAGGAAACAGTCTGCAGAGCATGTTACTGGCAAATGTTGTTATTCTTCTACGTTAACATTTTTTTCTTGGAAACTTCAGTCCAACGGGTCTGCCTGTCTTCTGGAATATTTACACAGCTACCTACGTTCATGGCTTCTGCTGGAAACAGATGGAGCTGTTTGGAAAATCTGTACATGTGCAGATACTTGGAAGTAAAAGACATGATCTCACTGGGAAGCAACAAACATTAGGGACAAATTCTACTCTTCAAAGAGGCAAACGAAATTAATTCTCCACTCTGTTATACCATTTGCAGAGCAAGTAACAGATAAAGCACACCTCCCCCCTTTCCATATTCGAGACCACTGAAATGCAGGTTCACAAATCAAATCTTAAAACTTTAAAAACAGCTGATGTCTTTAAGTAGGATCTGTGCAGAACCCACAGCCAGATATTAGGAATAAAATCTCTTAATTCGCACGCCCCTCGGTTCCTACCACCCTGCGGTTCAAAGCGCTGTGGTTTCACTTGAGTAAGATGCTGAAAGACGAGTTTCCAGAGGCGATTCCACGTTCTGTCCAATGTGTCGGACAGCTCTCCGGTTTGCCGGGCAGAGCCTGGCGGGAGCTGCTTTGCGGTGGGCAGCGGCGGGGAGAGGGGCTTCCCTTTCCCCTCCCCCTCACCACATCGTTTCCATCGCGCTCAGGGGCTGGGACCCCGCGGGACGGCGGTGGCTCTGGGATCCGCCTCTCCTTTCACCGCAAGATCCGCCTCGCTGCGCGGGGCTGGGCGCGGGCACTGGAGCTCGCAGAAGGAGGGGCGGGGCGGGGAGGGGCAGGGCGTGGAGGAGCGGCCCCTCCCGGTACCAGGTATAAGCCGGTGCCGCGGAGTGAGGAACGGGCTCGCTCTGAGCCTCGCCCCCAGCCCCAGCCGCACCGGCAGCACCGGCGTTGCTGGACAGCGCTGGCGGCTCCGCGGGCACGGGGTAGCGGCCGGACCGCGCCTTCGCCGCGGCGGTAGCAGCGCGCCAAGGGCGCTCCCGGGGGCGCGGGCAAGTGGCGGCTGTCCCGAAGGCGTTCTCTGTTCCCAAGCTCAGCATTTCCTGGCCACTGGGAGATTCTTGTTCAAGGAGCCGAAGGGCAGCGCATGGGATTTTTTATTTCCCTCCCCGGCCACTGCGCCGCCGGACATTCCTCTGCATTTCTTAAGGGAGAAAACTCGGCAAAGAAGTGGTAGGAAGAAAGGCAGTGGAGAAGGGGGGAAAGTTGATTGACTTGCAGAGAGGTGAAGATTTCCTGTGGCTCCCACTGCACTTTGCACTGGAGACCTTCAGTCCGCGTGAAGCTGGAGGATGGAGCCAGAGCCCCCGCCCGACCTCACAGCAATGACCCTCGGGGAGAATGGGAGTGTCCACCCAGTACCCGACACAGCCCTGCTGTCCCCGGGGAGAGGCACGGCCATGTTCATCATCCGCTGTGTGATCCCTTCACTTTACCTGCTCATCATCACTGTCGGCTTGCTGGGCAACGTCACCCTCATGAAGATCTTCATTTCCAACAGTGCCATGAGAAGTGTGCCCAACATCTTCATCTCCAGCCTCGCTGCTGGTGATCTGCTCCTGCTAGTGACCTGTGTGCCTGTGGATGCCTCCCGGTATTTCTCTGAAGAGTGGCTCTTTGGGGAAGTGGGCTGCAAGCTCATCCCTGTCATCCAGCTGACCTCCGTTGGTGTCTCCGTCTTCACCCTCACTGCCCTCAGTGCTGACAGGTAGGAAAGCTGGGCTGCCGCTTCAGCTCTCTGCAACTTGGGCTAAGGCTGGGTGAAAGGTAAAGCTCCTCTCTAGATCAGGTATCCCTGGTTTGCAATTCCTGTGAGGTTCCCATGCTGCTTCTTCCCTCACTGACTGATTGCAAGTGGTACTAATTGAAGTCAAAGGTATCTGGGAATGGCTGTGCCTGGCCCCCAGCTTCCAGGGTGTCAGCTGCAGCTGTCTTCTGCACCTCCAAGATGGTCCTGTAACAGTCCATATAATGAAATTTTATTCATTAGGGTAAGGTTTTAGATGCCAGATACGACTCTTGCCAAGTCACAGTGTTGTGTCAACAGGCAGTGAGTGACTTAAACCAAATTAGGCACAGACATATTTTTGATCAATTTATTTGTTTTTGCGGAAAAGGTCTATGCATGTGTGCGTGTATGTGTGCCTGTGCCTTAGTAGAAGAACAGGTTACCAGAGGTGACTGCCAGAGCTAGTTTAGCTTCTGGGAATTCAGGGGGACAAATTGCTCTGTTTTAATTGTCAGTCTTAAACTTTGGTTCAAATTGTTATTATCTTCTGAACTTTCAGAAAAGGAAAAAAAAAAACCAAGAAAATACCCCCAAACAAACTAGAAAGTAACACTTTTATCTCCAATACTTGTCAAATTAGGAAAAAATAAAGAGCTGGATCCCTAGTTTTTCCTTCCAACTGTGAATGGGTACTTAAGGAATTTATAGCAACTGAGTGGCTGTAGGACTGTGCTTCAGGCTCTGAAAGACAAAATCTTGCAGTGTAATTGCAGAATTAAATGATATGAAATGATCTTTGTTTTTTTAACCAAGCAATTTTTTTTGGCCAGAAATGAAAATGTATGAAATGAAATGAAAAGGAAATGAATTCCTTCTCCATAGGAATTCTCCCATTTTCTTTTATTGGGTTTTGAACTGAACCACTGCATTATACTGGTTCATGATGTGAAGAGCTGAGTTTAGAAATACCTCTTCACACTTACAGTAATATTTCTTTAAAATTTATAACCCTTTATTTCCTTTAGCACACTATAACTAATTTTTTAAAAAATTTTTTGGCCAATTCAGCCAATTGATTGCACTCGAAGGTAGTCTTCAGTAAACATTAATTTCAGTTCTATTTGAATCAGGACCTAACATATTTGTCTATAAAGACTATAACTTGTGAACATGGATTATAGTTTTGAAGAAGAGTTTGCAAAACATACCTTAAAGTGAACGCCTGTAACTTTCTGATTACCTCAGTTAAATAGCATTTCAGTATCTGTCCTTACAGATCCAAGGAAACCCTGCAGTTCTCTTTGTGCTCTATTTCCACTCCTTAATATCTTGTGGTGTACATCTTATTTGAAAAGGGAAGAAGTTGTTAGTGGAGATCACCTCCCTAGAGAAATGTAATGTGAAGGAATGCTGGTGATTTAATGTTTAAGGATTCATTCATTTGCTTTTTTTTTTCTGTAGCTTTGGAGCATTCATTGTTTGATTTTCCAGATAATTTTATGTCCTTCTTTTTAAATCAGTAAAGAGTCAAGAATTTATAATACTGACTCTGTTTATGCTTAGTGCATCTAGAATTGCACATATTAAAAAAGAGTTACAGTCTGTTTGCTGAAACAAATAAGCTCTTAATAAATACATTTCTCCAGCATTTTGGACTCCACAGTATATGCCAGTGTCAGAAATGGTTATACTAGGAATTTACAATGTTTCTTTAACCTTTGTAGGTTTATTTTAGGCTACTAAAAAACCCTTTAGGACAAAAAAACCCTTTTATTTCCAGTCAGAAGATCTTCCACTGACTTCAGAGACCAGTCTCCTAGGACCCAGGAGACTGCGGAGTGAAGCTGGCTGAACTTTCTGTGGTGCCTGGGCTGGAGTAAAATCTATGGTTTTCGTACAACACTTGTGTTGAACTAGAGGGGAGGCACTGCTGTGGAGGGGTTTCTGTGACACCAGTCTGTAGCCAGATTCTAATGTGTGTTGCAACTAGATAAGCTCTGGGTGGTTATGCTGGCAGAGCAGAAGTGTTGGCAGCATCCTGCACTCAAGAGGTGCTGAGGAGGTGAGGTTTGGCTAGGGGCAGTGTTTTCTCCAGATAAGTGAATCTAGGGTAGGATGTTAGCAGTTTGTAAGCAGTGATGTCACCAAGAGGGCTCCATTATAATCCAGTGCCTATTTAGTCTGGTACACACTGTCTTCATAGTGGCCCCTTCTTTCACAGATAATGTTCAAAGTACAGTTTAATATAGGATAATAAAGCCCTTCCTTCTGTTTGCTCCTTGTAGCCATGAGACTGTATAGAATGCCAGATATTGATTACACTAAAGAACAGATTTAGGAATACTTAGGATTCTTTGAAGCATGCTTGTGTAAATTAGGATAAGGGAGGTTGTCTTGGCTTCCCCAGTCTAATTAACACTTATTGTTTATGTGGAAATTCTGCAAGACAATTTCCTTGCGTGTGATACATTTAAGAGAAGTAGCTACAGAAGCTACAAATTCTGATTGTTGCCAACAAACTGAATGAAGAAAAAGTAGTACTTTTAGTACTACTAAAAATACTACTTCTTTAGTAAAAATAGTATATAATTGCATGTATTTTTTTTTCTAAAGTAGCTTTATTTCATAGAGGTTTTTTTTTGTCACAGGAGTCCTTTTCACCATCAGTAATGCTTTCAGTGTGACAAACATGCACCTTTTATTTGGAAGCTTCATTATCTTGTACTGAGATTATTTGAGTTTTAATTTAAGGGTTTTTGTGTATGTGTACAAATGTAATATGTAATTTCTAACAATACTTTCCAGACTTCTGTTCCTTGCAGATGGAATTTTGCATCATATCTGCCTGTGGTGTCCATCCCCATCACAGAAACAGCAGCTGGTTCTTCCCACCCCTGAGCTACTGGAATTTTGGCTGCTGGGAGTGGGGAGTGGTGCCCTGCTGCAGCCCCACACGTGTTGGGGCAGTGAGGGGTGGGAGGTCAGAGGTGAAGGTGGGGATGGTGGCAGCAGGGATGATGCAGTGGTGGCAGTGGTGGTGCAGGGTTTCTGTGTCAGAGCAGGATGCAATCTCCCTCTCCTATGGGATGGAGGAGGCGGCACAGGAGTTGTACTGCTGAGCCAGCTGTCTCTTCTCACTGCCATGCAGGAGATATGTAGGGACAGCAACCGTTCCCCTCATGGCCACTGAGTTTTCTCTGTTGTGGAGAAATCAGACCACCTCTACAAACCTTATAATTATATTCCTCTTGTTTATAAAACCAAAGCAAAAAGAGAGGGTGATTAACAGAAAGAGAACATTTAATAGAGTGGATGACAAATGAGGAAATGGAAGAGGCCTGAAAGACAAAAATGTAGGAAAAAAGGAGGGGAACTAAGGGAAGTGTAGGACAGAGCACTCCTAATAGCACTTAGCACACCCTGAAAGTGCTCAGAGCTGGTGTGCAGTGGCCAGGGATGCACATCCTAAAGATGTGATAGGACAAGAATTGAAAAATGAGGCCTGGATGAACTTGTTTCTCCAGGGTCCATGGACTGCAGTTTTGGCAAGGGCTCATGGATATTGATGAGGAAATCTCAGGACTTGGTGTGGTCTTTGATGAGGACAAAAATAAAGAAGTGAGAACTGTTTGCCAGAGGGACTCACTATGGCACACATGAAGAAAATGTGTGTCAGCATCTCCTCACTGCAAAAAGGGCAGAAGCCAGGGATGAGCCTGACTTGAACTATCCAGTGAACTTGCTCACTGCTGCACAAAATGTTTTTCCAATTTGTGTCCATGATGGACCGTACATTTAGCTCAGAAGGCAAACTGGGGCCATAGGGCTCCTTTTTCTCAGGGCGAGGGATCTTGCTGTTTTGTGCATGGGAAGGAATCAAGGTAGGGTAAGAACTTCAGCAGGGAGGCATGGAAAGGTGTATCCCAGATACTTTTCAGAGTTAGAGATCTGGATGGCAGTTTAACCTTGGTGTGGACAGCTCAGTGGGCAGTGAATTAAGACTGGGTGCTACAATGTACACCTCTGGCATTACTGCACTGTTGTGTGGTGCCCACAAAATGCCAAGACATCTGGAGTAAACAGCCTTTGGAGGAATAAATGGCAGCCCCTTCAAGCAGTCCTTACTTTTCTCTTTAGCTATCATTTATGCCTCGGTTTTTAAGTGATCTATAAAAATAGGATTAAATTTAATTCTGCTTCTGTTCCTACATGGAATTTTGTTTCTAATGAAAGATTTAAATGTCTTAGCTCTAAGGCAGTTCTGCTGCACTCTAATGGAGACAGGAAAGCTGAACTCGCCCTGCTACAATTGGAATAGCATCGTGTTTGCTTTTTTCCTAAGTAATGTGACATAAAGACACCTTTGATGAGCAAATATTTGATTAACAGGTAACAGTTTGAAAATTTAAATTCATACTTAAGTAGCTAAATATAGTGCCTGAGATGCTTAAAATGTATTATATAGATTTTCATAGCTAAACTATTTGTTCCTTCTATTTTTATTTCTTTATTTGTTTTAGATTTGGAAGATTGAAATCTGTATTTTAAAAAATATCAAAAATGTTATTTACAACTTTGCACTCTCTGCTGACTTCTGATGACATCTGATAGCAAAATCTGTTTTGGCTCAGTTTGCTGGTCTATTATCTCCTGGTTTTGGGGAACTTGGGAAATGTTCTGAAGTGTGAAAAACTGTCCTAGTAACTTCTTTGGGTTTTTAATTAGTAATATCACCTTAATGAAAACTTCTTTTTCTCATCTCAGAATTTATTGTTAGTTTCTTCTTTTATTATGGCAGACGCTGATTCAGGCTGAAATACAGTGATTAAAAACATATAAAATCTTAAATTTTTATTACCTGTATTGGAGCAGGACAGTGGACATGATTTCCTTTTAAGCTCTAACAGCTGATAGTCAGGGACTGAGTCCTTATGAGGAAAGTTGTATTAAATGACATCTTGAAAATTACTTATAATTAACAAAAGAATAAAGAAAAGATGATCAAAGGTAAAATGGAAGATTATCTGTATAAGTGAAAATCAACAACATAGCTGTAGACAGGAGATGGGAAAACAAAAATATATGGACCAAGTAGAACTATGAAATTTTATAAGTATACATTTCAGAAACTCTAACACTTGAGGTAAATGTATTGAATGAGTTACTGAAGTACATTAAAATAAATGATGATCCAGATGTTTCTCTCATTTTAGGTTGTAGGAGTATAGTCATAACTATACAATAATACGCAATGCAAAAGAAATTTAAGAGACATTTGGCAAGCTTTCTCTGTCACTTTTTCAATTTGCCTTTTAGTTCATATATGCAAACTTGACTCACAAAATAAATCTTACTAGAAAACCTTTTTCAAATTAAACAATGAAGCCTCCTTACCTGTACCCACCCAATAATTTATCCATCTTATGCAGATAAAAGGAATATGATGTAAAATATTCCAGAAAAAAAGAGAGATGGCAGAACCATCCACTCCCCAACAATGCAGAAAGAATTTTACGACTGGAGTAGATTCAGGAGTTAACTATTCTACGGTAATATTGTCCAGGACAGGCAATTCAAATCAGGTGTTGGAGAAGTTCCTCTTGTGACTGTCTTTGCACAGCTGAAAATGATTTCTCAGCAAAAACCATCTTCCTGCCAAGTTAGGCAACTGTTTCTCAAACTTCATACAGTCACATGCATCTGTTAAACTCCTGCCTTTTTGAGTGTCCTCTGTGTGCTCTCCAACCCATACAGAAACAGCTTAGACTAAGCATGGAGAAGTGAGGAATGGCTGCGGTGTTTATCCCAGTCAATGATCAATGCAGTGCCTGTGTTGTGCTGGCAGAAGCCACTTTGTTTTAACTACTGCAAATGCCGGTATCTGATTGTCTTTTGTAGGCTGCAGCCTAAACACGGAGAAACAGCTTCAAAACCATTGCTCCTGTGTCTTGCTTTGAGCTATTGAGTAAAAGCCTGTGTCTGTGGCAGACAAAACAGCTGCTAAACAGCAGATGCAGTCCAATTCTTAACAGGCATGTATATCACCACTCATTTATTTTATTTGTTTTCCCCTCAGCATAATGTGGTACATGATTCCCTTATCTATTACACTGTAATGGATTATTAAGAATTGGAATGCTGGAATTCTCAAGTCTGAATTTAGCAGATCTTCAGAAATGCTGTCAAAAATCAAGTATGCTCTGCCAATGTTTTGTCTAGGAAAAATACTTTACATTATAAATTTGTTAGAGAATAAATAATACATTTTTGTATATGTGTGCAGTGTGATGGAACACTTCAATATCTTCCTGAAAAGGGATAATTTAATTGAATCTTAATTTTAAATTGTTTAATTAAAGCAGAACTTGTGTATTTATGATATGAGTTGCAGTATGATATGCTTCAGAACCAGACTATATATTTCTGGTTCTAAATTATTTTATGGGTTTTTTTAGGTATTGATGAAACAAGGTATATGCTGTCTCGATCCCTAGGTCTAAACATGTCCACAAGCAACTTCTAAATCCATGCTGAGTTTCAGCGTAATATGGCAGTTTAATTACAAATGGCAAGTAAGTTCTTACAAGTTCATTAAATTTGTAGAAATAAGAAGAAACCTTCTTTGGTGTCCATTGAAGAGAAGCATATTTTGAAATTAAGTTGATACAGCTTTTCAGATATCAGAGAAAATAATCATGAGACAAACGGCCCACATAAGCTTTTCATAATTGCATCTGCTGCATGTAGATTTGTGTATTTCCAGCTTTGTATGAGCATATATCAAAATAAAATTGTGGTATGTGTTCAAACATGAGAGAAGTAGGTTATTCTGATATGTTGTCATTATATCACATGTAATTTTGGTTTTTCCTTCACATGATTATCCCAAATATTGTTTCATTTTTTCCAACTGCTTTTCATAGTATTTTTTTTTAATAGTTTCATGCTTGTGTTTTGGCTCCAAGTTTGTTTGATTAAATGTATTTTAAGGATTGTTATATGATTTTTTTCTCTATTATGTTTTTATAGTCCTGTTTTTTACCATGGTGTGTTACTTGTTTGTTTTCTATCTATACTGATTTCAGGACAGACCAATATCAGAAGCTGCAAATAAAATTGAACGGGAAATGTGTTTAAAAGTGAGAGAGAAGAGCTTTTAGATTATAATACTGGAGCAAAGAGATGAATTTGCTGATTTTTTAATTTAGAGATTAGAGTGTTAGGGTCTATATTCTCAAATGGGAAAATATAATTTGGTTCCAGATATATTAATAGAGTTTTGGTTATTTAATTCTTCCTGGCTTGTAACATTTCTAAAAATCATCTGACCATGTAATGTTCTCCAAAATAGTATGTTATCTGCCATGGCCTGGATTATAACTGAATTTGTTAACATAATGGAAGAAATTGTTTTGGAACAGCAAAAATTTTATAAAGGTAAACTGGCATAAGCACATTTTACGCTTGGGATTTCTTCTTTCAGACACTCTAGTTTCTATAACTGATATTTTTATTGGCTTTCTGATCCAACAGGGATGATTTTATTAGACCTTTTTCATTCAAGTATGTATAGATATTTTTGCTGAGAGACATGCAGTAAGCATGTAGCAAATATGTAGACAAGTATGCAACTCTGTCTCTTCAGTCTAAAGGTTGGGGTATTGATGTGATTTGGATCGAACTCATTTGGAGAAATGGATTTACCTTTCTTAAAGTCCTTTGACCCTTCAGGACTGAGGCTATAAACCCTGAAATAATTAAACAAGGCTAGTTGTGGTTTTTAAAGTTTTTTTAAAAGGAGAACAGAGGACTAATGGACAAAGCCAAACAGTACCTTGTCCAGGCTGCACATTGCAAGGCCTGATATCTAGCCTAGGTACTGACTTTCCCGTCATCCTATCCACCTCTCCTGAGCAGAATCCAAAATCCAGAATTCCAAATTAATGTTGGAATGATACAAATAGTCCAGAAATATGATAGAAGCCAAGAGAATACACATGCTATACTTCCCCCTGGGAAATAGCATATCCAGTTGTTTGTGTGATGCAGTGGGCTAAGAATAAAGCTCTCTCCTCACACGTGAAATGTTAATTTTGAGCCACTGTCTAGCAGGCATAAGCAATGGCTCCCAGACACCGTGGCTGCATGAATGACCCCTTTTTGTTCCTGGAGAGGTACATGCCAGAGCTGTCTTTGCCATGGCAGTTTTGTGAAGGCTGATGGCTTTGGAATGCCTCAGCAGTTATTTAAACATACCTTTGAGATCAGACTCCTCAACTTGGCTGTGCTTAGTTTGAGGATTGTAAATGAAGCTTACGTGCAAACAGAGTAGGTGCAATCCAGGGAGCTCCAGGCATGCGCAGCAGGGGAAATACAACTGCTTGCTTGTTTTAAAAGTCAAGAAAGAATGAGCACAGGAGAATGAGGATGGGCCAGCCATTGTGTGAGGCTTTTGGATGATGCTTTCAGGCACCTGAGAGTGTGTGGGTTTTTTCCTATTTACATACATATGTCTGTGTATATCTTGCTACATATATATGCACAAACCCATATTCAACAGTCCCAGAGCATGGGACTGAGGACTGGCAGTCAGACACTTGTCAGATTGGGTTTTGTAGAGGTCCATGATGTAATTTTGACCAGGGTCAATCAGTATTCTCTAAACAAATTCTAGGCATGATTCAGGATTAAACACAAGCCCAGGGGGCATTACCAACCGAAGTGTAAACTGCCTAATTTGTTTTGATGTGGTGGTCTCGTACTGGGCTATTAAAGAGCTTAATTAATAGTCATGGATGTCCAGCCAATGCCACTTGGCCTTTAGGCCTACAAATAGACTATGGCACTGTTTAGTTTGCCCATATAGATGTAGTATCTTTATTAGATTTGGTTCCTCCCTCTCCCTCTCCTGCTCCCTCTCCCTCTCCATTCCCCTCTTTTCACAATAGAAACTTAGACAAACTGCAACTCTAATGAGGACCTAGTAGTCTCTCTTAATATATGTAAAAGCATGTTCATTAGTGACTTGAAATTATCAAACAAATATAAATTTACTGTAAATACTGACATATATGAACTTTTCTGAATAATAGCTGGTGAAACAATTTACTAATATTGCTTTCAGGAGCAGAATTGAACAAATTTCTTATGGTACTTTTAACTTGTGTAGATATAAATGAATGGCTTTAGAGAAGTAGAACTAAAAGTCCAGGCAGTGAGCTGGCATTGCAAGATTTGCCTGGGCTCGTAAGAAGCATAGTTAGCTAATAAGAGGCAATCAAGAGAAGAAGAAAGAGAAGAAAAAACGAAAAGAAAAGAGAACATTTCTCTTGAAACACTGGATGGACAGGACAGGCAATACATTTAATGCAGAAAAAAAACCCCTCCACCATCCCGGGAAACTTCTGGTTTTATTCTTTTCAGGGTGGAGAAATCATCAACAAGTGTTGAAGTGTTATTGATAATTTTTGGCTCAACAGAATGTATTTTTACAGAGTGGAAAACTTTTTCCACTTAGGAAAATCTTAAGATTTTCCCCTTGAGAAACACAGAACACATGTCATTGACATTGACTTTGTGTTTACACATGGTCTTCTAGTCTGCATTTCAAATACTGTTCATTATATTCACTATCAGACCTCAGAGATGCTCATTTCTGAGTGAATGCAATTCTCTGCTCTCAAGAGATAAGCACGGAATAAAAATATTGATATTACCTGAAAAAAAAGGAAGAGAAATGTACTTTACATTGCAAGAATTTATAAGAATAAAATAGAACAATGCAAATCTCAAATCAAATAATCCCACAATGTGTTCATCTAGATAAATTGTTCTTCTCTTAGTGATTCAACTGGATTTGGGCCAATTGAACTGCCCATACAAGGAGAAGGGCTTTGGTCCCATCCAAAATTTCATTTTACTGTAGTTCAGTGGGTTGCAACTGGACATGATATGAGTATTTTTAACAAATTCTGATTATAAAACCAGTTTTCCTTTTCAGATATATTTATAAGCTTTTATGTTGTTAAATTTTTTGTGTTTGAAAGCACCATGCAGGGTGCACAATAAAAGACTAACATATGAATGGTTTTGATAAATTACTCTAGTTTGCAGGAAATGCAGTATGATGGCACAGCAACATTACTATAGAAAGCTTATTTGTAACGAGGCAAATAATACCAACCCCTCCAGCTCCAGTATTAAAATGAAAATTAAAGCAAAGTAATGTGAAACTTCCCTGCCTGAATTGTATCTCTGCTTCTGACACTTCATTATTATATTTGTTTTCATTGTGATGTCATGTAGGAAAATAGGTGATAAATTAGGGTCCTCTTTGTGGTAGGTACTATATAGACAGCAACAAGAAGAAAGTCCTAGACCTGAAGGGCATTTAAAAAAGGACAAGAGACCACGCAGAATCAAAAGGGCAAGAAGATATTGAGGCTAATCTAGTTAGAACGGTAGGCTATTTTCCTGTGGCTGCCTAAGTATTGACTAGTTGTTCTGGGGTTTTCTTTTAGTTATTTTTAAGTTCATCACAAAAAAGTACTCTAGAAAGCGAGGTAGGAAAGCAAAGGAAGGACAGCGTAGGTGTAATAAAGGAGCACCTTCTTTTGAAATCAATTGTGTGGGAGGGAAACTGCATTGTGGATGCAGCAGAAACAGGAGTAGAGCTTTCCATTCTAATTTGGAGCTGACAAACACTTTTAGAAAGCCTTTGAAAACAAAGGTTAGGAGAAGTAGATAAAATAGATTGGAGTTTAGAAGGTAGCAAAATATTGTACCTCTGGAGAAAGAGGATATACTTTCCATGAATTTATTTTGGGATTGTGTAGAAGGGAGGAGATTGCACACTGTAGGGAAAAAACAATCTGCTGAAGGAGAGTAGACAAGTTTGTGCTTGTGTCTGTTGGCAGAAACTATAGCTTCAAAAACAAGAAGGGTTCCCCAAATTGGGGTCCCTTTGCCAGCAGTGATGATAGAGGATATAGGAAGATTAAATTTACATGAAGGCTTTTAATTAAAACCAAGTGCATATTTACAATTATTTCCTGACCTTCATGGCAACCTATAATTTGCTCTTTTTTCATCAGTGTAGTAAAAGAAAAGATGGGTTTACTTATTAATTTGACTAATTTGCACTGTTAGTCTAATTTACTGACATTGTTTTTATTGATGTAAAATATAGTCTGTAATTTCAATGGTTGGTGGTGTATTTTAGCCTTACGCTGGTTTTATACAAAGGAAGAGGTTGGATTTTCACTTTGGGAACACTTCTCATTACGCTCAGTTTACATTTCATTTTATCTATAACCTGTTTCTTTTGACACTATAGCTGTTTAAAGATATAAACAAGATGACAGGTTTTGCAGAACAGCGCATTTTCTTCCCGTTGACACAGTACTGTGTAGGGTGGAGTCCAAGGAAGAGTGCCACCCTGTAGTAAGTAAAGTAGCAAGTAGAATAAAAGAAGGGGTTTTTTTTGCACTAAACTCAGCTGTTTTGTGAGAAAGGGCACTCTGCTCCAATGCCTTTCCACTTGGAGAAAGTTATGGCTCGGAAAAAGCTACTATTTGCTGAAACAGCAACGTATGCTGAAGTACAAATGTATGTCACATCTTCTGCTAATCTAAAGACTTCTGAAAAATTCTTCCATTTAGAGATTACTCAGGCAAATTTGCTGCTCAATTATTTGTGACATGGTCATTTACTTTGGTCATAGAACTGTGGTCAAAATATTTTGAAACAGTGAAATGGAAAAGGAGAGGAAAAAATCTGTATTACAAAACATTATTTTTATCCAATGTCCTCCAGCTACCCCAAAATATCCAAACTAGCTCTTCCCTAAAGAGCAAACTTTTAAAAAGAATTAGCAGATGGAAGGACTTGACATCACCTCAAAACCAGAGGATCTGTCTTTATGTAATGAAATAAAGGCAGACAGCAATAGGAAGCAATTATTCAATAATAAGGCCACAGTTTGTGCCGGGGAGTATTCATGCTTTGTGCAGAAACTTCTGTCCTTCCTATGGCAGTATAAAGGCTTGCTTTACACCTTGGTGTCCAGGGAGTTTCTCACTGTGTGTTAGCATAAATGACAGTTTGCTGAGTTTTGTTTTCTATTCCATGATAGGGGTGAAAATACAGTAAAAATTCTCTCTCTGAATTTAGAGAGGACATGAACATTAATAGCCATTATTTTTAATTTTTTAATGAACAAACAATTTATCACAAACTTGAGAAAGAGGACTCCAAGGCTCATTTTGACTCACATATTCTCTGAAGGAAATGTTTCCTAGGGTACCATGGCAGTGCTCTGCTCCGGGTGTTTTCCTGGCATAGCTAGTTGCAAACATCTGCTTAAGGTGTTGAGGGGCTGTGAATTACCTGTCAGGACCTGCAAATTAGCCCTAAGGGGTATTTGGGATCACAGCTCCATTTATCAGCCTTCCCTTCAGCAACCACATTATATTTGGGTATAAACTAATCCTTGGTGAGTTTTTATATACTTGCTCACATCCATACATATTCGTACATCTATACTCATGTATATCTATCTTCATGCACGGATATGGAATTTTATCACAAAGTAGAGGCCTCTAAATTACTGTTCTCCTTAATCTAAACTCATTGTGTAGCTAATACAGAAAAAAACCAAGCACCCTAGAGGATGATTTAATATACCTAAAATCTGAATGACTCTTTGAAAGTCCTTCTCCACTGATTACAAACACCCAAGGATGAACAAAGTTATGTAGTACAATATCTCCACAGTCCCCTTATCCTGTCAAATTTTTCTTAGAATATTAAAGAAGAATAATTTTTTCAATTTCTCAAAACTTCTGCTCTTTCAGAAAAAATCACAGCCATCCCAAATAAAATTGACTGTAGAAACAAAAAATGAATAAAGTTAAAAGAAGTCCTATGAGTTTCCATATTGCCACAGCTTAAACAAAACAAAATGTTTTGTTAACCTTTATTTAAAGTTTAATTTTTAATAAGAAACATTAAAGCATAATTTACTTGCATTTTAAAAAACTTAAAATAAATTAAAAATCTAAGTGGAACTTTAAGGTATTCTTGAAGTATTTTTCTAAGATTATATTTGTCATAACATGTCAATTTTCTTATGGAAATTTTGATTTTGTATCATCTCCTGCAATGAAAGGTTTCAATAAAAGAATTCCTGACCAAAGTCTACTTCTATTCATTTATTTTACTTTGGCTTAGAGTGATATTTCCCTTCTCTACAAATCTTCGTGTTTTCATATCAAGCACTATGAAATTATCAGTTCCACAAAGGTTTATATGCAATCATACATTATGAGACAGTTTTCCAAAATGCAGTGTAGAGCAGCAGCTTCCAGCTATTTTTGTGGAAATGTTTACTTTATGTAAGGGTTTAATACTTTCTGCACAGGCCATCGGGAGTCATGTATGCCTGAATCTATGAAGGTGCATGTATTCCTCTGAGGGGGGCTGGGAGCTTTCTGGAGTGAGAAAGTTGTGGTGGCAGCAAGAGAGAGCCCTGGGCTTCAGGAGCTGAGGAAAAAGGAAGGAAACACTAAGTGTGCATGTGATGGTACACAAGGAGTATGGAGGCAGAATGCACATTTGGAGATTTGCTGGGTGTATTTGGAGAAGCAAAGGGTAGAGCCATGGCTGATTACTCACTTTCATCACACTGGCACAGGATGGGCACCTACAGCCATGGGTTGTATCCAGAGCTCTTTCTGCCTGCTCTGATGAGTGTACCAAAAAAAAGGTAGAGGTTTAGAGAATGCAAGTTAAAGATTACAAGTCCCTTGACATTTCAAATAAGGAAAAACATGGCATTATTTTAATCAAAGCTATGAAGTAAGCTTGTGCATTGCATGTTGAATTTGAATGCCTTTTAATTTGCATCTGCATTTTGATCAATTCCAGGTACAAAGCAATTGTAAATCCCATGGACATCCAGACCTCCAGTGCAGTGCTATGGACTTGTCTCAAAGCCACCACCATTTGGGTAATCTCCATGCTCTTAGCAGTTCCTGAAGCAGTGTTCTCCGAACTGGCTCACATCAATGACACAGATAATGCCACTTTCACAGCATGCATACCATACCCCATGACAGATGATATGCACCCAAAGATCCATTCTGTGCTGCTCTTCCTTGTGTATTTCCTTGTCCCTCTTGTAATTATAAGTATCTACTACTATCATATTGCAAAGAGTTTAATTAAAAGTGCTCACAACATCCCTGGGGAACACAGTGAGCATTCCAAAAGACAGGTAAGCATTTTGCTTTTTACATCCTGATAAAAGATTTGTGTGCTGTATACACTTAAAAATGAAAATCAAGGAATTATAACATCCAGCGTTCTGGATTTTGCAGAGGATTTGTTCAGTTTCCACATGAAATAAACAAAGCATTATCTCAAAATTTTCCTTGTTTTTTCAATTATTCAA